>JAPIVC010000315.1:235000-510000 GCA_030586385.1 Camponotus fellah
CTGCGTGAGAATGATGATTTGTTTGTTACCAGAACTGATAAGGGTCAGGTCACTGTTGTTATGGACAAAATTGATTATGTTAATAAAATGGAAGCTCTTTTAAATGATCAATTCACTTAGAAAAAATTGAACAGGGATCCGATCAGGAAATTAACTAATAAAATTAATGCCATTATTAAATCTTGGCGAAGTAACGATTTAATTAATGAATCTACATATAAAAAATTAAATTCCACTAATGGTAACTTGCCACGTTGTTACGGTCTGCCTAAGATTCACAAAACGGATTTTCCACTGCGGATTATTGTATTATCACTGGGTAGTCCTTTATACAATGTCGCACAATACATCCACGATATACTACAGATTTCGATTTTGGAACCTAAATCTCATATTAAGGATGGTTGGAATTTTGCTATGAATTTGAAAGATAAATATATTAATGATGACGATGTAATGATTTCGCTGGATGTTGCCGCATTATTTACTAATATTCCTAAAGATTTGGTGTTGAATGCTGTCACTAAACGTTGGAATTACATTGCTTCTAACACTAAATTTAATTTATCTCAGTTTTTGTACGCGATAGAAACGGTTTTGGATTCCACTAGTTTTTCGTTTAATGGACAGTTTTATGAACAGATTTTCGGTCCCCCCTGTCTCCTATTTTGGCTGACATCGTTATGGATGATTTGGAAACACATTGTTTGAGTCAGTTAAGTTTTAATGTTTCGTTATATTATAGATATTATAGATATTATAGATATGTTGATGACATTTTTACTATTGTTCCACGCTCAAAGATTGACGAGATTGTATCGACTTTCAATGCTTATCATCAACGTTTGACATTTACATACGAGACTGAGTCTGATTTTTGCATTAGTTTTTTGGACACCATGGTTATTCGTTCTGACGGTCGGCTTTTGACCGATTGGTATAGAAAACCTACTTGTTCTAACAGATACATTAATTTTCATTCTAAGCATCCGTTTAAATATAAAATGAACACAATTTATAATCTTGTCGATCGCGCTATTTTATTATCAGACGTTCGATTTCATTTTAAGAATATCGACATTGTCAAACAGATTCTTTCCAACAATTGTTTTCCAGATCAAATTATTAACCGTTACGTTAAAAGAAGACTTGATTTTTTAAAACATCGTGACAATGTAAATACAAATTCTGAGAGTGATAATGCGGCTACACCTTGTTATATTTCTTTACCGTTTGTGGAGGGCTTTAGTGATGAGATTAGCCACGTTTTTAATAATATAGGTCTTAATATTGTCTATAATGTACCGAAAAAACTTAACGTTTTGATTAAACGCGGAAAAGATAGATTGCCTACTAACAACAGGACCGAAGTCGTGTATAAATTAGACTGCAAAAATTGTAATAATTCATATATAGGCCAAACGAAAAGACATTTAGGCACTCGTGTCAAGGAACATTTTAACAATATAAAATTGCACGAAAGCAATCTATCTGTGATCAGCAAACATAAATTAGAATTCAATCATGACTTCGATTGGTCAATACCGATTATTTTACACAACGAAAGACACGTGAGAAAGAGAGAAATTGCTGAAATGTTTTTTATAAAAAAATTTGACAACACGATTAACTTACAGAAGGACACTGAGAGTCTGAACAATATTTATGATAAACGCTGTAATAAAGGCTGTTTAGTCTCTCTCTTTGTTTGTGAGCGGTAGGCTGACTTGACGATCTTGACATGTGATTTCTCTTTTCTCATTACTTATTGGTTAACTAAGATTTTGTACGTATATATTAATTTTTTTCTTTTTTTCTCCTCTTTTATTCACTTCTTATTATTTTTATAATATTGTAAACTATTGTAGTTCACTTGAGAAGGACCAAAACCCATGGTCGAAACGTTGTGATTCTTTATCAACCAATAAATTGCCAGTGTGGTCAATCTAAATTACGTTATTTTATTTTATCTAGCGACATTCAAGAATTTAATATTGTTTATATATTTGTTGCGTAGCTAAGAATGATTGTAGAAATATCACATAATCATAATTATGACTATGCAGAAGATTATTTACTCTCGCATTATGTTATATTATTTATGTAAAAGTTTATATATTTGCAGCGTAAGCATAATAATAAATAATACAACAATAATATAACATCCCAGACAACACAAGTATGTTCTATGGACATTCATAGAATAACATTGGAGAATATTTAAATATTCCTAGAATGTTCCTATATAATACTTTGGAGTTCCTATGAACCTCCAATAGAACATTAAAAGTAGACAAAAAGTCAGGTTCTGTGAACATCCTATGAATATTTTATAGAATATTCTATGAATATTATAATTACTACATATAATATTTTAATAACATTCCGTAAATATTATGAGAACATTTCTTGGATATAAAATGAACTTTCAGAGAACATTCTGCGTATTTTCATGGAATCTTTTTGGAATATTCTTTTTAAATATTCCATGCTTGAGATTTCACTTAACTTTTATCGATGTTGCCGAACGTAGCAATTAGTTGTCAAAGAGAATTTCTAGAGTCTCTATTGAGATTCTAAGAAATTCTTTATCTGATAGTCAATTGCTATCCATCCGACACATCAATAAATGTGAAGTAAAATCTCAAGCTAATAAGAAAAGGTATAATGAAAGAAATAAGATATAGATACAATTAATAAAGATTTTATATCATAAGATACACACACACATACACACACACACACACACACACACACACACACACACACACACACACACACACACATACACATATATATATATATATATTATATAATTATAAATAAATTTTATATAATTATAAAATTATAAGTACAAATATATGATAAAAAAATATATGTATGAAAAATTAACACTTAAAAATTAAATCACTTCTTTCAAGTACTAAATTATACAGTGTTACACATACACATATATACAGGGTGTCCGAAAAATCGCCTACTCCACTTCGGGAGGTGATTCGGGACCCAAAAACAAACAAAAAAGTTTATATAAACATAGGTCCGGAAACGAGCCATTTCCGAGTTATAGCCACTTTTATGTTCAAAAATCCTAATTTAGAATCCGCTTGGCTCTTTCTTAATTATTTCTTAAATTAAAAATTTTTATTTTTTAATTTTTATTTGTCATTTTTATTTAATTTTTAATTTTCCATTTTTATTTTTAAAATTTTTTTTAATTTTTATTTTTAATTTTAATTTTTTTTTTATTTCAATCTTTTTAGTTTTTTTCAATTTTTCAATATTTGTAAATACGATTACATTAGTTTTAAAAGAAGTCAGTTGTTTTCACGACTACTTGAAATCAGTTGTTTTCGTGACTATTCAAAATCAGTTGTTTTCACGGCTACTTGAAATCAGTTGTTTTCGTGACTACTCAAAATCAATTGTTTTCACGGCTACTTGAAATCAATTGTTTTCGTGACTATTCAAAATCAGTTGTTTTCACGGTTACTTGAAATCAGTTGTTTTCACAACTATTCAAATCATTTGTTTTCACAGCTTCCCAAACCCAGTTGCTTATATCAATAACTACATTGACTTTTTTTTCAAAAAAATTAGTTTTTTCTAATATCAAATCAATCTAATATCAAATTAAATTAATATCAATCAAAATAAAACTAATTTTTTTCATTCTTCATTTTACATTTACTTATTAAAAACAGTTTTCAATAAGTTTCAAATTATTATTTAGCTTACTTTTAGATTGTATCTAATCTTTACGTATTCATCAATAGATCGTTTAAGTTAAATAACAAATAAAAAATAACAAATAAAAATTAAAAAATAAAAATTTTTAATTTAAGAAATAATTAAGAAAGAGGGATGCCAAGCGGATTCTAAATTACGATTTTTGAACATAAAAATGGCTATAACTCGGAAACAGCTCGTTTCCGGACCTATGTTTATACGAGCTTTTTTGCTTGTTTTTGGGTCCCAAATCACCTCCCGAAGTGGAGTAGACAATTTTTCGGACACCCTGTATATAATACAAAATACTTATTTTTACTAGAAAATATCACTAAAAATCTTCAAGTAATGTCTTGAAATACTGAACTAATACGGCTCTATTACACTTAAGACGACTTAAATCTTTTGAACACAATCACGATTCGTAGTTGTTGTACTATTCTTAGAGAATCTCTACAAGAGCCACATGGACTGATATTTTCCGCGTAACGCGTACCGCATAACTAGAGGCGTAATTCTGTTATAGCATAACAAGAGCACAACAGAATTACGCCTCTAATTAATTACGCGGTACGCATTACGCGGAAAATTTCAGTCCATGTGGCCGTACCCTAACTTTTAACTGCTTCTGCACGAGTGCGATTGTAGCGCCATAGGATATGTTCAGAAAACAACTGTATTCGAATATTCTCTGAATATTTGAGAATCGTCTTGTTAGAATATTCTGAGAACTTAACAAATAATATTCCAAAAATATTCAGAATATTCTTAGAACTATATAAGAATATTATTTCCAATATTCTGAGAATATTGGAAATTGCCTTATTAGAACATTCAGAGAATATTCATTGAAATGTTATTAGAATATTCTGAGAACTTAACAAATGATATTCCAAAAATGTTGAGAACATTCTTAGAACCATATAAAAATATTCTTTCCGAATATTCTCGGAATATATGGAAAATATCTTGTTAGAATATTCTCCGAACATTCTGTGCTGTCTGGGATGTAACAATAATATATAATGTGAGAGAGAATTTAATCTTCTGCGTAACCACATAATTATACACAATTGATTATATAGTATTTCTGCAATCATAAATTAATATACAGGGTGAGTTTTAATGCTTGTGTCAATCTTTTTATCACGCGAGAGATTACCTGCATAATAAGTTGATCGGCATAATAATTGACTGCATAATAATTGACATAAATGTCAATTATTTGGATCGATCGTATCTAAGGTCCGAATATAATGTGTACAATTAAAGTAAATTAATAGCTGAAATTATGTCGTATAGATTTATTAATATTATTATTATTAATATTAAAGTTACATATTTATTATTATTATTATTATTATACATATTATATTCGGGCCTTCGATATGATCGATTCAAATAATTGATGTACCAATTTATGTATCGATCAATTTATTATGAAGTCGATAATCTTCCGCATGATAAAAACATTGACACAAGCATTAAAACTTACCCTGTATTTGCTGCATAGTCAAGAATGATTGTAGAAATATCATATAATTATTTATTAATATGACTTTGCTGTAAATAAAAGTAATTATTATTAATTTATTGATACAATTTATTCAATAATTTGACACGTGTATGTCAATTACGAAGCGCCAGGCGCCAGCGCCTCCGCCATCTAGTGTCGACAGCGGCAGTCGTACGCCAAATTGTGTACACCATATTGTTTGACGACGTGGACGTTTCTTAATCGTATTTTCACGATTTTAGAATTATATATCGCGATATTTCCACTTCTACAGCTTGTAGAGTAAAAATAAAGACACTTTTACTATATAATTCGAACATAAGCTATCGATTAAGCCTAATAAGAACTTGATCCGTTCAGCGGTTATTGTAATATAATAATATGAAATAATCTGAACTGGTCTCAATTTCCCGTCTCGCGTAGAGACACGGCGCGCGTCTTGCTAGAGCAGTGCTCGGAGTTAGTTGCCCTTTTCGGCCCGATTTCCGAAGTGACGCCTTCTATTTTCCCACTACCGCTCGAGGCTCGGCGGCCGAGCCGCCGAACGCTATACTTCAGGCGCGTCACTATAAGACATAAGAAATATGTTGAGGTATGTCCGTATGTTATGTCATAGATCGTAATTAAAATTTTTCTCGCTAAATAATTTTTACTTTTATAAATAATTATAAATAATAAATAAAAAATATTAACAATTGATAATTATATTAATAATAAATAATATAACAATAATATATAATAATAATAAATAAAATAAATTATAAATAAAAATACATATTAAAAATTCTATTATTATGTCATGTATTATTTTATATATATATATATATATATATATATATATAAAGCTATTATAGTAAAGCTATTATTTATACATACACACACACACACACACACACACACACACACACACACACACACACACACACACACACACACACACACACACACACATATACACACATATTCGTATGCATATATATAATGATAGAATTTTTAATATCTTTATTATAATTAGTAATAATTTATTTTATTTATTTTTATTATATATTATTGTTATATTATTTATTATGTATAAATTATTTATAAAAATAAAAATTATTTAGCGAGAAAAACTTTAATGACGATTTGTGGCGTAACATATGGATCTCAATACATTTCTTATAGTAACGCGCCTGAAGCAATTCGGCGGCTCGGCCGCCGAGCCTCGAGCGGTAGTGGGGGTAGGAGGTGTCGTCTCGAAAATCGGGCCGAAAAGGGCAACTAACTCCGAGCACTGTGCTAGAGAGATGAACTCGACGCAAGACACTACCGTGTCTCTTGATATATGTGTGTACGTACGTGTGAGAGATTAATTTATTGTACAGTAATAATTTTTAAAACTACTCTTTCGGGGTGGAATTTAATATCTTATAAACGGAACCGTAAAAATACGAAACTTCTGCTGTTAAATAAAATTAAGAAGAAAGTAATTTATTGTATAGTAACAATTTTCAAAAACCGTCCTTTAAAAGCATATTTAAAAATCCAACTTTTGCGGATGAAAAATAATATCTCGAAAAAATGATGCGCAGAAATATAGGACTCACGTCGTTAATTAAGGCTTCTTAAAAAGATTAATTTATAATAATAATTTTTAAAATCTATCCTTTAGAGATGAATAATATCTCAGAAACGGTGTGCCACAAAAATATAAAATCTGTACTGTTAGTTATGACTTCTAAAAGGACTAATTAAGCGTATAATAATAATTTTTAGAAACAATTCTTTGGAGGTGAAATCTAATATTTCAGAAACGAAATATCATAAAAATACAATATCTGTGACGTCCGTATACCTTTTTTAAATAAATCTTTTTCCAAATTAGTTTTTTTAAGAAATAATAAACGAAATCAATATATTGATTATAAGCTGATGAGTATAATATCATTGTGGGAGTTATTGATTAATAGATGTCGTGAGACTATTGATTGATTATTAAATTTCAGTGTGGACAAGAATCACCTCTCATTTAAAAATTCTTAAGAAACAAGGGTAAGAACTCAGCGCGGGGATTTTTGTCACTTAGTATAAATAAGAGAGAAATTAATCAGATAGCTCAAAAGAAGAATAAGTAGTAATCGATTATTTATTAGATCTTTCGCAATTTGTTACAATACTTATTCCGGAAATCATTAAAGATATTCAAGAAAATAATTTGGAAGTTTGAAATTAGTCCTTCTTATTGAGAATCTTCTTAAATCTCGGAGGTCGAATTAAATTTAAAATCTGACTAGTTGTCGTTTCCAAAGAGTGTGGCAACAGTTAAATAGTCAAATTTTAAATCAACAATTGAATTTCGATATTAGATGCTCAAAAAAGGTAGTCGCCATATCCAATTAAAAAAAGTTAATTATCAAATAAAACAAACTTTATTAACCGATCAAGATCCTCTTTTTTTATTCCTAAAACGGTTTAAATTAATAAATAAATCTAAACCTGAGTTAAACTATGAAGAATTAATAAAAATTGACTTTGAAATAAAATATCCGAATTATAAAATAATTAAGAAAATTGATCCGTAAGCGTAAAGTATACAAAATTAGGTATTTATTTGCCCAAAGTAAAACCTAAAAGAAAGCACAAAGATCGGTCCACGAATAAATTTCTTAAATGATTTGACCAAAAAATTGGCCAAATCAAATTGAAAAACCTATGCCGTAGGCATAGGAACATCATAAAAATATAAATGGCAAAATTGGAGCATCATAAAAGTATAAAATCTATACTGTTAGTTATGACATGTAGAAAAACTAGTTAAGCGTATAATAACAATTTTTCGGATATTTTATTTCAAAGTCAATTTTTATTAATTTTTCATAGTTTAACTCAGGTTTAGATTTATTTATTAATTTAAATCGTTTTAGGAACAAAAAAAGAGGATCTTGATCGGTTAATAATTCTTAGATAAGAATTGTAAAAAGATTAATTTACTGTATAATGATAATTTTTTAAAATCATCCCTTGGGAGTGAAATCTAATATTTCAGAAACGGTGCACCACAAAAATATAAAACCTGCACTATTAGTTATGATTTATAGAAAGACTAATTAAGTGTATAATAACAATTTTTAAAAATCACCCCTCGAAATTGAAATCTAATATTTCAGAAACAGTGTAAACACAAAAATATAAAACCTATACTGTTAAACCTATACTGTTAAGATTAGTAGAAAGATTAAATTACCGTATAATATCACAATTTTTAAAAACCATCCCTTGGAAATAAAATCTAATATTTCAGAATTGGAGCATCATAAAAATATAAAATCTATACTGTTAGTTATGACATGTAGAAAAGTTAAGCGTATAATGACAATTTTTAAAAATCACTACTTTGGGGATGAAATCTAATGTTTTAGAAATGGTGTACTATAGAAATATAAAATATATGTCGTCAGATAAAACGTATAGAAAGATCAATTCACTGTACAGTAACAATTTTCAAAAATAAAAAATATCTTTAAAAAATAATATGCAAATATTTTCCCCCAAAAAATAATTTGCAGAAAGGATACAAAATTTTACAAAAAATTGTATATTCCCTTTAAAAAAAATCTTACAAAAATAAAAAAATATATAAGTATACAAGTACATTATGCAAAAATACAAGTACATAAATATCTACCTTGTATGATGTGTAATAAAAAAATGCCTTAAAAATAATTTACAGTAATTTTCCTTTGAAAATCATTTTTCTAAGAAACAAAAGCTGAATAAATAATTTCCATAAAAAGTTATTAAAAAATAAAATATCAAAACTAAATATGAATATATCAATAATTATTATTAATATTACAAGTATTTAAAAGCAATTTCTAAATTTGATATAATATTTGCCATAAAATATCAATTTTATATAGTAAAAATATAATATATAAATTCTCTCTAAGAAATTAAAATGCATTTTATATTTATTTAGAGAAAACTGATTTTTAAAATATTTAAAGAATTAGGATTCTTTTAATTCTTAGAACATTTTTTATATAACGTATATAATTAAAAAAAAAAGTTTTACGCATATTTTAAATTTTACAATCTTTAAATCGAAATGAGTTATGAAAACTTGGCGTGCTCGGATCGTAATCAAATACAGACTAAATATTTAATTATATAATGTCTAATATTTTATATTTTATTAGAGATATACTTGTTTATATTGTAAATAATCTGGGCACGCTAAGTTTTCATAACTTACTTCGATTTAAAGACTGTGGGATTTAATATTGGCGTAAAACTTTTTTTAAATTATATACGTTATATAAAAAATGTTTTAAGGATTAAAAAGATCCTACTTCTTATTAAATATTTTAAAACTCAATTTTCTCTGAATAAATATAAAATGCGTTTTAATTTCTTAGAGAGAATTTATGTATAATATTTCTATTATATAAAATTGATATTTTATGGCAAATATTATATCAAATTTAGAAATTGCTTTTAAGTACTTGACTAATAATTATTCATATTTAGATTTCATATTTAGTTTTGATATTTTATTTTTTAATAATTTTTTATGGAAGTTATTTGTTGAGGTTTTGTTTCTTAGAAATATGATTTTTGAGGAAAAAATACTGTAAATTATTTTTAAGAAATTTTTTTATTAAACATACATACAAAGTAGATATTTATGTACTTGGCATATTTTTTACTTTTACGGCTTTTTTTTAAAGTAAAACTTAAAGTACAAAAAATCGCCGATTGAGCGAACTTGAAATCTCAATTAGCAGCGGCGGTTATATATAAGCGTATCGCGGTGTATACATAGTAAAAAATAAAATGTTAATTATAACATTTTTCACATATCCCAGAAAGTCTACTCTAAATTTTAAGTTAAAATAACTCATTCGTTATATGTTACTTATTGATAAATAAAAAATGTTAAATAATTGACAAAATACCTTACATTAATTTTTGTTATTGTAACTTTAAGTGTAATGCAAAAATAACATACAAATTAATTAAAAATTACATGAAGAAATAGTTACAATAATTCATAAGAAATGTTGAGGACATTAACATGTAATAGTAATTATTTTAATTTGAATTATTTGAAATAGAAACAATATATTTTAGTAAATTTGATTATTTTTATATGTCAAAGTTCAAGATTATTTAAAGATTCACTTTAATTTTTCTTAGAATGTTAAACTGAGACATGTTGATTGTCTAAAATGATTATATTAAAAATACTCAAAATAATATTGCATTTCTAGAGATACCCAAAGTGTTAAGTCATGAAGTTGACATAACACATGAAAACGTTATAAAAATAATAACATATAGGTTGTATGTTAATTTTACATCAAAGTACTAATCAAAACGTGGCGAAATTTTACCAGACAGTAATTCGAAAATATCATGTATCTTCTTGCGCATCGATCATAACCAAGATAAAAACATCTCGAATTTCGATAATTCAATTTCGGCAACCAATCAAAGATCGACGACAAGTTGTATTAGAGGTAATATTAAAAGAATTGAATAAAAACAATGTCTTTGTGTTAAACGGAAAGTCTTCGTGGTTCTAGAATATTTGAGAAATAAATTTAACTATAAGACTGTAATTACAGTTTCTCGAATAGAAACGAAAAATGTAATATTTCAATAATATTATCGAGATATTATTGAAATCTTAATTAAGATTGCATTTGAAATAATTACGGATATTGAAACATTGCAGAAATGTTGCAGATATTGTTGTGAGATATTTCTGTAATATTGCTAATATTTCAAATGGAATATTGCAGCAATTTTTCAAAACGTTACGCGCGAATGAGTTATACAGATAACATTAAATTGATTGAAATTTGACTTATAATTATTATAAAATCGATTTTTAAGTCGACTTATTAACTAACTGACAGTCAATTATAGTCGAATCATTTGTCGGCTATTAGTCGATGACTATAGCTGCGTTCCGTAATATTTACTGCCAGTACTGAAAATCTATAGTTTATGTGACATATTATAGATTTTAAATACTGGCAGTGAATATTGGAACACAGCCTACAAATTAATATTTAGTCTGACTTTGAAGTCGACTTTAGACTTCTTCTGCCGATTGATAGTCAACTAACAGTCGACTTGATGCTGTTTGAGTACAAACATTTTGAGTATATTTAATTATAATTTATATTTGACAAATAACTTTTCAAATAATTCTTTTTTATATTATTTTTAATATATGCAGAGACTTTACGAAAATATCCGCCAGGGGCAATTCTTTTAAGACAATCGATGTCAAGTTATACTTTCGATAATACTACATTTAATATACCGAAAGATCAAAAGATATGGATTCCGATGTTTGCGATTCATCGAGATCCGGATATTTATCCGAACCCAGATGTTTTTGATCCAGAAAGATTTAATGATGAAGCAGTACAAGCTAGACATCCGATGCATTATTTACCTTTTGGTGATGGACCGAGGAATTGCATTGGTAAAATGAAACACGCGTAGATTTAAATACATTTAATTCAACTTCTGATTGTTTTAATTTACATGTAACAATATTTTAATCGAGAAACTTTTCTTATAATAATAATTTTTTATTTTCAGCTGCTCGTTTTGCCATTTATCAAACAAAGATTGGTCTTGTAAAGATACTACAAAACTATAAAGTTGAGATTTGCGATAAAACGCAAATACCCTACATAATTGATCCCAAAGCAGTGGTATTAGCACCAAAACATGGAATACATTTGAGGATAACTAAAATTAATCGAACTTAGTTTAAGGGTCGGTTAAAGGCACGGTAGAGACTTCCCGCGGAGAGTCGGAAACTATCAATTCGTAATAACATTTTTTAGTCAAAATACAAAAAGAATCATATTAAAATTATGATATTTATAATCAGTAGGATCATTTACAGCTTGCCACAGAACCATTTTTTGGAAAAGGGGTAAAAAAAATTTCTAGTTGCGTGCGGAACTATACAGCTAATCGCGGGTCAAGTACAGTTAGGTATCGTCCGTGTATTTTATTTGTTATAAATTTTTAAGAGCCAAAATGCAAAATCCGACTCTGTGACGAGTTAGATAATTTTATAAAGAATATTTAAAAAAAAACTCATGGAAAAATCTCATTTCTTCGAGAAAAAAAAATGTTATTACGAATATAGATAATATACTAGATTTATCTAAGGAATAGCTCATGGGGAAATTTCCGTGACAACATACTGCTTGGTAAAGAGAGAGCTTGTTCTGTCTTTGTCTCTCTTATATTTTATATGTGTGTGATGTCTATATTGATATAAACACCAATATACTATGCACACAGATGACTGTTGAAAGATAATGATGAAGGGAACAAGGATAATGATAGTTATTATCTGATCATCGTATTCAATGATGTATATATGTCATATACATCATATATAATGTTATGTACGTCATTGATCATATTCGTATACTAAATATCACGTTACGGAATTATCGAAAATTTTATAAATATGTGTATAATTTCGTCAGGATCGAAAATTCACGGGCATATACAGGGTGTCTCATTTTAACTTGGGCAGTAAAATATCTCAAAAACTAAGCCCAGCAAACAAAAATGTTTCAGACAAAAGTTGTATGTTTCGAAGGGGACATAAGATGGTATCATTGGTTTGATCTTGGTGAGTTATTTGAAAGTTACATGAAGGTCACAATCAATTTCTTAAATGGAACCTACATTTTCTCATTACATATTCTTTTAGCTTATCTCGAGAGCTTTCCAAAACATTATAATAAATTATTTTTCCATAAAGTACTTTTTGACTTATGAGGCTTGAAATCATTTCTTAATTTTACATAAACCATAAAATATCTTGTAAAATATTCATTTTTCGATTATCTTACCTTAATACTTTTATATACAAAATAATGAGAGGAATCAATTGGTGTAAAGAAAACACATAGTTGTTTCTAAGAAAAAATATGTAATTTGCAATTAACAATTCCATATTTTTTCTTAAAAACAACTGTATGTTTTCTTTACACCAATTGATTTCTCTCATTATTTTGTACATAAAATATTAAGGTAAGATAATCGAAAAATGAATATTTTACTAGATATTTTATGATTTATGTAAAATTAAGAAATGATTTCAAGCCTTATAATTCAAAAAGTATTTAACGAAAAGGTACTTAATTATAGTGTTTTAGAAAGCTCTCGAGAATATATATTGAGCTACAAGAATATATATAAAAATGTAGAGGGTGTTCCATTTAAAAAAAATTGAAGTGACCTTCAAATGACTCTTCAAAGTCAAACCAATGGTACCATCTTATGGCCCCCTCGAAACCAAACAACTTTTGTCTGAAACATTTTTCTCCCCCGGGCTTGGTTTTCGAGATATTCGATTGGATGGATTAAAATGGGCCACCTTGTATATATATGTATATATATATATACATATATATATATAATATAATTTATTAAATAAGATATATATTATACAAACTTATTGTTAGACTTATTGTTTAAAAAAAAAATTGACTTAACTGTTTAAAAAAAAATATTACTATTTATAATATTTGACTTATTGTAAAAAAAATTTTTTTAAAGTTAATAAATATTAAATGTAAAACATTGATTTTTTCCCTTTCCATCTTCTCTTAAGAATTTTCCCCTTTCCTTCTCGCGACTTCATCCCCTCCAGTCTCTTGATAGGGGCTGTTGGCAGTAAAGGAAGTAGCTGGGATGGCAATGGCGGGGACGGCTGTTGCTGAGATGGAAGTGGTAGCGGCGGCAGCTGCTGGAGTGGCAGCGGTGGTTGATGGGGTTGTAAATATCCTAATACAAGTTGCTGCTGCTGCTGCTGCTGCTGCTGCTGCTGCTCCTGCTGTCGTCGCTCGCGATGCCGTTAGCGATATAATCGCGGTCGTTCCTGAAAAAAATAATAAAAAAAAGTAAATTAATTTTTTTTAATTATATAAATATTATTTTTTTTAATTATATAAATATTAAATTATATAAATTATATAAAAATTACGAAAAACATTTTGCTTATATTTTATTTTTCTCTGTCTCTTCCTTATGTAGTTGAAATTATAATTTAAATATTATTGAAAAAAGCATTTTGTATAATTTTTTTATGTAATTTATAAATTTTGTGTTCATATTAATATTTTTTATTCCAATAAAAAAAAATATTGATTTTTTTTCATATTTATCGGAATAAAAAAGTATTATTAATATAAGTATAATGTTTATAATTAAATATTATATAGTCTTATATAGTATTCTCGAATGGAGAATCTACCTTGGTTTATGCACCAAGTAAAATATATGCATATGTCTTATTTTCGCGTCTTATTTTTCGCGATTTATTAATCTTTATAAATTTTACGCACTATCATCCGCGGTGGCTCTTATCGCTCTTTTCGTATATCGGTTGTTAAATATTATATATTACTAGGTTATAAATTACATAGAATGTTTTTTCCATAATAATTAAAGTTATGATAGAATAAAAAGGTAATGTGTTTGTCCTATTAAAATATACATACATTTCGTGATTGTTGTGTCTTCATTACAGGCACAACAATTACAGGTAGACATCAGCCGGGTGTACAAGTTCATTTCCATTCATCCTATAAGGAGGCAGTAATGCAGAGGCACTGTAAATAAAAATATATTTCATAAGATATATATGATAATTATATATGCTATTATATATAATCACATATGTAATTTCGTATATGTTGAAAAATATAAGAGGTTATAAGACAAGTTATATGCAAGGAAATTCTATTAAAATCTTGTACTATATTCATTTTATTATATTCTACTACAATATTTTAATAATTATATTATCTCATGCACATGTCATTTACATATTAGTGTGTACATATAAATGAAAAGAATAATTACTCACCATACTCGTAATCCTCATGATCCGCCATCATTACAGCGTGTACATACTATCGAGATCGAGAATCGGAGTTCGCTTGTCGCTTTAGGATCCCCTTGAATGTACATGTTACGGCAAAATCATATTATATTCATTAAACTTTTTAATAAATAGTGAGCGACACTTAAAATCTTTTGATACTTACTCAGAAGAGTGAGCTTGACAATATATGTCAAGATCATTGAAATCGATGAAGTCATCAATAAGGTGCATAATTACCAATTATTCTTTATTTAATAAATTTACGAATAATTTTTTGCAAATTAACATTAGATATTTTTCTAAAGAAAAGCAAACTTATCGATATATTGAGAAAATACGAAAATAAATGTTAACTAGAAAACAACTCTATGTATAAAATTGCCCTGGTAACACACTTTATTGCAGCAATATTGACTAACAATATATATCCAATATTTCTCATGTTGGTCCAATATTGCAAAGTAGACGTGATTTCATTTTGCGCCAATATTGTAATATTGAACAAATATATTTTCATTTTTAACTAACAATAAGATTGACTAATTATACATATCCAAATATTTTTACAATTTTACATTTTTTAATTTATGGAGCTCTGAAACTCATCGCAAAAAGCTAGAGGAGATGCGGCTATAATAGTCCGTACTTTTTGACTGATAAGTCGTGACTCGTGGGACCTGTGTCGCGACCTTAATATGCTGCTTTAGATGGAATTCCACTCTCGGGTTAGATGTTTTTCTATTCGTCACCTAGTGGCGACGCGCGAAGCTCACATATAATGTGTGAACGTGCAATATACACACATTTATATTTACTTCATAACCAATATAGGTATTATGTAATATAAAGGTATTATATAATGGGTGCAATCATATTGGCAACACATTAATATTTATATAGCAGCCAATATTGGTCATCATGGGCACTGCAATATTAGCAGAATACTTGCAATTTTGTTAACAACCAATATTAGTTTTACATTGAGAAATATTGGCCAAGTCATTTCCAATATAACCACTCAGATAGACATATGTCAGCATATTGCCTGCATAATGACAAAATTTTAAAATTGAAAATGCTTGCATAAACATTGAAAGATGCGTCCTCATATGACATGTTATCAGCAGGAAAGAGATTTTTTGATGCTGTAAAAATTCCGACGATATGCTACTTATTTTGCTAGAAATAGAACGCAATTAATCTGACATTATTGGAGCAATAAGAAATGAATATATTTACAAAATTATTTTTGATTAAGGTAATAGCTATAACTTCGTCAGCGGATATAATTTTGTTAAGTCTTCTTAAAATTAAATAAATTAAGCAATCTCGCGTATATCGATTATATTTTCCGATTTGAAACCGATGTTCAAATTGTTTCAAATCGGGAAATATAGTCGGTATACGCGAGATTGCTTAATTTATTTATTAATTTATTTTAGTTTAAGAAAGCTTGACAAAATTATATTCGCTGACGAAATTATAGCCATTTACCTTATACATAAATGGATGGCATTATGTATCCTTCATAATATATAAAACATTTGGCCCAACAAAATTAAATAATAATATAATTTATCTATTTCATACAAAAATTTTCTACAAAAATTAGTATTTTACATAAATATTTTATTTATATTTATAATTGCATATTGCACTTTACATCTTAAATAGATAACGAATTATTTTCGTTTATTTGCCGGACATTTATTTGTCCGATTTATAAAATCAACTTAATATCTGAAGCATTGAGATCAGAAATTAAATTGAACAGTATATCTTTAATGTTATTTGTTACTCTTTGCAAACTTTATATAATTCATCTAACTAAAACTTAAATACGAGAATAATAGCACGTCGCGTAGAGGTAAACGAACGAACTAATATATTTTGCGTGTGCATTTTGTGCACACACAAATTTATTTCAAATGCCTAAAATATAACTGAATTGTAATATGCAATATTTTATGTCAATAAAATGCTGTGTATTTCTAAATGACAATATAAAATTGAAATAGCATAAAAACGCAACTACCTTATAAATACATTACAATGCAATAATACTAAATTAACATCGTCAAATAACTTGCTTCAATTATTGCTCCTTCAAATAATACAATTACATAATTTTATATTAGAAACAATTCCTATAACAAGTTGCAGTTGTGCGTTTATAGCAAAGTGCAGCATATTACTATATTGTGAAATATACAAATATATGATAACAATATAACGTCATAATGCCTACATTTAAAGTTACTTGTCATTTTATGCTGTTCTAATTGCATCACAAAGTATACATAAAACATTTGCATGCTATGTTCAGCATATCTGTTTATCTGGGCAATATTGAGCCAAGGTATACCAATATTTTGCCAATGTTTTATGCTACTAGGATGTTTCAGTCCTGCCAATTTAGAAGCCAACTTTCGAATTATTAAAGACATAAACGGTAAAACTCATGTACATGTATATAATAAAATATATTAATTAAGTCTGAAATGAAAGTAAAATAATTAACAGAACATATATTTTTGATTGATAAATACAAATAACGGATACAATGTAATTCTCAGTGACACTATACATTACTATATTCTTAAAAAATTAATTTTTATTAAAATTTATTTACAAAGAGCTATTTTTTTATAGTTTATTTATTCGAAACGTTATAATCTAGTATAATCTCGTTAATGTAGAATCTAGTTAAAAAGTTAATAGTTAGTTTAATATATCTGACAATGTATGGTAATAATGTATTTTATATTTCAAGTGTCACACAGACAATTAATTATATTCAGTGAAATATAATTAACATTTATTTTACGAGTTGATTTTATTAATTGCGTTGCAGTGTACATATATATAATAGCATATAGTGTTATTAAGAACGGTTATTTAATCAGTTACGTTATCTCGATATACGAAGTCATGTATTTCAGTGTATTTGATTTTGCATTTGAGATAAATCTTGATAATGTAATTTTTGCAATTCATTGTGACTTATCTTTTTATTCGTATATCTGTAATAGCGTATATGCTTTATAATTCGAAAATTGGACAAGCCAGTATTATTTCCAATCGCATAGTAGCAAGTGTGTCCATTGAATTCCAAATGTGTCAGTTGCTGTAACCATCAATTACGTTAGTGAATTCAAGTACGTTATATTCATCGTTTATTTGGATGTTAGCTATCACAATGTTTGCGAATCGCGTAAAATGGAATATTTCAACTATTAAACAAATAATAATATTTTGAAAAATAATTTCAAAATGAATATCTATTCTCTGTTTCGTCAGAAAGAAAATGTATTCAATTTCCATATTTTCATCAGATCTTCCACGAAAATCGTTCACTTGAATAAAAAAAGTGTGAATTATTTATAGATAATGACTTTGCATATCATATTAATTGAAAAGATAATACAATTTGTTTCTATTCTATTCATTAATGTACACAATCACATGATAAACAATGGTCAGTTTAATGTCAGATACACATTTGTGATTTTAAAATAGTGAAAATATTACTGATTTTATTATGTCGCGTTAATATGTACTTATAACTTATACGCGAGTTACTATTTTTGAAGCATAATATTGAAACACGATTTAATCTTAAGTTTCATAGAATGAGTGTCATATGCTATGTCATAGTTGGTTAAATTTTTCTATGTATATCGTGTTCGTTCCTGTCTGCTTTATTTCACTTTGTTAAACAGTATTCTTTCATTTTCAATAGAATATATTAAGATAAAATAATGAAATTTTTTATTTAGTTAATTTCACAGTCCAAATCATAGACTTATAGAATAGACTGGCATCTAAGAGGCAGCGTTGAAAGATCTAAAGGACAGAAAGATAATTCCGGGTATTTCTGTCTTTCTCTTTTGTCTCATGGCGGGGACACTGATGGGATGAGTGAAAACGAAGCGAACATGCGTGTAGGAGATGAGGAAAAGCAATATGCATGCTCACTTCGTTTTCACTTATCCCCAATGTCCCCACCCAATGATCTTTCAACGCTGTCTCTTACGGTAGGGGCCAGTCTATTCTATAAGTTTATGGTCCAAATTTCACTCACCACTGGGGATGATTTTTCCAAAAAAATCGATTTTTTGGATCGATCTAGATCAGAGACTTAAAAATCGATTCGCCAAAAAATCAACTGTTAAAGAATCGATCTATCAGAAATCGATCTCTTTATTTAATCTCTTTATTTTAGAAAATATTAAATATTTTTGAGATAACAATACATTATTTTTAATAACAGCACATTTTTGTATAAAAACAAAACATCAATAACTTGTTATATATGTTTATTTTTTTATAAATATTCATATAATATATATATATATATATAATATAATATAATAAGTATATATATATATATATATATATTCATATAATAAATATATATAAATATATATATATATATATTGCATATAGTATTGCACATAGTATTGCATATTTTATATATTTTGTTGCAATTTTCTTTGCTTAACATAAACGAAAAAAATTTATATGAAATATATTATAAATGATTAATTCAAAAATAATCAATCATGATTGGTCAATTTGCCTATGACTTACGACTTGCGACGTTACGATACGACCAATGAAGATCCGGTTTTAAGAAATTGACCAATCACATTCGAGTATTCTTTCAAGTATTCTCTTCATATTTGACTGTGATTGATCAATTTCTTAAAGCTTAGAGCTTACCTATTGTAAATCCGATTTTAAAATGAAGACTAAATTTCCTTTCAAATAAATTTGTAAATGCTATACACACATATACGCATAGTGAAAAGTCAAGGCGTAATATGAATTTTATACTTTTATTTTTTAGAATCGATCTCTAATCTTAAGAATCGATTCACTGGATTAATCGAAGATGTAAGATCGATCTCGAAAATCGGATAAAGAAATCGATTCTTCAAAAGATTGATTCAAGATCGCTACTCACCACTCCTTCCCCACGCACCGCTTCACCGCACTCCTAATATAAGGTTACAGTGGGGTGACTCTCGTCGCCGCGCGCTTCTATTCATGCAGATTGGCCGA
Source organism: Camponotus fellah (assembly GCA_030586385.1). Taxonomy (NCBI): domain Eukaryota; kingdom Metazoa; phylum Arthropoda; class Insecta; order Hymenoptera; family Formicidae; genus Camponotus; species Camponotus fellah. The sequence goes on from JAPIVC010000315.1 coordinate 255,235, forward strand.
TCTTCTTTAATTAATTTTTTATTCATTATTGTAACTATCGTAAAATAGTATAGGACTTTCCTTCTTAATTTGAGAGCTACCTTCACACTTCGGGACTGTGAAAAGTTTTCAGACACCTTGTATATGTATATATACAATATATATATTCTGTGAGGAATAGAATACAGATCGCGAATAAATCGATAAGTTTTGCAACGTTCCTCTGATTGTGCTCGTCATCTTTCATATGTTGCATTTCTCAATAACTAACGCTCGATCGACACATTAATTTGTCGCCGGGATCAACCTTTTTCACAAGTAATTATAAACATTCGAATATAGAATATTCTTGAATCGGAAACCGTTACATAACGGGTGACTCGTCAATATAATTTAAGTTCCTACAATATCTATAAGCAATTTATTAATATTGATAAAATGCGATTGAAAAATTAGTTGCCATAAGCTCATATTTCATTAAATATGCATTTGGCTTATCAAATTTTTTATTAAATTTTCTAAAAAAATATTTTTTATTGAAAATTATTATTTTTTTTTAGCAAACGTCACTTGAAATAATTGATAGCTAAAGAACAATGGGATTTTTTGAAATACTATGCATTATTGTTACTACATTTCTCGCTGTTTATTATTATTTTACATCGAACTACGATTTCTGGAAATCACGTGGTATTCGCGGTCCAAAACCGATACCAGTTTTTGGTAATTTGAAAGATGTTGCTCTTAATAATAAGTTTATAGGTGATTATTTACTGGAAATATGCAATAAATATAAAGATGAATCCGTGATTGGAATATTCACTGGAATGACACCCATTCTGATTGTAAAAGATCCAGATTTAATTAAGGATGTTCTTATCAAAGATTTTTCCAAGTTTGCCGACAGAGAATTTCCTCCTGTCAGTGAAAAAGTATGTGCAAATATTAATTGTATTATAATAAAGTATTATAATATTTGAATTATTATATATAAATGTATTTCGAATTATATAAATATGATAATTTTATATACTTTATTACGGTATTTTCTAATAACCAATTAACATTTTCTAATAACCATTATTGAAAAAAAATATTAGTTTTAAATAGTGAGTATCTTCAAATTGTTATAGTTTAATAAAAATGATAAATTTGTTTGACTATAATTATGTTTTTTATTATACCGTAGATTAACCCACTGTCACAACATCTTGTTGGTTTAGAGTCTAAAAGATGGCGACCTTTAAGAATATGTTTATCGCCCGTTTTTACATCTAGTAAACTAAAAGAGATGTTCTCATTAATATCGGAATGCGCTAATCATCTTGAACAATATATAGAAAAATTAGTGAGTAAAAATGAACCTATAGAATGTCGCGAGCTAACGGCAAAATATACGACCGATGTAATCGGTACTTGCGCATTCGGTATCGAGATGAATGCTTTATCAGATGAAAACAGCGAATTTCGTAAACTGGGAAGAATGATCTTCACGCCAACCTGGAAAAATAATTTACGATCGAAAATAAGACAATTCATGCCACAGTTTTACAAAATACTCAGCTATATGATGCCACGAACGGAGTTTACCCAATTTTTCATACGCCTTGTCATGGAAACAATAAATCACAGAGAAACCAATAATATCATTAGACATGATTTCATTGATATTCTGCGCGAATTAAAAAAGAATCCAGATAAAGTGGGCGATATCGGTGAGTGACGGTTATTTGGTATTGTGAAAATTTTTTGTGTGATGCAAGAACTTTTTAAACAAAAATATTTATTGATTTTGGCAAATATATAAATTTCATCATATATTAATTGTTAAATAATAAATATCTTTTTCATAATTGTTAATATTAGATGAAAGTTAAAACTAATAGTAAAAGAAAATATATTACATTTCAGAGATGACTGATGGCTTCATAGCTTCTCAAGCGTTCGTATTTTTCCTTGCCGGTTTTGAAACTTCATCATCGGCCATGAGTCATGCACTTTATGAATTAGCAATAAATCAACAAATACAGGACATGCTACGTGAGGAAATTAATCAAGAATATACTAAGCATGATAATAGTTTAACGTATGAGGAAATTAAAAATATGAATTATTTGGATAAAGTTTTCAAAGGTACGTCATTAAAAAAAAAACATTGGTAAACATAAAAATATAAAAAGGGTCCACCTTCGCACAAATGTGTTATTAACGTATAATGTGAAGATGTTATCCCTGATTAACATTCTGAAGATTTTATTCGGCGGTCGTTCATCAAAAGTTATTAACAATTAAATGTGAGAAATATTGACATAAAGATTCTACTTTATTTGTTTCGGTTTTCATTCATTTTTATATATGTTATAGGGAGATTTTCTCGAATAATTTCATATATATAAAGGTCGGACTTAAATAGTTTTGGAGATATAGACTGAAAAAAGATAAAAGTAAATATAAAAATAAATATAATAATAAGGTAAACCTTCGGAAAACCTACCTATATGAAATAAAGATTGAATTGAGTAAGAATATTCAATTTCTACGTATTTTTATCTCCTGAACACGAATGTGAAATTTAAAAATAGCGGTTGAACTCGCAAGCGAGGAAAAAACGTATAATTTAATACAATTAAAAAATGTATATGTACACACACACACACACACACACACACACACACACACACACACACACACACACACACACACACACACACACACACACACACAACACTCACACACACACACACACACACACACACACACACACACACATTGTATATATAATTTCATATGAGTATGTATATGTATATGTGTATGTATGTATGTGTGTGTGTGTGTGTGTGTGTGTGTGTGTGTGTGGTGTGTGTGTGTGTGTGTGTGTGTGTAGGGTGATTCAAAATAACCTAATTGTCCGTGAAAAAACACATTTTTGATTCAATTCTAATTTTTCGGACGATTTTTCCTTTGGCAAAATTTCGTTTGACGTTTAATTTTTGAATTATTAAAAGAAATAATTAACTTATGACGAGTCGGATACAAAAGGCGGGCTAGGTTGACACGATTCACTGCTACACGCGGATGCTTACGCGGGGCGCCCGCTGCGATCAACTGATCACATATACACAAATACATACACATATACACGAATACATACATTCTCATTTTCTCTCTCTTTCCCTCTCTTTCTCTCTAGAATAAAAAAAACGTTTAAAAAATGTCTAAAATACGTTTAAGATACATTTTTTTCTTTTATTCAAATAATTTTATTCAAATTAAATATTTTTTTTTCCGGAACTAATAAAATAATATATTCATATACACTCTCTAAAAATGAATTAGTATACTATCAAACAGTAAACGGAGATACTGATATATAGTTATTGATATATAGTTGATATGCAGTTATAAGTTATTATAGCACTATAAATCAATAATATTTCACTAAAAAGATTAGTAATATTGACTGTTTTAATTAGTAATATTAATTTATCTGCTTCGTATAAAATTAAAAATTTTATTTATATTTACATGCATATTAGAACATGAATGTTAAATAAATAATGATTTATTTCACATCTTTAATATATAATGAACAGATCATTTTCGTTTATTCGCCGCATATATCCGACTTATAAAATCGATTTAATATCTGAAATTCCTCTATTAAGATTGTATTAGAAATAAAATCGAAGTGATACTTTTAATTTTATCTGTCGTCTTTTGCAAGCTTTATATAATCCTCATGACTAAAACTTAAGTACGAAAAAAATTTTACTTTCACTGACTATAATTAATGAAATATAAGATAAAGTAACAAAAAATAAGCGTTTCTACTAGAGATCAAAATACTAATTTTTAGTGATCTTATTCATATATTTGTAATAGAAATTTGAAACGGTCCACCTTTCTCGACGCTCCGGATCGGCTCGTCAGATAGTCAACATTCGAGCGAAGGGGGGGAATAAATCAACTTGTGCCAGCACTTTCGATTAAACTAGAATGTCTTTATTGAATAAATATGTACAATGTATTAATGTGCGAATGTATAAATGTCAGTATGTTTGAAACGTGTGATAACTTGCTACGCCGTTGCCCACCTCGAGAACGTCGATCCCGAGGAGATAGCGTGCAAATTTTGGCCGATACGAAAATTCAATAATTTCTTGTCTTAAAATTACGGTAACGTACGGTATCTTACAAGTCTCCTCAAAGGAGAATAAAATTGGGCGCCAGGTGCGATCTTTCGCGCCACGATAACGGTACGGTAACGGACGAGATTTCCGGTAACCCAGAGCTCAGTATATGGCAAAGGGGCAGGGTTCTTTGTGAATTAGAGAGAGAACGCTAGATGATTTTCGGGAGAGAGAAATAATCGACACTCAGCTTATCTTACTTATAATTAATTAGGATATATTGAACAATTATAATACAGAGTGAAAAAGGTAACAAAGATAATAATAAAAAAAAAGAAAAGAAATAGACCAGATTCGATGAACGATAAAGAACAAAGAAAGAACAGATAAATCTCGATATATAAATGAGAAACGGTAATATATAAATTCAAAAGGAAAGAATGATATACGATTTATAACGTATGACACGAAGGTCAGATATATTTGTAACGGAAACGATCGATATAATACACGCGAGAATAGTACAATGATAAGACGACGGAAACGGATATAAATCTTTACGACCACGATAAGTAAAATCTACTGACAATAAGTGACGGAATAAACTGTAACACTCGGAGCAGAGTACACGGCAGATTTCGGAACGCACTCGGAGGCGCGAACCTCACTAAATATCTCAATACAAATCGAGTTACTTTCTCAAATAATTAGAGGTATAGATCACGGGAAAATAATCGATAACGAACAGAATATACTAAGCGAGTAATATATAGTACATTTAGAGGCACGAGCCTCTCGCGATATTTCGATATAAATCGAACGGAAATTCTCATAAAGTCGACGATACGTTACGGCAATAAATTCGAGAATATAACAAAGGTTATTATTAACGGTAATCTTAAGCACACAAGCATTGATATTGTCTCGCAATCTTTAACGGTAACACCACGACCTTTCGCTCTCAACAAAACAAGTTTGACTCTCGAACGAGATAATACGAAACGAACTTTAACGGACATAAAATTCAAACGGAAATTTCGCGATTTATACAATTTTTGCCGAGCAGATTTCGCATACAAAATTCGATACGAGACGTAACGGTATTACGGGAGACGGAACGAAAACGGTACGAGACGGTACGGTACGGTATACGAAAAGAGACGATAAGACGACTGTCGGTGTGAACTCCCCCGAGAGGGACGAATTCGCGACTCCCGGTATAAGCTGGCGTCCGGCAACGACACACGCGAAAAGCACACCGGTTTACCCGATAAATCGACAATGCGAATACCGTCGCCCTGCAACGGTATCTAGCAAAGTTCGACACCAGCTGCTTCCGGGAAAGAATCGTACGGCTACCTGGGCGGCGGCTTACACTGAGTCGGCGGCTGCGGCAGAATCCTCGGTAGATCTCGGAGAATTTCCTTTGTCTGCACTGTCTCAAGGGTCACCGAACAGTGACTCGAAATTACTGGCTCCGCGAGGCCCTCAAGTCCCACGCCGATTTTCCGCGCATTCTGTCGATCTTTCCTAGAAGGGGTCGATATCTCCGCCCCTTCAAAATTCGGGATGCTGGACGGCGGATTGCTCCTTTGCAGGGATGTAGAATCCGGTGAATGACGGTAACTTGACGCTGAGACTTCTCGTCCACAGAAACGCGACAGGCTGGCCAGGCCTCGTCCATCCACGGTATTTCTTCTCCCAGTCTGCAGCCTGGGCGATTACCCGTCGTTTTGCTGTCCGGATTCCCCGTCGACGTTATTCTGAAAATAGGTGGGATTAATTTTCGGCTGATACTCGACTCACGGCGGCGCGGGATCCTGATACGTAACCTTAGTTAGCGGAGGCCTGTGTTCACTCTTCTTATCCTCTTCTTTGCGGTATCTTTCTCGGAATCTTCTGCGGTATCTTCTCGGAATACAAGTTTCGGTATTGCACGCTCGCCCAGATCGCCGCACTCTATCTAAGTATCTAAAATCTATAACTAAAAATAGGTCCTAACGGATTATTAACATCCCCCCCGCAGACGCAAGAAACGACCCCGCGCACGCTTTATCCCCTCGGCGGGGTAGCTGTGACGGAGCTCAAAAGCGTCACGTCACAAACTATACTAGAAAATTATACTATGTGTAATTGAAAACGGTAGATCCGGTATGTACAGGTAATATCTAAACTAATTAAAACAGTCTATATACAGGGTATATATACAGAGTGTCAGGAAATTTTTGATCTTAACGAAGTAAGAAGGTAGATTGGCTGAAATTAAGAAGAAAGGACCTCTATTGTTTTGTAATTGTTGCAATAATTAACGAAAAATTAAATAAAGAAGATCGGCCAATGCGCGTGGCTAGAGGCACACGACGGAGAAGGCGGTCTGACTGTAACATAATGGCGGCCCGCGGCGAAGCGGTGATTGGGAAGGGGAGGAGCCACGCGCTTACACACTCATCGCTCCTCCCCTCCCCAATCATCACTTCGCCGCACGCCGCCATTATGTTACAGTCAGATCGCCTTCGCCATCGTGTGAGTTTAGCCACGCGCATTGGCCGATCTCCTTTATTTAATTTTTCGTTAATTATTGCGACAATCACAAAACAATAGAAGTCTTTCCTTCTTAATTTGAACCAATCTACTTCCTTACTTCATTAAGGTAAAAAATTTTCTGACACCCTGTATGTATATACAGGGTGATTCAAAATAAGTATAGTGTCCGTGAAATGACACATTCTTGAGTCAATTCTAAGACGATTTTTCCTTTAGCAAAATTTCGTCCGACGCTTAGTTTTCGAATTATTAAAAGAAGTAATTAACTTATAACGGGTCGGATACAAGAGGCAGGCAAGGGTGGCGCGAATCAGACGCGGGTGCTTACGCGGGGCGATCGCTGCGATCAGCTGGTCGGTACATACACACACATGCGAATACATAATTCTCACTCTCTCTCTCTCTCTCTCTCTCTCTCTCTCTCATTTGCTTATTTGAAGTTATTATTGCTCTTACTAAAATTATTATTTATTTTTTATTGTTACACATTTTCACTTAAATTATTTTCTTATTCTATTGTACCGTTTTTTTTTTTTTTTTTTATGAGAGAGGGGAAAATGCATTTTATGCATACTCACCGGGCGATCCGGTGAGTTATGTGAGACTCGAGTACCAAGTCGAATTACCAACTCGGTACTCCCTACTCACTAAAAACCCCTCTCTTTCGCTAATTTTCTCTAACACTGTTTATTTGACATTCCGAAATTTGTTTTCACACAACACCAAAGAATAGTTATTATTACCTTGTTCGATGTATTGCTGTAATTTCTTGAGAAATGAATTTTCCAATAGATTGTACTTTCATTCAAATTGAACGTAGATATCACGTTTTAAAGGACAGAGATCCACACTAAATAATTAATCAAAAATTCTTTTTCCTTTTATAAACTGTATTTTTTTATAAACTTCAACATAATCACATTCATTCACTCACTCGATAAGACGAGAAATTGATCAATGACTCTCTTACTAATCACTATCAATCACTATCGAATAATCACTGGTCATCAACTTGGTCATTAAATATCACTCGATTAAAGAAAAACACAACGTTATTACGACGTGACGACGCGACAACGTGACGATATTTACCCGGCGACAGCAAACAGTTTTTGGTTAGGCTAGGTTGCGGTAGGTTAAGGTACTAACAGCGCTGTCGAACGTGAACATGTGCTTGATTGAAGACGCGACAATTTAGCGTATAATATTATCATATGACATTTATACATCGTATGAGATTTGTTTTAAAATTAATTAGAATAAATAAATGTTTAATACTTTCACTGTTAATGTTAAATATTATTTATTATTAATATTAAATATTATTATTAAATATTTTTAAATATTATTATTAACATTAAATATTTATTTATTATTATTAAATAGTATTATTAATATTAAATATTTATTTATTATTATTAAATATTATTATTAATATTAAATTTATTTACTTATTATTATTAAATATTTATTAAACTATTGAAAATCAATAATAATATGAAAATAATATGAAAAATATCATTAAATTCTGGCGTTTCAATCTCTCTTGGCTTTTTCTTATTGTTTTAAAAACAAATTCAGAGCGACCAATATTTCTGAACATTTGGAACATCTTCTTACGTTTTAACTTTAATGATATTTTTTCATATTATTTTCATATTACTATTGATTTTCAATCAGATGATTTAATAAATATTTAATAATAATAAATATATTTATTTCTCAAGAAATTACAGTAATACATCGAACAAGGTAATAATAACTATTCTTTGGTATTGTGTGAAACAAATTTCGGAATGTCAAATAAACAGTATTAGAGAAAATTAGCGAAAGAGAGGGGTTTTAATGGGTAGGGAGTACCGAGTTGGTAATTCGACTTGGTACTCGAGTCCCCAATAACTCACCGGATCGCCCGGTGAGTATGCATAACATACATTTTCCCTCTCTCGTAAAAAAAAAAAAAAAAAAAAAACGGTACAATAGAATAAGAAAATAATTTAAGTGAAAATGTGTAACAATAAAAAATAAATAATAATTTTAGTAAGAGCAATAATAACTTCAAATAAGCAAATGAGAGAGAGAAAGAGAGAGAGAGAGAGAGAATGAGAATTATGTATTCGCATGTGTGTGTATGTACCGACCAGCTGATCGCAGCGATCGCCCCGCGTAAGCACCCGCGTCTGACTGTGACTCGCGCCACCCTTGCCTGCCTCTTGTATCCGACCCGTTATAAGTTAATTACTTCTTTTAATAATTCGAAAACTAAGCGTCGGACGAAATTTTGCTAAAGGAAAAATCGTCTTAGAATAGACTCAAGAATATGTCATTTCACGGACACTATACTTATTTTGAATCACCCTGTATATATATATATATATATATATATAAAAATATATATATATATTAGGTGTACAACTTTGCTTCCGCCGTTTTTTTTTTCGAAATTCGAGGCTTTATTGTAAAAAACTGGTTATACATTTATGATTCAAAGTATTGTCCATCGTTGGCCACTACTTTCTCCCATCTTTCGGGCAGCGTACGAATCCCGCGTTGAAAAAACTGGTCATCTATATTATCTTTTGAAGCGATCCACGAATCAATCCAATTTCTCACTTCTTCATAAGACCGGAAGTGCTGGTTAGCCAGGTCGTGCCATTAATCGAAACAAGTGATAGTCAGAGGGAGCAACGTCTGGAGAATACGGCGGGTGGGGTAGGACTTCCCATTTCAACGTTTCCAAGTATGTCTTGATCACTTTTGCAACAGGGGTTGGGGTCGAACATTGTCATGCTGCAAAATCACTTTATCATGTCTCTCGTTGTATTGCGGCCGTTTGTCTTTCAATGCTTGTCTCAAACGCATTAATTACGTTCGATAACGATCGCCTGTGATTGTTTCAGTCGGTTTGAACAGCTCACAATACACTACGCCGAGCTGGTCTCATCAAATACAGAGCATGACCTTGGAGCAGTGAATATTCGGTTTGACCGAATATAGCGGTCTCACTATAGGTATTTAAAAGCATTCGATGAGCCTCAGCCGCAGATTTCTTCATATTGAAGCAGAAAATTAAAACCTTCTGCAAATGACGAGAATTTAACTCCTAAACTGACATTTTCAATCGAGAATAACTTTATGATGCAGACACAAATCGGCTAATGTTTCTATGGGGTTATGTTGACAGATGCCTAAGTTTATTGCATGACGTCTATGATACTTATTTCGACTACTACTTACCATTAAAGCCATCTATAGGAAAATGGCGGAAGCAAAGTTATACACCTAATATGGTATATATATATATATATATACAGGGTGATTCAAAATAACCCCTGTGTCCCTGAAATGACATATTATTGAGTCAATTCTAAGACGATTTTTCCTTTTGCAAAATTTCGTCCGAAGCTTAGTTTTCGAATTATTAAAGAAAGTAATTAACGCATGACGGGTCGGGTACAAGAGGCAGGCAGGGGTGACGCGATTCACCGTCAGGCGCAGGCGCTTACGCGGGGCGCCTGCTGCGATCAGCTGCACATACAGACACACATGCGAACACATACATTCTCTGTCTGTCTGTCTGTCTGTCTGTCTGTCTGTCTGTTTGTCTCTCTCCCTCTCTCTCTCTCTCTCTCTCTCTCTCTCTCTCTCTCTCTCTTTCATTCGCTCACTCATCTGTAATTTTTTTTTACGAGAGAGGGGAAAATGCATTTTATGCATACTCACCGGTCGATCCAGTGAGTTATGTGGGACTTGAATACCAAGTCGAATTACCAACTCGATACTCCCTACCCACTAAAAACCCCTCTCTTTTTATGAATTTTCTTTGACACACTGTCCCTCTATCCTTTCCGAGATCTGTTTTCACATAACGTCAAAAAATAGTTATTATTACCTTGTTCGATGACTTTTGATGTATTGCTGTAATTGCTTGAAGGAGAAATGAATTTTCCAATAGATCGTACGTTCTCAAATTTAACAATTACATATTTCTTCTTCAAAACAACTATGTTTTTTCTTTACATCAATTGATTCCTCCCATTATTTTGTACATAAAAATATTAAGATAAGATAATAGGAAAATAAATATTTTACTAGATATTTTATAGTTTACGTAAAATTAAGATATTATTTCAAGCTTTATAACTCGAAAAGTACTTAATGAAAAAACATTTAATTATAGTGTTTCGAAAAGCTCTCGAGGTAAGCTATAAGAATATGTAATAGAAAATAGGGATTGTAATTTAAAAAAATTGAAGTGACCTTCACGTAACCTTCAAATGACTCTTCAGTGTCAAACCAATGATATCATCTTATGGCCCCCTCGAAACTATAAAACTTTTGTCTGAAACATTTTTCTCTAAAATGCTTTGTTTCCGGAATAATTGCGTGCATTAATTAAAATGGCTCACCCTGATATATATATATATATATATATATATATATATATATGTATATGTATATATATGTATGTATGTATGTATGTATACAATATGTATGTATGTATGTATATATATAGGGTGTCAGGAAATTTTTGACCTTAACGAAATAAGGAGGTAGATCATTCACTTCATTAAGATCAAAAATTTCCTGACACCCTGTATATATATATATGTATGTACATATGTATATATAATTTAAAATTAATTTGAAATTAATAAAAACTAGTTTTTATTTTGTCTATAGAAACGTGAAAAATACATTTCCTTAACTATGATTTTAAAAGTGTTTCTATAGGAATGTTTCTTATTAATGCTTTACGATTAAAAAATATTGGATATGTTTAAGAAACGTAAAACAACTATGTGTTACCTGGATAATATTTCTAATAATCTGGATATGTTGGAATTCAGAAAACTGATTATTTTAAATTAAAGATAAATAGGAAAAATCTATTTATTGCATATATTAAAGTATTCTTATTGCGAATGTATTTATATATTTTTATAAATTTCGAAGGTATTCATCTATCAGAAACTATAGCTTCGATTCACACGATTACATTAAAGATATTGTTTTTGTTTGTCGATAACGAAGGATAAGACGGAATAATCGAAGACATAATTATTATAAAACAGTTTAAAGTGCACAAAATCGCCGATTGAGCGAACTCGAAATCTCAACAAGCAGGCGAATTTTCCAGACAATAAATCGAAAATATCATGTATCTTCTCGCGCACCAATCATAACCTAGATAACATCTCGAATTTCATTCAACTTCAGTAGCCAATCAAAAATCGATGATAAGTTATATTAGAGGTAATATTAGAAAAATTGAGTAAAAACAAAGTGTACAAACGAAATGTCCTCGCGGTTATAGAATATTTGAGAAATAAATTTAACTATAAGATTGTAATTACAGTTTTTCGAATACAAACGAAAAATGTAATATTTTAATAATATTACCAAGATATTACTGAAATCTTGAAATAAGATTGCATTTGAAATAATTACAGATATTGAAACATTGCAGAAATGTTGCAGATATTGTCCTGAGATATTTCTGTAACAATGCTAATATTTCAAATGGAATATTGCAGCAATGTTTCAGAAATGTTACGCGGGAGTGAATTATATAGATAACATTAAATTGATTGAAATTTGACTTATAATCACCATAAAATCGATTTTTAAGTCGACTTATTAACTAACTGACAGTCGACTATAATCGAATCATTTGTCGGCTATTAGTCGATTATGGCTGCATTCCAATATTTATTATCAGTACTGAAAATCTATAGTTTATATGACGTATACTATAGATTTTCAATACTAGCAGTGAATATTGAAACACAGCCTACAAATTAATATTTAGTTTGACTTTGAAGTCGATTTAAGACTTCTTCTGCCGATTGATAATCAACTAACAGTCGACTTGATACTGTTTGAGTATATTTACAAATATAATACAAACATAAATACAAACATAAATTAATACAAACATTTTGAGTATATTTAATTATAATTTATATTTGACAAATAACTTTTCAAATAATTCTTTCTTACATTATTCTTAATATATGCAGAGACTTTACGAAAATATCCGGTAGGGGCACGTCTTACAAGAATATCGATGTCAAGTTATACTTTCGATAACACCACATTTAATATACCAAAAGATCAAAAGATATGGATTCCGATGTTTGCGATTCATCGAGATCCGGATATTTATCCGAAACCTGATGTTTTTGATCCAGAAAGATTTAATGACGAAGCAGTACAAGCCAGACATCCGATGCATTATTTACCTTTTGGTCATGGACCGAGGAATTGCATTGGTAAAATGAAACACGCGTAGATTTAAATACATTTTCTTAAGCTTCTGCTTGTTTTGATTATATATGTAAAATTATTTTAATCGAGAAACTTTTCTTATGATAATAATTTTCTGTTTTCAGGTGCTCGTTTTGCCATTTATCAAACAAAGATTGGTCTTGTAAGAATACTACAAAACTATAAAGTTGAGGTTTGCGATAAAACGCAAATACCCTATGTAATTGATCCCAAAGCATTTGTGTTAGCACCAAAGCATGGAATATATTTAAGAATAACTAAAATTAATCGGACTTAGTTTAAGCCTTAATACTACTCTTCAGATGCACAAATGAAGAAAGATGAAGAAATATCTATAAATTAAAATAGTAATAGTATAATAAATTGTATAATAATAATAAATTGTATAATAATTATAAAATTATTATTCTTATTCGTCTATTATTATTTGTAATCGAAATTTTAATAATACATTTCCGAGCAAAACTTAAAACGAAAATTTTAATACAAATATGTAGAGGCTGCAATAGTTTTTGAGTTATAATCAAAGTTTGCCAACCGATCATCTATTGATTTTTTCATATTAAATAGTATCGATTTCTACTGTACAGTTGACTGCACGTTTAAATATAATTACGAATCTGAGCGCACGAATTTTACGCAATTATTTGATTACTTTGTTCAAACTTTGATCGCTTATAACTCAAAAACTTTTGTAACCTCAACATATTTATATTAGCATTTTTGTCTTAGTTTTTGAAATATGTTATTAAAATTTTGATTCTGAATGGTGATATATCTTGTAGATATATAGAGTGGGGCAAATAAAATGTTACAGCTTAATGTCGTTGAAATAACTGGATGGATTTTAATATTCTTGGATTCAATTTTCTCGATTCGACATGTCCTTTCGATATGTGAACCAAAGCGCGACGCGCGGCGTTTCAGTATTACGTTTAATGAGCAGCCCATTACCGCGAGTCTAATCAGATTGCAATAGGGTGACACTCTTCGCCACACGTATTTGTACTTGGACGAATTGGCCAATCTTTTTAAATTAATATCTAATTAATTATTGTGAAAATGATACAAGATTTTCCCACTTAATTTAATATATATTGTTATATATTGTTATATTGTATTTTATGATAATATGAAATAATTAATAATTCGATTTAATTATTTTCAATTTATGTTGTAAACATGTTATGTTGCTACATATGTAATATACATATAATCTGTTTTAGTTTTAAGTTTTATTTTAGTTAGATACACATATATACATTGCACATTGAAAATGAAATATATGTATAATAAAGTAAATGTATAAAATATTGATAAACTTTGATGTATTTTTGAATACAAAATATTTCTTTTATAAAAATAATAAGAAAGTTTTATAAAACTATTCATTAATTATCTCTTAAATTAAAATCTAATTAATATCTAAATAAGAAATAAGAAATATTAAAATAAGAAATTTTTTCGCTAGTTAAGGTAACATAAATACTATTTTAGAGATTATTTTCAATCAATTATTTTGCGTATATCAAATATACGTATGTCAATTGTAAGTACATCATATATTTGATGAAATATATGACTTAAAATTAAACTTCCAAGGTATTCTTTGTCAGAAGTTTTAACAGTTTATTTTAACAGTAATCATCAAAGATAAAATATATAGTTACGTTTAATTTATTAAGAAAAAAATTAATTACATTAATTGAAGCTTATCTTTAAAAATTTTGATACAATTTTACAAATGTATGATAACACATAAATATATGATAACACATATGAAGAAAAACTGCAATATAATTTTATTCATCAAGTTTTAGAACACACAAAAGAGAAAGAATTCAATCTTACATTATGTAAAAATAATGTAAAAATTCTTACATTATGTAAAAATATATTGAGAATAATGATAAATAATATAATATTCACTTTTGTGAATAAAATCGCAAGACACATATAATTAGACATATATAATTTCTTTAGATGAAATAAACTAAACGATATTTTTCTAAACTTATTTCATTTCTCTATCTTCTAGAATAAGATAAAATTATTAATTGATGATGCAGTTTAAAATACAATATATTATGAAATTCAATTTTCTATTCAATTCTATTTAATATATTTAAACTTTCTACATATATAAACTTCCTACATATATGTTGGATTCTTTTAATATATTTTCAAAAAAAAATATGTAGGAGAAAAGGAGATCCAGATGATAAATAAAATTAATAGAATAAAAGGCTAAGGAAGAGATGTGAGGTGTTGACTACGTAAAAGCGATTTTAATACGCTAAAATATCATTTACAAAAAACTTCAACAAAACACCCTGTTGGAAATAATAAATAATTGTAAAATAAACGTTTCGATTCACTTCGAATCCTTATCAATATCGTTTATAATAAATCTTAAATTAATGCAAATCGAAGCTATAGAACGTAAAAAAACGTCGCTGTAAAAACGCATAGTAAAATAGCACAAAGAGAAATACTATCGAAAAAACGATCGCATTAAAAAATCACAAAAAATCTCGAGAAAGATGAAGAAGACGATAAAAGAAAAATCCTCGCGCGAAGAATCATTGGAAAGTCCGGTCCAGAAATTAATGTCTCGAGGAAAATGTGTACAATTAGGTGGTAAATCCAACAATCAAACGCCAGGGACTCTTGAACATCTCAAATGTTAAAATCACGTTGTTAAAATAATAAAAATTAGTAACGTCTGAAATTAAAAAATTAAAATTAAAATATAAACGTTTAAGAGTTCTGATAATATAAATTAAAATAACAAATTGAATAAAGGCCAATACAGAATTAGCTCGCTGATATTAGTGCGAAAAAACGAAAATAATAACATTGTTAAGACATGTAATCCATAAAATGATACAGTAAATAAATCGATTGCAACGTTTCGGTCAATTATATGATCCTTTTCAAGCAACAGAAAAATTTAAATTTAAAATGTTCCATATCCGCTAACAATTAAAAAGAAGGGATAACGCATATATATAATAAACGCAAAAATAAAATATATGTGAGAAATCAAGAAATCAATGTTTAAAACAAAAGCACGGTTTACAAAAAATAAAAATAAAAATAAAAGTTAGTTTCGTAAGTGTAGCTGACATGTGTATGCTGTTAGAAACGGAGTCCCGATCAAAAGAACAGTTATTCATAAAAATTAATAATAGACAATTCATAATATTCTCACTGAAAATTTGCTGTGACAACCTGTAACAGTCAACCAAACGATCAACACAATTCGAGAATAAAAGAAAAATGCCCAAAAATTATAAAAACTAACGTATTAAATATGAAATGAATAAACATAAAAAATAAAAATAGAAATGTATAAATAAAATAATAATAAAAAAAACTTATACAAAATTTTCTCTCTTAATATTTTAATTCCTTTTTTTGTTAATCAATCTTCCTCTTTTAATTTTTTGTTTAATAGAGCATGTCACACTGTCACACATTAATTGTTTTCACCCGCGTCTCCAATTCACTACCGAAATTGAGACAAATCGACAATTAAATTTTGTTGACGTCTCCATCATTGTACAAGACGGACACCTTCTATTTGATTGATTCCAGAAATTCACTTTTTTCGGACGTTTTTTGAATTTCCTATCACCATCCTTTGGCACACAAAAAGGAAATTGTCATGGGTTTAACGGATAAGGTTTATCATCTTTCTCATCCGCGTTTCCATGAGAAAAATTTGAGATTGGTGATTGAAATTTTGTTGAACAACAATTACCCGTTAGATTTTATTTGTGATTCTATTATCAACAGAAGATTCTATTATCAACAGAATTAAGAATATTATTCATAGAAGTAACTCCCCCCTCTTCCTTCTCAATCTCTTCCTGTTTCTTCCTCTTCTTCCCGACCCCCTTTCCCCCTTCTTACTTCACCATTCCTTTCATTAATAATAGTTCTTCCTACAAAGTCTCTTTGTCTAAATCTCTTAACAAGAGATTAACTTTTAAAATTTTCAATCAATTTAAATGTTTCATTAAGATACATAAAGATCCTCTTCCCAGTTTGAACCATTGCAATGTTGTTCATAAGATTTGTTGTGCATACTGTTTCATACCAGTGAGTCAAACCAGTAAGCAACTTTGTACGAGATTGAAGAAGCACAAAAGAAATATTAATTCCACCAACAATCTTTCTGTGATTTCGACGCATAGAATTTCGGGGCATGAGTTTGATTGGGATGGCGTCTTGATGTTAGATGAGAAGTCTTATTATTTGAGGAGAAGCATTTCAGAAATAATCCATATTAAGGAGCAGAGTAGCAGTTTGAATGCTCAGGAAGATACCTTTTTAGTTAATTTCTTATATTTCCCTATTATTAACAGAATTTCTTAAACCTCGTGCCTGTTTTCCCTTCCCGTTTCCCCCTTTTTTCCCTTCTTCCTTAATTAAATTTTTTTCCTTTTCATAGAAGGCCCTTTTCTTTCTTTCTTTCCTTCTGATGGGGCTTTCTCTCTATAGTCCCATGCTTTCCTTCTTCATGTGAGTTCTCGCATTGTCATTGTCTAATTTCTTGCGATGTTAACTGTGCAATTTTTTAATCATTCTGAATGTTCTCCTCTGTTTGACTGTAAGTCTCTATCTTTTATTCTTTCATAAATTTTTTTATTATTATTTTATTTATACATTTTTATTTTTTATGTTTATTCGTTTCATATTTAATACGTTAGTTTTTATAATTTTTGGGCATTTTTCTTTTATTCTCGAATTGTGTTGTCATTTGGTCTTAGTTGATTGTTACAAGTTGTCACAGCCAAATTTTCAGTGAGAATATTATCTATAGAATTACCTATTATCAATTTTCAAAAATAACTGTTCTTTTGATCGGGACTCCGTTTCTAACAGCAGACACATATCAGCTACACTTACGAATCTAACTTTTATTTTTATTTTTATTTTTTGTAAACCGTGCTTTCGTTTTAAACATTGACTTCTTGAGTTCTCACATATATTTTATTTTTGCGTTTGTTATATATATGCGTTATCCCTTCTTTTTAATTGTTAGCGGATATGAAACATTTTAAATTTAAATTTTTCTGTTGCTTGAAAAAGGTCATATGCTTGACCGAAACGTTGCGATCGATTTATTTACTGTATCATTTTATGGATTACATATCTTATCAATATTATTATTTTCGTCTTTTTCGCACTAATATCAGCGAGCTAGTTCTGTATTGGCCTTTATTCAATTTGTTATTAAAAAATAAAGTAACAGAAATGAGAAAATATTAATCTGAGTCCAAGCACAAAAAATCTGTTATAGAATTATAAAAATTATTGACAAAAATAATATACTTGTCAAAAGGAAAATATTATCACTCAACAGAACAGGAAGATAACAAATAATACACGCGATAAAATACAAATACTGACAAAGGAATCATAATGGACAGGGGATGCAAGGAACACAGATGATGGGAGAAAGGTAACGTATTATGAACTTAAAAAACATGATAACGTCTAAATAGTTTGAGCATCCAAAATGATACCGAATTATTAGCAGTGTTTTCCGTTATCTGGATAAAATTATCTAGATTTTCATCTAGATGCAATTATTGTTTATTTTATCTTTTATACAGGGTGAGCCATTTTAATTAACGCATGCAATTATTTCGGAAACAAAGCATTTTAGAGAAAAATGTTTCAGACAAAAGTTTTATGATTTCGAGGGAGCCATAAGATAGTATCATTGGTTTGACACTGAAGAGTCATTTGAAGGTCATGTAAAGGCCACCTCAATTTTTTTTAAATGGCACTCCCTACTTTTTATTACATATTCTTGTAGCTGACCTCGAGAGCTTTCCAAAACACTATAATTAAGTGTTTTTCCATTAAGTGCTTTTCGAGTTATAAGGCTTGAAATAATATCTTAATTTTACATAAATGATAAAATATCTAGTAAAATATTCATTTTTCGATTATCTTACCTTAATACTTTTATGTACAAAATAATGGGAGGAATCAATTGGTGTAAAGAAAAACATAGTTGTTTCGAAGAAGAAATATGTAATTTGCAATTAACAATTATATATTTTTTCTTAGAAACAACTGTATATTTTCGGTAAATGTTTACTTTACCGGACACCTCGCCGATGACCTTGACCTTGACATATGTTGTAGGGGGTACATTCCTAAGTAAGACATGATTTGAATTTTGTTGCGGTCTCGTTTAGTTTCTGAGATATGCGACTTTGAAATATTATAATGGTAATTGTTGATAATATTAAAAGAGAGTGGGCCTCTTTACCGATTTCGTTAAAACTTTTTTTATAAATAGATTTTGATGCGTAAAGAAACTTTTTTTTCTAACAAAATCGTCGCTCTGCTACGGGAAGCGAGATATTAATTTTTTAAAATTACACTGGAACTATTCAAATTATATGATTTTATATAATTTTATATAAAAAAAAATAACTACCTTGGGCGATAGACATTGGGCTACGCTACCGACAGTGCCGCCCGACCTCCCTCCGCAGGGAAGGCGATAGGGCGCGCTTAGCGCTAAACATTTACCATATTTTCTTTAGACCAATTGATTCCTCTTATTATTTTGTACATAAAAGTATTAAGATAAGATAATCAAAAAATAAATATTTTACGAGATATTTTATGGTTTATGTAAAATTAAGAAATGATTTCAAGCCGCATAACTCGAAAAGCACTTAATGGAAAGATATTTAATTATAGTGCTTTGGAAAGCTCTCGAGGTCAGCTACAAGAATATGTATTAAAATATGGGGGATGCTATTTAAAAAAATTGAGGTGACCTTCAAATGACTCTTCAAGGTCAAACCAATGATACCATCTTATGGCCCCCTCAAAATCATAAAACTTTTGTCTGAAACATTTTTCTCTAAAATGCTTTGTTTCCGAAATAATTGCGTGCGTTAATTAAAATGGCTCACCCTATATATATAAAATTTAATTTGTGATATCTTTATCTGTATCTCAGACATAAGAAAAGTGATATCTTTTATTAAAACAGCTAAGATAATATAATCAGTGTGCATTGAGTGCAATTTTTCCAAACCATAACAATTTATCGGCCGGCTATTCTAATCGGTCAATTTCAACCTTAATCGAACTCGCAATCTATAGTGTAATACAGATTTAAAAGCGTTCCACTTAATCGCGACACTCGTACACATGGTGTGTCTTTGTTTAACTTTTAGCTAACAACAAGGATAAGACGATTCTATGAGCGTTGCGATCGTTAAATGGAACGCAGCCATAATCACATTGGTCGATTGACATTATGGACACATACTCGTTATTGTTGTTAAATGAATACATGCTTATTTTCTGTAATTTTTGTTTCGAGTGTATTTTTTTATATATCCTAAATTGCTTTAAATATTATCTTGAAAGTATCTAGATAAAATATTTAACTAATTCATCATTTATCTAGATATACTAAAACCGAATTATCTTTATCTTATCTGAGTTACATGAGTATAAGATTTATCTAATCTGTATCTAGATTATTTTAAGTTATCTAAGCGCAACACTTATTATTAGATAAGTCGTATCTTTCTATCATTAAAAAGTGGCACCGACACTTGAAAGCTTATCTAATCACTATCGTTTATTATTAGTCACTATCAGTTACTGTCGAATAATCATTGTTAGCAATTAAAAAACATTCGATTAAAGAAAGACACGTGCACATACATTACATACATAACGCGACGACGCGACAACGCGACGATATTTATCTGGCGACAGCAAATAATTTGCGCTTAATGTGATGTAATTTTTATGGGAGTTTCATCATTTCTCTTGAACAATATGATTATGATTATTATTTAATATATTAGTATATTAATATATTAGTTTTTCAGTATATTTGCATCGTACATCAATGCTTGTGGTTACATGCCTTCTTTAATTTCATTTCCTAGATTTTTATCTTACTAACTTTTTATCTTACTTTAATTATTCTTTTCTTTAATATCACGCTGGCAAATATGCGTTCTCGAGATTTTGGTTTTTATTAATAATAATTTATTAATAATTTAATAATAATTTATTATTATTTCTGCAGACGTTTCTATATCTTTTATACTATCGTTATGTACAGCATTAAAAAGAATTTCAATGAGATCAAAACGCTTACAATGAGATCAAAACGCTTAATTTTATGTAATTTTTATGCGAGTTTCATCATTTCTGTTGAACAATATGATTATGATTATTATTTAATATATTAGTTTTTCAGTATATTTGCATCAATGCCTGTGATTACATGCCTTCTTTAATTTCGTTTCCTAGATTTTTAAGGAGATATTTCTTACACCTGAAGGATGAAAAAATATTATATGGACATAGGTAGGAAATGCTTATTTCAGGAGTTATGTTGAAAATACTGTTAGTTGTATTACTTACAAAAGGAAAAATTTAGGATTAATTATTGTAAACGACAATTGTTTAATTATGCTTAATTACATTTGATTTTACTGTTTGACCTTGAGTATGTTACAATAAATGTTGAAAATGTTCACCATTTTCCTGAATACAAGCACTGACATGTCGACTCATCGATTCATGGATACGTTTAAAAACGTCACTAGTAGTGCGTGATATTTAAGATCTTCGTGACCGTATCACTGCAGATTGCGAGACAATCCACTATATGCTAAGCATTTTTGAACATTCCGTGAATCGATGCGTTGACATGTCACTGATTGTATTCGGGAACATTTATTGTAACCTACATACAAAAAATGTTTTAAGAATTAAAAGAATCCTAATTCTCATTAAATATTTTAAAAATCAATTTTCTTTGAATAAATATAAAATGCATTTTAATATCTTAGAGAAAATTTATGTATAATATTTCTATTATATAAAATTGATATTTTATGGCAAATATTATATCAAATTTAGAAATTGCTCTTAAGTACTTGGTTAATAATAATTAATGATTTCATATTTAGTTTTGATATTTTATTTTTTAATAATTTTTATAATTTTAATAATTTTTATATTTTAATAATTTTATAGAAATTATTTGTTAAGGTTTTGTTTCTTAGAATAATGATTTTTGAAGGAAAATTACTGTAAATTATTTTGAAAGAATTTTTTTATTAAACATGCATACAAGGTAGATATTTATATACTTGACGTATTTTTTTACCTTTGGGTAAAGGTTTTTTAAAGCGATTTTACAACTTTTTGTAAAATTTTATACTTTCTGCAAATTATTTTTTGGATAATATTTGCATATTAAGATTATTTTTTATTTTTGAAAATTGTTACTGTACAGTGAATTAGTCTTTCTATAAGTCTGACTGCACGTATTTTATATTTCTGAGGTACACCGTTTCTGAAACATTAAATTTCATCCCCAAGGAGTGATTTTTAAAAATTGTTATTATACGCTTAATTAGTCTTTCTAATAGTATAGATATAATATCTAATAGTATAGATTTTATATTTTTATGATGCTCCATTTCTGAAATATTAAATTTCATCTCCAAGGGATGATTTTTAAAAATTGTTATATTATTCAGTAAATTAATCTTTC
This sequence comes from Camponotus fellah, assembly GCA_030586385.1. NCBI lineage: Eukaryota > Metazoa > Arthropoda > Insecta > Hymenoptera > Formicidae > Camponotus > Camponotus fellah. Next base: position 277,753 of record JAPIVC010000315.1, read on the forward strand.
TACTAGTCTTAATTAATGGTATATGTTTTATATTTTTGTGGCACACCGTTTCTGAAATATTAGATTTCATCTTCGAAGGGTGATTTTTAAAAATTGTTATTATACACTTAATTAGTCTTTCTACAAATCATAACTAATAGTGTAGGTTTTATATTTTTGTGGTGCGCCGTTTCTGAAATATTAGATTTCACCCCCAAGAGGAGGTTTATAAAAATTGTTATACGGTTAGTCTTTCTACAAGTCATGACTAATAGTATAGGTTTTATATTTCTGTGGCACACTGTTTCTGAAACATTCATCTCCAAAGAGTGGTTTTTAAATATTGTTATTTTACTGTAAATTTATCTTCCTACAAGTCTTATCTAACAGCATAAATTTTATATTTTTATGATACTTCGTTTCTAAAATATTAGAGTTCACTCCCAAAGGGTAGTTTTCAAAAATTATACGATTAATTAATTTTTTTTACAAGTCTCAATCCCTTAACTGCAAAAAATTCAAATTAGATGTTCTACGTAAAACTCGTCAAAACTGTTGGTACTTTCCGTTTCATGGAATCATGTAATCGGAATTACTAGAACATGGTATTGAATAAACAAATTAATTTGATGGTAAAATCATTATTTTTAAGGAAATTTAAAAACAAAGCTAAAATACTCATGATCAATAGGATCCATAATTAACATAAAAATCAATATTCAAGTTTCAAAATATTAAAATTAGAAAGAAGCTATATAAATAAAAATCATATTAATACATTATCTATATATCAATACATTATCTATATATTTTATTATATCAGTATAATTTATTGCGTGAAATCCAAAAATAAATATCAATTCAGGAAAATTTATAAAGAAAATTATTTAATATAGAAATTCATTATATCATGTATTTTTTGGATATTTGTAGATTAAAATATTGCAATGGTATATAAGAATATATTAATACTTAAGTAAATATTTAAGTAATTTGAATAGTAGTATAAATAATATATAGTTTAATAAAATTATTTGGTAGTTATAATTTACGGACGACCTCACCGATTTTAATGATCTTAACATATGTTGTCAAGCTCACTCTTCTAAATAAGTATCAAAAGGTTTTAAGTATCGTTCACTATTTATTAAAAAGTTATTAACGAAAAGTTTTACGAATTATGTGCAATTTTTAGACATTTCGTTTTAAGATTCGAAGTAAAATGAACATACATTGATACAGTGTTCCGCTGGGATCGTCTCAATTGCGCACATTGCCGATCGGATACGATGACATTTTCCGATCGGACACGGTCCCATCGAAAACATGCGAAATGAATTCAATTCACATCGCTTTGTGCTTTCAGTGCAAAACGAGGTCTATTATTGTACATAAGTGTTCGATCGAGACTGTGTCCGATCGAGTCTGGGTCCGATCGGTTCTGCTTCCGATCGGGACCGGGTCCAGTCGAGTCTATGTCTGATCGATTGTGTTCAATCGGGACTGTGTCCGATTGGGAAATGTCGTCGTGTCCGATCGGGAATGTGCATAATCGGGACTAACTCCTTCCGCCTTCTCTATGGGGGGCTCTACTTCCGGAAGATAACCTAACCCAAACCTATTCTGATTTAAACCAAATTTTAATTTTAAATCAGAAATAGGTTTGGGTTAGGTTATATCTTTCGAAATTGAAGCCTCATGTAGGGGGAAGATAGGGGGGACCTTATTCGCAATTTTTCACACAAAACAAGGTTCATCTCAAACCAATTTTTAGTTTTTAAATCAGAAATAGGTTTGGGTTAGGTTATATTTTCCGAAGAGAGGGCGGAACTCATTGTCTCCAGACATATACTTTGCAACACAAAGTTTACTCTACATTTAATGATAATTTTCGCTGTATATTAAATATACAGGGTGTTCGTCGATTTTCGACCTTAATGAAATAAATAAGTAGATTGGCTCAAATTAAGAAGAAATGATGTATATTGTTTTGGGATTGTCGCAATAATTACGGAAAAATTAAATAAAGAAGATCGGCCAATCTGCGTCAATAGAAGCGCGCGGCGACGAGAATTGTCCCACTGTAATCCGATATTAGTCGCGCCGCGAAGCGGTGGACGGGTCGCTTTCCGAGACATGATGACGGTTTGGGATATATCGCAATACCGTGTCGAAAAATGACTCGTCCTTTTAGTGACGAGAAAATGATGCGCTATCATTTCCACACCACCTTGCGGTGATAGCATGGTGCGTTTTTTTATAGTGGTTTCCCCCATAGGCCTATTCTACTCTCAATTTGAAAATTATTCAAAATGCCATTACTATACGCTGAATACATCGTAAATGTAAAAAATTAATGGTGACAGTACCTTTACAAAAATTGATCCGTGATTGAAAATCCTTCGATAAAATGTATTGTACATGTTGATAATAATACGTTGATAAAATGCTTCACAAATCCTTTCTTCATCTCGTACGAAACCTGCTGGACCGATTATCCTGATATTATGCACGACACGCAGTTTCACATAATTATTGCACAACACATAGAATTGTATGGCCACTTGGTTTTCGTTAACGCCTGGGAAATTCTGGGATTCCATGTAAATTACGGCCGCACGATAAGTATTTTCTCTCGCTAGTTCGTATGCCACAATCATATCCGTATATTCCTGCAAAGCATACCTCATTTTCACTGTTAATTTACTACGCGAACACAAGATTTTTATTAAAACGTCTTAGCTCTCGCACGCTATTACCAGACTGCGTACGCCAACAGCACGCAACTACAGCTGACAGCTGAGCGGACATGTGAGTGTAAGCGTACGTGTGAGTTCGACGCCTGCGCACTATTGTCCGCTCAGCTGTAGTTGCGTGCTCCTGGCGTACGCAGTCTTGCAACAGCGTGCGAGAGCTAAGACGTTTTAATAAAAATCTTGTGTTCGCGTAGTAAATTAACAGTGAAAATAAGATATACTCTGCAGGAATATACGGATATGATTGTGGCATACGAACTAGGGGGAGAAAATACTTATCGTGCGGCCGCAATTTACATGGAATCATTTCCTAGGCGTTAACGAAAACCAAGTGGCCATACAATTTTATGTGTTGTGCAATAATTATGTGAAACTGCGTGTCGTGCATAATATCAGGATAATCAGTCCAGCAGTGCGCCTTCGTGCACGAGATGAAGAAAGGATTCGTGAAGCATTTTATCATCGTATCATTATCAACGTGTGCAATACATTTTATCGAAGGATTTTCAATCACGAATCAGTTTTTGTAAAGGTACTGTCATCATTAATTTTTTATTTACGATGTATTCAGCGTATAGTAATGGCATTTTGAATAATTTTCAAATAGAGAGTGGAATAGGCCTATGGGGGAAACTACTATAAAAAAAGCGCACCATGCTATCCACTGCAAGGTGGTGTGGAAATGATAGCGCATCATTTTCTCGCCACTAAAAGGACGAGTCATTTTTCGGCACGGTATTGCGATATATCGCAAACCATCATCATGTCTCGGAAAGCGACCCGCCCACCGCTTCGCGGCGCGACTAGTATCGGATTACAGTGGGACGACTCTCGTCGCCGCACGCTTTTACTCACGCAGATTGGCCGATCTTCTTTATTTAATTTTTCCGTAATTATTGCGACAATCCCAAAACAATATAGATCATTTTTTCTTAATTTGAGCCAATCGACTTATTTATTTCATTAAGGTCGAAAATTGACGGACACCCTGTATATTCCATCAAATATACTTTCTTAAACGTATGTGCTATGGAAAAATCATATTATATTCATTAAACTTTTTAATAAATAGTGAGCGACATTTAAAAACATTTTGATACTCAGGGGAATGAGCTTGACAACATATGTCAAAATCATTGAAATCGATGAAGTCATTCGTAAAGTATATAATTACCAATTATTCTTTATTTAATAATTTTTTGTAAATTAACATTAGATATTCTTTTAAAGAAAAGCAAACTTATCGATGTATTGAGAAAATACGAAAATAAATGTTAACTAAAAAACAACTCTATATGTATAAAATTATTTCAATTCTGCCAATTCAGAAGCTAACTTTCGAATGATTAAAGACATAAACGGTAAAACTCATGCATATGTATATAATAAAATGTATTAAATATGTCTGAAATAAAAGTAAAATAATTAACAGAACATATATATTTTATTGACAAATACAAATAATACAGGTCTACAAATTAAAAGGTATTTAATATCACATGAAATTTTATATTGATTTTCGAAGGAATTCGGTGCGCTGAATCCAAATCTGGTCTCAAAATGGGAGCTCGTCAGGGATTTTGAGATATTCTAACCTAAATGTGCAAAAATGGCTGTTTTAAGGCATTATTGGAGTTTATTCCTGGTTGCAGAGAATTTTACCGACAAAAACTAAACAAAGTACCGTAAAGTACAAGTCTTGCCTTTTAATTTCCATTTTGCATCCAAATAGGATTTTTTTTACCGAGATACAGCAGAAAAAAAATAATTTGATTTTCTGTATGCAGTAAAAATTTAAATCTGCTGTATCTCGGTAAAAAAAAATCCTATTTGGATATTTCAAAATGGAAATTAAAGGGCAAGACTTGTACTTTACGGTACTTTGTTTAGTTTTTGTCGGTAAAATTCTCTGCAACCAGGAATGAACTCCAATAATGCCTTAAAACAGCCATTTTTGCACATTTAGGTTAGAATATCTCAAAATCCTGACGAGATGGCGCCATTCTGAGGCCAGATTTGAATTCAGCGCACCGAATTCCTTCGGGTAAACCTCTTACTTCTTTTGTGATAAAAACCTTGTAAACCTGTGTAATGGATATAATGTAACTCACAGTAATACAATACATTATTATATTCTTAAAAAATTTATTTTTATTAAAATTTATTTTCAAAGAGCTATTTTTTTAATAGTTTATCTACTCGAAACGTTATGATCTAATATAATCCCATTAATGTAGAATCTAGTTTAAAAGTTAATAATTAGTTTAATTTATCTGACAATGTATGATATAATGTATTTTAAATTTCATGTCTTACACAGACAATTAATTATAATCAGCGAAAAATAATTAATAAACTAAATTAAATAAAATAATAAGAGGCCATGAAGAGCCGACGCAGATGTAGGGCGTGAAAAAACTTCAATATGAAAGATACTTAATCTTCCATCTTTATTTCAAATGAACGTTTCAAACTCCTTTTCGAGCCTTCCTCAGTGACTATTGATATAAAAAATACAAAAAATAATAAATAAAATACAATCGACAAACATAATAACGGCAAAAAACATAGAAAAAAGAAAATGCATAATCAAATACATACATAATTATAAAGATAAAGCGACGCGACGCAACTGATCCTCAAGAAAGCCGAATGCAAGGTGCCTCCTAGGCGGTGCAAAACGCAAGGAGCGATGCACTGATACAGAAATGTAAGAAATGTAACCGAAAGCCATTAAGTGACTTAATATTAGGCCAAAGGCAACTTACTCGGATCGAGAAAACCAGTAAGGATGATACATACACTTCACATGTAAATACTCAACTAAACCGAAAATTTCGAACAGTAACAACGACAATGTAGTCAACAAAACAAAGGCAGATAAACATCGATTATATCTTCGATATGTTGTCAATAATAGACAAACAAGCTGTATTCAATTTTAAGGTATCATTATGGAGGTTCAATGCATTTTTTTTTGGCGCTTAATATAAAATAATTAACATTTATCTTACGAGTTAATTTTATTAATTGCATTGCAGTGTACATATGTATAATAACATGTAGCATATAGTGTTGTTAAGATTATTTAATCAGTTACGTTATCTCCAAGGGGTGTCTTACTGTCGCAATACATTTACATTTTTCCTGGAATTACTTACAATTACTTCGAATTACTTCGCATTACTTCGCATTACTTCGAATTACTTCGAATTACTTCGAATTACTTTGCATTACTTCGAATTACTTTGCGCATTACATTATATTATTTCGCATTTTACCGCGCTTACGTCTGAAGCAGTATCGATAGCATAGGAATGAGGATGAGTGAGAAATAATTTTATTCCGATCTGTACTAATTTTATTTGTATTTTATATGTGTTCATGTTTCTAAGTTTAAAATAAAAGATTTTTCTTTAATTAATAATTGGAACAAAATTTAAAATAAAACATTTTTAAAAATTTATAATATGCATATTTTGCAAAATAAAAAATTATTCATGTATATATTTATTTATATATATATATATATATATATATATATATATGTTTAAAATAAAAATTTTTTTATTTAAAATTTACGAACATGAACATATATAAAATACAAATAAAATTAGTACAGATCGGAATAAAATTATTAATAATTTTATTCCAATCTGTACTAAATTATAATATTCAGTTATACATATATTTTTTAATTATTCATGTATATATTTATATTATACAGGGTGTTTCAAATCATACATATCATCCATTTAAAAACTAAAGAAATGGTTATTTTAAAAAAGTAAAAACATTTTCTTTATAAATCAGGTGCGCTCTATCGAATGGTGATGTTTTCAACTTCTAGTTCTGGCCGGAAATAGGCGATTCAGACCGGAAGTGCATTTTTTTAATGGAACTCCTATTTTTCATTGCATATTCTTGTAGCTTATCTCGAAAGCTTTCCAAAACACTTTAATAAAACTTTAATAAATTATTTTTCCATGAAGTACTTTTCAAGTTATGAGGCTTGAAATCATTTCTTAATTTTACATAAACCATAAAATATCTTGTAAAATATTCATTTTTCAATTATCTCATCTTAATACTTTTATGTACAAAATAATGAGAGAAATCAATTGGTGTAAAGGAAACATACAGTTGTTCTAAAAAAAAAATATGAAATTGTTAATTGCAAATTACATATTTTTTCTTTGAAACAACTATGTGTTTTCTCCAAATCAATTGATTCTTCTCATTATTTTGTACATAAAAATATTAAGGTAAGATAATCGAAAAATGAATATTTCACAAGATATTTTATGGTTTATGCAAAATTAAGAAATTATTTCAAGCCTCATAATTCGAAAAGTACTTTACGGAAAAATAATTTATTATAATGTTTTGGAAAGCTCTCGAGATAAGCTACAAGAATATGCAATGAAAAATAAGAGTTTCATTAAAAAAAATACACTTCCGGTCTGAATTGCCTATTTCCGGCCGGAACCAGAAGTTGATAATATCACCATTCGATAGAGAGCACCCGATTTATAAAGAAAATGTTTTTACTTTTTCGAAATAACGATTTCTCTAATTTTTAAATGAGTAGTCTGAAACACCCTGTATATAGGATGATGAAAAACTAAGTGTCATAAATTTGTATTATGAAAGAAGGGACGAATACAAGCATTTTAAGTATAGGAACCATGAGTAGGCGACGTTTCATTACGGCGTGACGGGCGTATAATTGAATCGTCACGTATGCGATGCAAGCAACGTAGTTGGTTTGTTTCCTTCTCGTTTGTTTACCATTCGTTTGTTTACCTCTCAAGGTGTTTGCAAGATCTTTCTATTCCTCAAGTTATCAGTGATTACGGTGTCAGTCGAGCTGTGCTACTGACAGTGAGAAACGAGTAGCTGGAGTTTGTTTTCTTCAAAATAGGCGGCAGTCATTGCTCCGTCGCTGTGACCTTTGTCGAAACGTTGGCGGTCGTAACTTTGAACATTTATTGTAAACATATCAAATTGACGGAATAAAATCATTGCATCGCATACGTTGTGACAATTCAATTAAACGCCCGTCACGCTGTAATGAAACATCGCCGACCCATGGTTCCTATACTTAAAATGCTTGTATTCGTCCCTTCTTTCATCATATAAATTTATGGCACTTAGTTTTTCATCACCTGTATATAGAGAGTGGACCAATAACTCTGTCCACTTGGAATATTTCCGTTATTTCCAGAGATACAAAAAATTTGTACGTATAAAAGTTGTACGGTACCAAGACGGCCGTAATATGCTACTAATAATTTTTTTGTAGGTGGAGGCACTTCAGAGATTTCAAGGTTATCTCCTTTTTTTCACACGGAATTCCCTATTTTTTATTACATATTCTTGTAGCTTGCCTCAAAAGTTTTCCAAAACACTATAATGAAGTTAGTTTCTATTAAGTACTTTTCGAGTTATGAGGCTTGAAATAATTTCTTAATTTTACACAAACTGTAAATATCTTGTAAAATATTCATTTTTCGATTATCTTACCTTAATACTTTTATATACAAAATAATGAGAGCAATCAATTGGTAAAGAAAATACATAATTGTTTTGCAGAAAAATATGTAATTGTTAATTGCGAAACAATTATGTATTTTTTTTACACCAATTGATTGCTCTCATTATGTTGTACATAAAAGTATTAAGGTAAGATAATCGAAAAATGAATATTTTACATTGATATTTTATATAATATTTAGAAAAATATTAAGAAGCGTCTCCACCTACAAAAAAATTATTAGTAGCATATTACGACCCTCTTGGTACCGTACAACTTTTATAGGTACAAAATTTTTGTATCTCTAAAAATAACGGAGATATTCTAGGTGGACAGAGTTATTAGTCCACCCTAATATATATATATATATATATATATATATATATATATATATTTATATGTGTTCATATTGTTAAGTTTAAAATAAAAGCTTTTTTTTTAATTAATAATTGAGATAAAATTTAAAATAAGACATTTTTTAAAATTTATAATATACATATTTTGCAAAATAAAAAATTATAAATAAATATATTTGCATTATATAGAATTACTTTATATTTTGTGGAATTGTTTCGTATTACGTCGCATTACTTAGAGTACATGATGCATTACATGGAATTACTTGAAATTACTTGATAATTCGCAATACATGTACAAATTTTTAGTCAGAGACATCCCTTGGTTATCTCGGTATTATGATATACGAAGTCATGTATTTGATTTTGCATTTGAGATAAATCTTGATGATATAATTTTTGCAATTCATCGTGACTCATCTTTTTATTCGCGTATCTCTAATAGCGTATACGCTTTATAATTCCGTCAAATTTATACAGCCAGTATTATTTCAAATCACATAGTAGCAAGTTGGTCCATTGAATTCCGAAGTGTCAGTTGCTGTAAGTAACCTCCTAGTAACCATCAATTACGTTAGTGAATTCAAGTACATTATATTCATCGTTTATTTGGATGTTAGCTATCACAATGTTTGCGAATCGCATAAAATGGAATATTTCAACTTCTTAAACAAATAATAATATTTTGAAAACTAATTTCAAGATAAATATCTATTTTCTATCTCATCAGAAGAGAATGCGTTCAATTTTCATATTTTATCAGATCTTCCACGGAAATCGTTCACTTAAATAAAAAAAGTGTGAATTATTTATAGAAAATGACTTCGATATTATATTAATTGAAAAGATGATACAATTTGTTTCTGTTTTATTAATGTACATAATCGCACGATGAACAATGTCAATTTGATATCAGATACACATTTGTAGTTTTAAGATAATGAAAATATTACTGATTTTATTACATCTCGTTAATATGGACAGAAAGAAGAATGAGAACTGTCACGGCCCACTTTTAGGTGATCCCTGAAAGCGATACGCCCTCTGTGGACCTAAAAAACGTGCACCTAAACTACGAAGTCAAGGTGCACGAATGTTCTCAGAGGGTTTGTAAGATGTTTACATTCGCGAGGAAGCCGAGTCCGCTTATCTTTACGACCTGTCAAGTGCGAAAGCGACAGCGAAACCACGAGTCGAGAGCGAGCGAGATGACCTATTATCAAAGAATTTCGAAGTCTCTTACAATCGACTTCTTCACTTCCTCTATCCATTCGCAATTTACGAGATTATAAAATAAAAACTGAAACTCCTATTTTTTATTTTATCTATTTGAAAGTGATTTTAATGAATTATTGAGATTTTTGCGATTACAATGATATCAAACACGACGTAAATTGGATAATTTTTAATTAATCTGATAATAAAAATTTTGATTATATATATTTAACTACATTTATCCCATTGATACCGTGTTTGATGTTATTTTTATCGCAAAATTTTCATCATTTCATTAAAATAACTCGCATACCCTTATAAATATATCTTAAAATGATTAACTTATTTATTTGTTACAATTTATCATCGGCCGCTTGCCAGCGACAGATTTAATAACAAGAACATGACAGAATATGAGTACGTAAGTACGAGCGAGTGAAACAATAAAGAAGCGAGCGAGATAGTAATAGGAACGAGCGAGATCGTAATAGAAGCGAGCGAGATAATAATAGGAGCGAACGAGAGAGAAATAGTATGCCAGGCTGCAAAAAAGACTCAATTTTCTTCGTTGCTCGTTCTATTCTTATTTCGCTCGCTCTTACTGCCATTTCGCTCCCTCTTATTACCTTCTCGCTTGATCACATAACTCTCGCATACACTATATATGTATATATGTGTATATATATACATATATATATATATATATATATATATATATATATATATATATATACAGGTAAAATAATCGAAAAATGAATATTTTACAAGATATTTTATAGTTTATGTAAAATTAAGAAATGATTTCAAGCCTCATAACTTGAAAAGTACTTTATGGAAAAATAATTTATTATAGTATTTCGGAAAGCTCTCGAGGTAAGCTACAAGAATATGCAATAAAAAATAGGGATTGCAGTTTAAAAAAGTTGAAGTAACCTTCACGAAACCTTCAAATGACTCTTCAGTATCAAACCAATGATACCATCTTAGAACCCCCTCGAAACCATAAAACTTTTGTCTGAAACATTTTTCTCTAAAATGCTTTGTTTCCGAAATAATTGCGTGCGTTAATTAAAATGGCTCACCCTGTATATATATATATATATATATATATATATATATACAGGGTGAGCCATTTTATTAACGCACGCAATTATATATATATATATATATATGATAAGAGAAAGAGAGAAAAAGAGAGAGATAATAAAATTTATTTAACATAAAAATATATTTCATATACATAAACACCTTACGTTACAGAATTCGTGTTACGGATATTTCCTGCACATAGCACGGAATATATATGTATGTATGTATGTATGCATATATATATATATATATATGATAAGAGAAAGAAAGAGAGAGAGAGAGAGAAAGAGAAAGAGAGAGAGAGAGGTCATACAAAACTTATTAAAAATTTATTCAATATACATAAGCATCTTGCTATACAGCACTGGTGCTATCGCCATTTTGTGCATATAACACGGAAAAGAACCAGAAATTGTGCACCTTATATGTTACCCTCTAAGAACATTCGTGCACCTTGGCTTCGTAGTTTAGGTGCACATTTTTTAGGTCCACAGAGGGCATATCGCTTTCAGGGATTACCTAAAAGCGGGCCGTGACAGCTCTCATTCTTCTCTCTGATAGGGACTTGTAACTTATACGCGAGTTACTATTTTTGAAGCATAATATTGAAACACGGTTTAATCCCAAATTTCATACAGAATGAGTGTCATATGCATAGTTGATTATCTTTGAAAATTTTTCTGTGTATATCATGTCCGTTCCTGCCTGCTTTATTTCCACTTTGTTAAATACAGTAGTTTCACAGTTCTTTCATTTTTATAATAGAATATATTAAGATGAAATAATGAAATTTTTTATTTGGTTAATTTCACAGTCCAGGTCTCTTTCCCCACGCACTGTTTCGCCGTGCGCCTAATATGAGGTTACAGTGGGGCAACTCTTGTCGCCGCGCGCTTCTATTTACGCAGATTGGCCAATCTTCTTTAAATAATTTTTTATTCATTGCAATATCGTAAAATAATATAGGACTTTCCTTCTTAATTTGAGACCTACCTTCACACTTCGGGACTGCGAAAAGTTTTCAGACACTTCCTCACAGAATATATATATATATATATATATATATATATACACACACACACACACACACACACACACACACACACACACACACACACACACACACACACACACATAGCTGTATCCTAAAAAGCTCTCACTAAATAAATAGCGTTCTTCCTGATTAAAAACCGAGTCAAAAAGTTCCGAACCATTTTTTTTCATAATGCTTAATAAAGCAGTAATTAATGAGTAAAGTCGCACCAATCAGCTCCGATCTTCAGCCGAGCGTACATTGCCGGCCAAAAGTTTGGATACACTATTAAAAAATCAGAAATTATAAGGAAAGTATGTTTTTATTGAATAGCTTTATATTTAAATAATTATTTTATGTTAGAAAAACTTAAATAATACATAAGTAAACTTAAATTAAACAAAAATTCAACATTTTAAATATTTCTGATGTAAAAGTATCAAACGCTTTTTTCGTCAAAAAATGACTCCTGTTTTTTTATGACCATTTCCACAAGATGCGGCATTCTTTCAATCAGTTTAATGATATTTTGTTGTAGAGATGTTCATACATGTTGTAACTGTTGCCACAGTTCAGCAGCGGATGATGGACAGGTTGTGCGAATTTTTCTATCAAGTTCTTCCCAGAGAAGTTTGATAGGATTTAGGTCTGGGGATTGTGGTGGCCAGAACATATTGACAATAGTTCCATCAACTTCTTTCCTTTCCAAATATTCTTTACAAAGTCGAGAAGTGTGCTTTGGATCATTATCTTGTTGAAATATGAAGCTTCGACCGATTATTCTAAGACCTGAGTGAATCGCGTTTTGAACAAGAATTTTTTTGTAGTCCTCCTTCTTCATGATTTCTTCTATTTTAACGAAATTTCCGATTCCATGGCCAGAAAAGCAACCCCACACCATAATAGAACCACCTCCATATTTCACTGTAGGCACTACACACTGAGGTGTCAACTTTTCTGAGCTACTTCTTCTGACAAAAATTCGACGATGAGAGAACCAAAAACTTCAAACTTGGATTCGTCAGTCCAAAGAACATTTTTCAATTGTTTCATTGTCCAATTTCGATGTTGTAAAATCCACTTAAGACATTTTTCTTATTTATTCGACGTAGCAAAGATTTTTTCACCACAACACAGCCTTTTAGACCAGCACCTCTTAATCGTATCGTATTTTCACAATAGTGAGTGATATTGGATTTTCTCTGATTTTATTAATATCTGCACATATTTCTGGTACTGTTAATCTTCTATTTCTTTTACTAGTAATCACTATATGCTTGTCTTCTTGAGTAGAGATCACTTTTGGGCGTCCCGTGCGAATACGGTCGCGACGAGTGCCAGTATATTTTTCTTAATAAATCTCTTAATCGTTGTTTGAATTCCCTTCAAAGACACTTTTGTTTTTTTTGAAATTTCTCGATATGATAAGCCTTTATTATGTAAAGTTATTATTGCATTATGAGTCTTGATGGATATTTCTTTATGTTTTGCCATTATTCATGGGATTAAGATAGGTTCACTTGAAAATTTTGAATTTACCCTGCAAGTTGTTAGCGCGTCTTAACGCGCGTATTTGGCAAAAAACTTAATTACCTTTATATCAATTTAATCAGAATATAAAGAAAATCTAGAAAGCAAAAAACTAATAAAATTCAAAATTGTAAGATCTTATTAAAGTAAAAATCGATATTTATACATAAAACTCACTCATGTAAATTTTCTCTAAAATCTTGTACTCAAAATCAAGTTCATTCATAGAATTAGATGTAACGTGTTCTAAACTATTATTTAGTAACAAAAAAGAGCTATGTTGTATAATGTAGCGTCGATATTTACAGTTACGATAAGTATAAATTCCGAAAGTTAGACAAGTGTATCCAAACTTTTGATCGGCAGTGTACGTCAGTGAGTTGTGCGGCTAGTAATGCGGCGTCTACAATGAGATTTAAGGAGAGCTTAAAGCGTAAGATTTAAGAAACAGACCAAGAGATTTGATCAATCACAGTCGAGTATTCTCTTAATACTTGACTGTGATTGATCAATTTCTTAAGTCTTATGCTTTAAATCTCCTTAAAATTGCATTGTAGACGCTGCTTGATATTCGCCGCTACAGCGCTATGTTATGCCATTGCTATCATGCAATATCCTTATGCGTCGTAATAATGCGAAAAACTTTATTTTGCGTTAAAAATCACATTTCTCCCGTCAAAAAAGCTCTTTCCTTAAAGAAAATTTCGACAAGGAGTAGAACTATCGTTAAAGAACGTGTACTTATATACATAAAAAAAACCTACAATCTTTTTGTTTACAAATTGTTTTAAAATTGTTTTTGTAAATTCGGAACTTTGTCATTTTTACATCTTCTTGCAAATAGTTTTGTCCAATTACTCTGAAACAATGAATTTTTCAAAATTTATTATAACAATTACATATCTTAGTAAGTTTATGCTCAAAATGAAAGAAAAATATGTAAAATATTTAAAAAAATGGAGAAAAATTCCTTTCTTAATAAAAACAATTAGCTTTTATTCGTAATTGAACAAAATTTTAAGGTTGAGTTGTTTTATTTTTTTAATAGGATAATAGATACTTTTTCTAATATAAAATTCTTAAAAAATAATTCTCTAAAACAAATTACTATTTTTTTACTGAATTGAAAGTATATCAAAATTATTCGAAAGGATTTGTTATTATAAATAAGTTTTGGATGTAACCTCCACGAGCAGTGCTATGCCTAGATAGTTTAGCGCCCGGGGCGAGCTAGTCCTCTAGCGCCCTTTGAATAAAAGTGACGTCAAAAAATAAGTGCGCATTTGTTCGGGTTTATGAAAGAAATAAAAGAATATAAGTTTATAATAATTTATATAATTTTAAAGTACAAATACATTAAATACATATTTTAGTTTAGAGTGAATCACAAATATAATCACAAAAAAAGGACAAATAAAGAAAAAAACAAATAAAATTCTAAAATTGTATTTTTCGAGCTTTTGCTAAAGCAAACTCGTTAATAACATCGTCAAAATTTATTGATTTTGCGATCTCATGTTGAATTGACAGAATAGATAATCCAGACAATCTTTCTTGGCCCATAGTTGATCGATTGTAAGATTTAATAATTTTTAATTTACTAAATCCTCTTTCACATGATGCTACACTTATCGGAAGACTCAAAAAGATTTTGTATGCTATTTCAATATTCGGATATGATGGCTTTAAACCGTATTTTAATATACCATTTAAAATATCTAACGGTGATGCAGACATTATTGGGAATAAGTTTCTGAATTATGTTTTTGAAACTTTCAATTTCATTAATAAAATCGGTTGCATCTATATCAGAAGGATAGTGAAGTGCCAAATCCGCTGCGTGTTTTTTTAAATCATCTAAAGACATATTAACTAATTCTTCCCCCGTCAAAAACTGAAAATAATTTGCCATATCATAAAGACTTTTAAATCTCCAATTTATACTGGATAATATGGAATCTAAAATTTTAAATAATTCCATTTGTAACGACTGATTTTGAGAAAAAGTTTGTTCTTCTTCATTTTCAATTTCATCGTGCATTCTTTTCCTTTTTCTTTGTCGACATTCTTTAAAATTTGCGTCTATTTTATTTTTATTACAAATTTCTTTTGCACTTTCAATTATTTTATCAATTCCTTCATTTCTCATGTTTTGAAAAACGTCTTTTAAATCAGATATGCATTTTGCAGCACTACTAATTGAAATATTTGATTGTTGTAAAATTAAATTTACACGAAATATATGATTTAAAATTTGGTTCCAAATTGTTAAATAAATGTAAAATTAATTTGCTGAATCAAATTTCTTGCTACTGAAACTGCATCTTTAAATTTAATATTAATTGAAATTTCTTGCAAAGCAGCAAGAACTCCATCAAGTTGTGTAAATAAGGGATGAATCGCGTTATACTTAGATGCCCATCTAGTATCTGCGTGTCTTTTTAAGATTAACGTTACATGTCTTGTTAAAATTTCCCACCGACTGGTGGAACCAGAAAAAAAATTAAAAAATTCTTGCACTGTTCCAAAAAAAAAACGGTCATGTCCAAAGATACGCTTGCGGCATTCACTCCGACTAAATTTAAAGAATGTGCAGTGCACGGAACAAATATAGCTTTTTCATTAATTTCCAATAAACGAGCTTGAACACTTTTATATTTCCCTGCCATATTGGCACCATTGTCGTAACTTTGACCACGACATTTTGAAAAGTCAATTCCGTCATGCCGTAATTTTTCTAAAATTTCTGCTGCAAGTCCTTCTCCTGTTTTTTCCAATGTATTTATAAAATCAATAAAAGACTCTTCTATAAATTAGTTAAAGATGTCAGACTCAACAAATATAAAATTAAATATAAATAATATCATTGGTAATAAGAGTCTAGTGTGGTTAACGTTACACAATATTTTATTAAAAATTCAAAAAAAGATATTCATGAATAGATATAAATGTAATCGAATCGCGAACGTTTCGACCCTATTTTTGGGTCATCTTCAGCGCAACAAGAAGGCAGATTATACAAACAGGTTATTACAATAATTTTTAAAAAATAAAAACAATAGTAAAGAGTTAAAAAATTAAAAAATCTTATAGTTGAAGCGGTGTCTCGTTATTAATGTCATTTTGACGATGTCTGTAGAGAAGTCAAACAATAACAGCAAATTAATAATATATAATTGAAATAAAATAAAAAGAACAAGTCAAAAAATAAAAATTAATTAATGAAAGGTTCAACTTACTCCCAAACATCGAAAATGCTGGCCCAACAAAGGGTGGAGAGAGACCGATCATCGTCTCAAAAACGATAAAATTTGACTAGTACTCGGGACGGGCCGAGGTTCGTTTATAAAGGTGTCAAATCAAGTCAACACATGCGCAAATTGAGACAGTTATTTCAAACTACGAGAAACAAGAACACTCAAATTTTTGATAAATTATTAACAATGTTCGAATAAATATCGGGTAAACGTTCCGTGTCAGTCTGCAAATTTATACCGTTAATTTGTCTTTTTATAAAAAGCATCTCGGAAATCAATCTTTTATTTAGGAAAGGCTCATGGTCTAAAATTTGTACGTCTTCCCAATTGAAATCGTGGTCAAAATTTATTCTATGGTTAGTGATAACCGATTGGGTGTTAGAATTAAGTCTGATGTGACACCGATGTTCGTTGATTCTGGTATGCAGTTGTCTCTTAGTCTGGCCCACATAAGACGCGTCACATTGAGTGCAGTTCAATTTATATATGACGTCCATGCAATCCAGAGTAGGAAGAGGATCCTTGTGGACTTTGATGTAATTCGTCATTTTATTAATACTGTAGTAAGACAGTCGAATTTTTGGATCTGCAACAACGTCTTTAAATCGTTCAGAAATTGAAGGAACGTAAGGTATGGTGAAATATGTAATGGAATTATTAGCCTCTGTGATCTGAGAATTATCAGCGTTATTCATTTTGAAAAAGAGGTTTTTTAGGCGATCACACCATGTGCGGAAAATGAATTGGAGAGGGTAACCATTACTCAGCAAGATATTAATAGCCGTTATAATGTTTTTAGAATGAAAAACCGGATGCGACAAACGAAAAACCCTGTCAATTAAACCAATTACAGTGCCTCTTTTCTGGCATAAGGGATGTTGAGATGAGAAGTGCAGATATCTACCAGAAAAGGTGTCCTTCTGGTACCAATCAAAGATGACATAATTATTTCGTGACATCAAGGTTACGTCCAAGAAGTTGATTTTGTTATCCTCTCCAATTTCCATGGTAAACTGTAAACGAGGATGGAAGGAGTTGAATGTGTCAAGAGTATGATTAGCCAAAGAGGAAGGGACAGCTAAAATTAAATCGTCAACATATCTCAAATAAAAGGGAGGAATAAACTTTAAATAGGAAAGCGCTTTATTTTCTAAGTCTTGTAAGACTATGTCAGCTAATATAGGGGACAGGGGGGAACCCATCGGGGTCCCATATGATTGTTTATAAATGACATTATTAAACGTGAAAAAAGATGATTCTAAAATGAATTTTATTGCTGAGAGAAATTCACACTTTGGTATGTCACAGTGTGAAGAGATATGATTCCATCTAGAAGAGACGCTATCAATGATTAAATCAATCGGTACATTAGTGAAAAGAGAAATAACATCTAAAGAGACCAGTTGGAAACCTCCTTGCAGATACACATTAGACAATCTCTTCACAACATCATAACTATTGGACACATGGCTCGGAGGAACAGGAAAGCTTTTAATCATAATTTTATGCAAGTGTGTGGATAACTGATATAATGGACTTCTTATGGAAGAAACGATTAATCTGAAAGGGCAATTAGGTTTGTGAATTTTGGGTAACCCATAGGCCCTAGGTAAAATTCCATCGCTGCAGTAGAGCGTCCTATAGGTAGAGGCTGAGACAAAATTCGAATTTTTCCATCTTTTTAAAGTCTCGCGTAACCAATTCAATAGTTTTTTAACGGGGTTTCTGTCCACCAATGTGTAAGTATCGGTATCTCTCAGGATATTCTCGATATCGTTGACATATTTGTTTTTATCCAAAGCTACAGTAACATTGCCCTTATCTGCGCGAGTCAAAATTAAATTTTTATTATTGCCGAGGAATTTTTTTGTGGATTTTAATAACCGACTAAGAGTCAAGTCCACTTCACTTCTCACCAACGATAGATTAGGTAAATTATTAATGATGTTTAATGATCGGTTTCGGATGGTTAATTGGTTAGCCACCGAAAGCCTTCTCATGTTATTTTCAAAACATTTAATAAATTCTATGGTTAGCTTGTCGTTGTTATGTATGGGAAGACTAAAATTCTGTCCTAGTTGTAATAAAGATTGCACATCTTCAGGGATGACAATAGACGACAAATTAACAAGCCATTTATTATTGATATTAGAGAAGGAAAAATGATTGTTGTTAAAGGAATCAGAATCAACTTTAATTTCAACGGTGTCATTCAAGTAAACAGAAGGTATAGGAGGCTTAAAAGAGAATTTCATGTTGTCGAGATTTCCGAAATGTCCCGGTGTGGAGGAGAAATTACAAAAATAATGTATAGAAAAATTGTTTTTGTTAGTATTATGTTTAGATTGTAGAAAGCTAAATTTTTTATTAAATTTGTTTCGTTGGTTATGGAAAAAGAAATGTAAAGTTCTCATTTGTCTTGAAAAGAAAGAGTTGCAGACGAACAACGGAACACGAGAATATATAAAATTTGAGATTCTATAAACTTGAGTATAAGCATATCTAGATAGAGCATAAGTATCGTCAATTTCAATTCGCAATAGTCTTTTAGCAAACGCATGTTTAAAGATTTTAAATTTATTAACGGATTTGCGGTGTGTGAAATCTTTGAATGTTTTGAAACAGTTTTCAATATGTTGTGGTGTGACATTGTTTACAATACATTTACGTAGAAAATCAATCTTGATCTTACAGTTAATAATTATTTTCTGAAATTTGATCCACTTCTTAAAAGAAAGAACAGTATCAGCTCCAAATGTAAATTTAATATAACTAAAGAACGAGTAAGGACGCATTTTTTCAACCAGCGTTACAATAAATTAGTTAAAGATGTCAGACTCAACAAATATAAAATTAAATATAAATAATATCATTGGTAATAAGAGTCTAGTGTGGTTAACGTTACACAATATTTTATTAAAAATTCAAAAAAAGATATTCATGAATAGATATAAATGTAATCGAATCGCGAACGTTTCGACCCTATTTTTGGGTCATCTTCAGCGCAACAAGAAGGCAGATTATACAAACAGGTTATTACAATAATTTTTAAAAAATAAAAACAATAGTAAAGAGTTAAAAAATTAAAAAATCTTATAGTTGAAGCGGTGTCTCGTTATTAATGTCATTTTGACGATGTCTGTAGAGAAGTCAAACAATAACAGCAAATTAATAATATATAATTGAAATAAAATAAAAAGAACAAGTCAAAAAATAAAAATTAATTAATGAAAGGTTCAACTTACTCCCAAACATCGAAAATGCTGGCCCAACAAAGGGTGGAGAGAGACCGATCATCGTCTCAAAAACGATAAAATTTGACTAGTACTCGGGACGGGCCGAGGTTCGTTTATAAAGGTGTCAAATCAAGTCAACACATGCGCAAATTGAGACAGTTATTTCAAACTACGAGAAACAAGAACACTCAAATTTTTGATAAATTATTAACAATGTTCGAATAAATATCGGGTAAACGTTCCGTGTCAGTCTGCAAATTTATACCGTTAATTTGTCTTTTTATAAAATATACTCTTCTATAGTATATTTATTATCTTTTAGATTGACATAGCGAATTATTTGACAAATTTGTTCATGATGACTTACATCTGGTGTGCAGATGTCGAACATGATAGAAAAATATCTGGCATTTGTTATTTGAAGAATTATATGTTCTCTTACTTTTTTACTTAATAGTGAAATAAATTCGTTTTGAATTTTATTTGACAAATATTTAATTTTTCCATCTCCTTTTAGATGTTCATTTAGCAGTGGATTATAACGACTAACAAATTCCATTAAATTTAAAAAAATTCCCGAGTTAGAAGTATCAATTTTATTGGTGGAACCTCTAAGTACTAAATTATTTAATCCACAAAATAAAACGCAGTCTAGAATTATTTTTAAAATTTTTCGCTATTTTTCAGCTTCAGTTTTAATACACTTTTGTATATTGTCGATAATTTTAGAAGATTTTAACCGTGCTTCAAATTCTTTCCAACCCATGAAATTTTCGCGATGTTCTAAAGAGTTTTCATGTTCAGGTATCCGTGGATTTAAGTGCTTCCAATCACAAAATCCTTTTTTCGGATTTGAAATATTTGCAGCAGAAGAACCTTTTTTGAAAAATAACATACAAGGAAAGCAGTAAATACCTTCAAAAACCATTCAGATGAAAATTTCCTATTATTGAGTAAATTTTCGGAGAAAACAAATTCTGCAGTTTTACCTTGGTCCGGGCCATGTTCGACTAGTAAGTACGGAGTTTATCATCAATAATGGGCCATGATGACGGATCGTTATAATTAAATTCAGTGAAATTTGAATTTATTGAAACATTTTGCTTATTGTTGTCAACATCCAGATCTGTTGAAAGCGTTGGTGTTGCGATATCGATACCGACAATGTCGGTGGTACTTGTAGAATTGATTCGAAAGTTGATTATAATTCTTTGCTGTGGTTCCATTTTCTTCAGCGTCACTGTCACTCTCGGGATTGTCGTTTTCTTCAGATGTTGATTTTGTTTTAATTAACCATTTTTCCCACTGTTTTGCTTGTTTGACTTTATTTTCTTCTTTCTTCTTTCTTAATTTTCGAAATTCAGCACTGGATGGTTTTTTTGATGCCATCTTTTAAAAACAAAATAAAGGACGGTATTCATAGTCCGATCTTATATTTAAGATTGTCTTAAGATCCCATTCAATCAATTAAATAATGTTATGTGGCCATTTCATTGGTTGAATGGGATCTTAAGACAATCTTAAATATAAAATCGGACTATGACTACCGTCCAAAAATAAAAATAAAAACTTGAGGGGTTAACAGGGAGGAAATCACGTGAGCACTGCTCTGGGAAATCGATTCAACCCGGATGAAATCGGTGCAGTCACTTAAGTCACTTTGATCCAAATAAATTCAAAATTATAATCGCCAAATGAAATCGGTAAAATCACTTGATGAAGCGGCGAGAGAATTGCGAGGACAAGAGACAAGTGAAGTCGCACTGCGAGTCTATACATGCGCGGAAAAACATTTGAACGGCGTTTATCGCCGCGGCGTTGCCGCTAGCCGCCAATGCTAGGTTTAATCATTCTTGTCCATGCACTTGACGGGGCTGACACCTGCGTTACTTAATTTCGGCACTCGCTTTGACAAAAGCCTTGACATTTTCAACTTGAAAACGTTGATCACTCGTGTTTATTTATTGAATTTTCAATATCACGCGTTTTCCCTGTGTATAATGATTTGAGATTCTGCTTTCTCCCCGAGTTTGAAGATTTAAAAGTCTGTTTTCTAGACACAGTAGCTTCAGAAAAACTATCTAATAGATGATCTATCTACATAGATGAAATCGATAACAGATTTATTCTGGAAATCATGTGAAATCGTTTGAAATCGCAAGGGATCGTTTGATTTCCGAAGTGGTTACCGAAGAGATGAAATCACTGAAATCACTCAAATATTGCAATCATTTAAGCACTTTTTTCTACTGGTTAACCCTCGTAAAAACTAAAATAATGTCTTTCGCAACAGTAACGAAAAAATCACGTCGGTGCGTGCATATTATTTTAACTTTTTAATATTAATAAAATAAAAAATAAATAATAATAAATAAATATAAGATTACTTATATTATTTTTAATTTCAATATTCCACCTGATGTCAAGCAAGACATGAACGAGCAACAATGTAAGTTACATTTCTTCAGAGGCGCATACATCAGCGACGTCGTTTCAAATGCACCGCGCTCAGATATTATAGCGACAACGTAACGCATCGCACACATACAAAATATTTTTTATATTATCACAATAATGTAATGCATATTAGCTTTCAAAATTTGCGCCCTGGGCAAGGGCCCCGCTCGTCCCTGCCTAGGCACAGCACTGTCCACGAGTCTCAATGAATGGTTTTCGCGGAAAACTAGTATGTAGGTTCTCACATATCCATTGCTCCATCAACAATTTTGACAGCCACTTGCATTCTCTCAATGACTTATTCGGATGTGGCTCCGTTAAATGTACATTTTTGTTTCAGATGACCCAAGAAAAAAATCCATTGGTATCAGATCCGGTGAACTATTAAAAATCATTATGAAAAATATTAAAGTATTATTTTCTACATTTTTCTTCTTCTCTTATCTTTCTAAATTAAAAGCTTCTTATACCACGCGGGCTATCTAATTGGTCTGTGTTGAACTATTCAACGACGAGAAAAACGTTCATTTAAAAAATTTATTATTTCTCGAAATGCATGCGGCAGTGCCCTATGTTACTAAAAAAACATATTTCTTTGTATGAAAAGATTTCTTCCAAAAGTTCTAGGAGCTATGTGTTAAGAAATCTGCACAATTTATCTCCTATAAAATAAGCATCTTTCATACATATCGACATATTGCAAATACATTGCAGGTGATTTTTAATAATTTTACCATCAAAATATCTAGTTGAATAGTTGATAACTCTTACCCGAAAATGTCTAATAGTTTAGCCTTCTCTATGTTGAAAGCTATATATGCATGTCATACATAAATTAATAATTTCATAATAATATTTATTATGTCAATAATATGTAATGTGACGTGACGCTTTTGAGCTCCGTCACAGTTACCCCGCCGAGGGGATAAAGCGTGCGCGGGGTCGTTTCTCGCATCTGCGGAGGGACTTTAATAATCCACTAGGATCGATTTTAAGTTATAGATTTAAGATATTTAGACAGAGTGCAACGATCTGGGCGAGCGTGCAATACTGTGATTTGTATGAAGATCCCGAAAGATACCTCAAGAGAAGAGGATAAGAAGAGTGGACCAAGGTCTCCGCTAATGAAGGTCACGTATCGGGATCCCGCGCTGCCGTGAGTCGAGTGTCAGCCTGAGATTAATTCCGAATATTTTCAGAGTAATGTCGGCGGGGAATCCGGACAGCAAAACGACGGACAATCGCCCAGGCTGCAGACTGGAGAGAGAAGATACTTCCGTGGACGGACGAGGCCTGTCGCGTCCATGTGGACGAGAAGTCCCGACAGTAAAGCTACCGTCGTCCAGCGGATTCTACACTCCTGCAAAGGAGCAACCCGCCGTCCAGCATCCCGAATTTTGAAGGGGCGGAGATATCGATCCCTTCTTGGAAAGATCGACAGGATGCGCGGAAAATCGGCGCGGGACTTGAGAGCCTCGCGGAACCAGTCTTTTCGTGTCACTATTCGGTGATCCTCGAGCTAGTGCAGACGTCAACATTTTCCGAGGAGACGACCTATCGAGGACTCTACCGCAGCCGCCGACTCATTGTAAGCCGCCGCCCAGGTAGCCGTACGATTCTTTCCCGGAAGCAGCTGGTGTCGAATTTTGCTAGATACCGTTGCAGGGCGACAGTATTCGCATTGTCGATTTGTCGTGTAAGCCTGTGCTTTTCGCGCGTGTCGTTGCCGGACGCCAGCTGATATCGGGAGTCGCGGATTCGTCCCTCTCGGGGGGGTCCACACTGTCTTATTGTCTCGTCCGTTTCATATACCGTACCGTACCATA
Organism: Camponotus fellah; assembly: GCA_030586385.1. Taxonomy (NCBI): domain Eukaryota; kingdom Metazoa; phylum Arthropoda; class Insecta; order Hymenoptera; family Formicidae; genus Camponotus; species Camponotus fellah. The sequence goes on from JAPIVC010000315.1 coordinate 302,023, forward strand.
TCGTACCATTTTCGTTCCGTCTACCGTAATATCGTTACGTCTCGTATCGAGTTTTGGATCGTGCGTGGTGATGAAAGTCAGACATTTCCGTATCGCGTATTAGTTACCGGGATTTGCGTGAGAGCATTCTTTGCGAGCAAGAGATACCGTGTATGCGAAATCTGCTCGGCAAGAATTGTATAAATTGTATCACGAAATCTCCGTTGAATTTTATGGCTGTTAAAGTTCGTTTGTGATATCTCGTTTGAGAGTCAAGGTTGTTGTTGTTGAGCGCGAAAGGTCGTGAAGATACCGTTAAAGATTGTGAGACAATATCAGTGCTTGTGTACTTGAAATTACCGTTAATAATAACCTTTGTTATATTCTTGAATTTATTGTCGTAACGTATCGCCGACTCTTATGAAAATTTCTGTTCGATTTATATCGAAATTTCGTGTGAGACTCGTGTCTCTAAATGTACCATATATTACTCGTTTATTATATTCTGTCCGTTATCGATTATTTTCCTGTAATCTGTATCGTTAATTACCGCTAATTATTTTAGAAAGTTTAATTCGATTTATATCGAGATCTTTAGTGAGGCTCGTGCATCCTCCGGGTGTGTTCTGAAATCTGACGTGTATTATATTCCGAGTGTTACAGCTTACTTCGTCGCTTATTATTGCTAGATTTTATACATTGCGGATCGTGAAGATTTATATCCGTTTTCGTCTCGTCTTATCATTGTATTATTAGTATCACGTGCATTATACCGATCGTTTCCGTTACAATTATAGTTGACCTTCGTGTCATACATTATAAATCTTATACTGTTTCTTTCCTTTCAAATTTCTATTACCGTTACTCATTTATATATTTCATCTTTTCTTTCTTTGTTCGTTGTCGTATATCGAATCGTGTCTATTTCTTTTCTTTTATTATTAATTATTATTTCTGTCATCTTTTCATTCTGTATTATAATTGCCTAATATATTCTAATTAATTATAAGATAAACTGAGTGTCGATTATTTCTCTCTCCCGGAAGTCATCTAATGTTCTCTCTCTAATTCACAAAGAATCCTGCGCCTCTGCCATATACACTAGGACCTCGATTTAGTGAACTGCGGTGGGACCGGCACCGCATCACACTTGCATAAATCGAAGGCTGCCCATGCTCCACTCAAGCAGATTCTGCGCAACTGACGTGGTCTCTTGCAGGATCGTATCAGCAGCCACGTGTAGGGATGGGTTCCCCGTTTTTGTTTTCGACATTTTTCAGTTAAAAATACTTTTTCAAAATTATACTTTCAATCTAATCGTGTATCTCTAAAATCATTAAATCATTAAATTAATTAGATTGAAATTTTATTGAACTGTTCCCAGCTTCAGTATAATTAGATACTCTACACATAGCACACTACGCGCCTGAATGTATACGCCCGACGTTTCTCCCACCACGCTCGCTACCGATCGATATCGATCGCATAATGGGGAGACTTCACTATATCGAAGTTTACTAAATAGAAGTCCTAGTGTACTGAGCTCTGGGTTACCGCAAATCTCTTTCGTTACCGTATTGTTATCGTGGCGCGGAAGACCGCGCCTGGCGCCCAACTTTACTCTCCTACGGGGAGGTTTATAAGATACCGTATGTTACCGCAACTACGAGGTACCGTTTAAGAAATTATATATTGACTTTTTGTATCGGCCAAAACTTGCACGCTACCTCTTCGGGATCGGCGTTCTCGAGGTGGGCAATGGCGTCGCAGTAGCCGTGCGTATAAATAATGATACATATTTGTAAATTTTTATACGCTTCATTGTTACCTAGAAGAACAATAGATATTCTTATTGGTATGGCAATCTCTTATATTTAAACCTGTGTATGATGGAACAGAAATAATAGTTCATTTTTCAGTATCTTATATATAGACTATTACATGACTAATATCTCGTAGCCTGTCGCACATGTATTTATGTATTAAGGTCCTCAATCATTTTTAAAATCGTTTTTTTCGTTTCTATCATTCTTATCCGATGATCACGACTAGTGTCAACATAGTTTATCTATCACTATTCCGAAATCTTCAATCTAATGCTCAAAAGTTTTTCGATCGGAATGGAAACTTGGATAATGCTTCGCATGCAGTTTGTATACGCGTATTTATGCAATTTGCTCCTCAGTAAGCTAAACATATCAGTGTTTCAATACATTCTTCTTTCGCAAAAAATTATTTTTATGTGAAATTCTTAAATGATGCTACTAATAAAACATTTATTTCAATAAACGAAAAAAAATAAAAAACGAATCAAATAAATAAAACACACAAAAGAAAAACAAATGAAATAAATAAAACAAATAAAAAAACATTGCACTTAACATAGTTTTCTTTCGCTGCATCATCTGAGTATTTCGGATAAAACTTTTGCGAAAGAAGAATGGATTGTTATAGTAAAATATGCCGATATGTATTTAATTTATGGTGAAACACATTGTGCAAATGCGCGTGCGGAAAGATGCTGTATGCGGAGCGTTATCCAAATCGTATGCATTCCGATCGTAAAACTTTCAAGTGTCTAGATCGCAGGATTCGGAATAGTAATTGTTTAATGCCAAAATCAAAAGTTGATGCTGGTCGTAATTCTTGAATAAGAATGATCGAAATGGAAGAGAGGATTATAGGAATAGTTGATCTGAATCCTACAATTAATACACGTGTGATAAGTCGCGAACTAAATATTGATCATATGACAGTCCACAAAGTATTAAAAAATGAACTATTATATCCATCGTACACGAGTGCAGGAATTAAATGTGAGAGATCACCGTGCCAGAGAAAATTTCTGTTGTTGGTTTTTACATAATAATGAAGCTGAAGAAAATTTTTTGGCAAATATTATGTGGACCGAGTTATTATTTATGCGCACGGACATTTAATTACATTTAATTGTCACAATTTTCATTATTATGATGTCATTACCCACACGTGATACGTACATGCAACTTTCAGCATAGAAGCTAAATTATTGGGCAGCAATTTTGGACGATAAAGTTATCGGTCCTACTCTTTTCCCAAATATTCTGACGATAAGAAAATTTAAAATCTCCTGATTGATTTGCAATATGTATTAATAGTAAGTACATATGTATACATACATATTTTTTACAGGGAAGAAATAATGCAAATTTCTTAAGATTAACAATGGCCCAGAATTTTTGGAAGAAATTCCTCTCATGCAAAGAAAAAATATGTTTTTCCAGCAGGACGGGGCGCCTCCACATGCATACCGGGATGTAACAAATTATTTAAATAAACGTTTTCCCGGTCGCTGGATAGCTCAACACGAATCAATTAAATGGCCCGTGCGGTATGAGAAGCTTTCAATTTAGAAAGATAGAAGAAGAAAAAAATGTAGAAAAAATATTTTAATATTCTTCATATTGATTTTTAATAGTTCACCGGATCTGACACCAATGGATTTTTTTCTTTGGGGCCATCTGAAACAAAATGTATATTCAACGGAGACTGCGTCATCCCAAGAAGTCATTGCACGGATGCAATTAGCTGTTAGAACTGTTGATGGAGCAATGCTATGACGAGTACGTGAGAATCTAATTGTTCGTGCAGATGCATGCATTGAAGCTCGCGGAGGTCACATCCAAAACTTATTTATAATCCTTTCGAATAATTTTGACACATTTTAATTCAGTAAAATATTTGTTTTAAACAATTATTTAACAATTAAAATAAAAATATTTGTTTTAAACAATTATTTTTTAAGAGTTTTACATAGAGAAAATATGTTATTAATGTTTACGTTATTAAAAAATTTGTTAGTAAAAAATACTAGGACTGTGAATTAATTTTGAGGGATTTTTTTGTAAATTCAAAGTTTTATTGTGAAAAATTATGTACATTATTATTTTTCAAAGTATTGTCCATCGTATTGTCCATACTAGCCATTACTTTTTCCCATCTTTCTGGCAGCATACGGATTCTGCATCGAAAGAATAACTCATCTTTTGATGCTATTCACCAATCGATCCAATTTTTCGTATCTTTATAAGATTGGAAGCGCTGCTTAGCCAGGCCGTGTTCCATGGATCGGAACAAGTAGTAATCCGATGGAATAATATCTGGTGAATATGGCGGGTGGGATAAAACATCTCATTTCAGCGTTTCTAAGTATTTTTTGATAACACGAGCAACATGTGGTCGAGCGTTGTCATGTTGAAAAATTACTTTATCGTGCCTTTGCTCGAATTGCGACCGTTTTTCCTTCAATGCACGGCTCAAACGCATCAATTGTGTTCGGTAGCGTTCAGTGATAGTTTCATTCGATTGAAGCAGCTCATAGTACACAATACCAAGCTGGTCCCACTAAATACAGAGTATGAGCTTCGAACCATGAATATTCGGCTTTGTCGTCGATGTTGATGCATGACTAGACAAACCCCACGATTTTCTACGCTTAGGATTATCGTAGCGTATCCATTTTTCATCGCCAGTGATGATACGATGCAAAAAACCCTTTCTTTTTTACCGTTGAAGCAATTGTTCGCACGTGAAAAATCGCCGTTCAACATCTCTCGGCTTCAATTCGTATGGCACCCAATTTCCTTGCTTTTGAATCATAACGAGTGTATTTAAACGTTTGGAAACTGTTGTGCGATCAACATTCAACGATTCAGCAAGTTCATCTTGCGTTTGACATGAATCTTGGTCGAGTAATGCTTCCAATTCCTCATCTTCGAATTTTTTCGGTTGACCAGGGCGTTCTTTGTCAACTATATCGAAATCACCACTTCTAAAACATCGAAACCAATACTCACACGTTTTTATCGATGGAGTATGTTCATCGTAAGTTTCTAACAGCACTCGATGACTTTCAGCAGTACTTTTCTTTTAATTAAAGCAGGAAAAGTAAAACTTCCCGCAAATGGTGTTTTGTTGGCTCGTAATTCGACATCTTCGCAGCTGAGAAAAAATATGTTGTTTACATTTCAGCAAAATGACACATAATAAAAAGTAAAGCCTAATGATAGAGCTTTGACATGAATATAGTTACAGGAGTGTCCGATGTGATATAGCATAAGTTACGCCATCTATTGTAAATCCCTCAAAATTAATTCACAGTCCTAGTAAAACAACTCGTCATAAAATTTTGTTCAATATTATGAATGAAAGATAATTGTTTTTATTAAGAAAAGAATTTTTCTATATTTTTTAAACATTTTACATATTTTTCTTTTATTTTAAGCATAAACTTACTAAGATATGTAATTGTTATAATAAATTTTGAAAAATTCATTATTTCAGAATAATTGGACAGAACTATTTGCAAGAAGATTCATTAAATAATAAATCAGATTTAAGTATTAAAAAGATTTCTGAAAAAATGAATTGTTTAAAAATTAACACAAGACAGTTTATTTTTTTGCTTATCTTAATATGTTGATAACGAGGAAGTTTGTCTTGTTTTCTGTTTTATATTACTTTTTTACTTTACTTTTTTAATAATTCTACAACTTCTACACTAGAAACTGTTTAAGAAATGGATTCTTAAAATAATGAAGTTATCTGTAATAGATAATAACAGAGAACAAATTTTATGGGAGAATTGCTGAAAAAATAATTTAAGATAAAATTCAATTAAGAATAAGTAAGATAGAATAAGAAAAAGATAATATATTTATTCTTTATGTAAAAAGGACAAAGTTTCGAATTTACAAAAACAATTTGTAATCGAAAAGATTGTAGGTTTTATTATGTAAGTACACGTTCTCTGACGATAGTTCTACTCCTTGTCGAAATTTTCTTTAAGGAAAGAGCTCATGACGGGAGAAATGTGATATTTTTAGCGCAAAAGTTTTTCACATTATTACGACGCGTAAAGATATTGCACGATAGCAATGGCATGGCATAGTGCCGTAGCGCCGGAACGTTTATGCACATTATTAAGCGCGCGGCTCATTAACGTACGCCCGGCTAAAGGTCAATGCTGATTGGCGCGAATTTACTCAGTTACTGCTTTATTAAGAATTATGGAAAAAAATGGTTCGGAACGTTTTGACTCGGTTTTTAATCAGAAATAACGCTATTTGCTTAGTGGGAGCTTTTTAGGATACATCCTAAATAAATATATATAAAATGTTGCGTCGACGGCGACGACTTCAAGATTAATCGAACGCGCACGCGACACAACCGATCTGCTCACGCAAACCACACGGCATCCGCGCACTCGAAAATGACAACACGGTTTAAGAATACAAGAACACTTTAATAACAGAATAACACAGGAAAATACACAACACAGAGAACAGAACGTATAACGGTAAGGCCGCGGATCGTTACACGACCGCTCAGCTTGTCAGCTGGGAAACGACTCGACTGTCAAACGTCTCGTCAACATTCTTCTTGGCAACGCGATCTTCTGCCGAACGTTACGGTTGTCCAGATAATCCGCAGGGAAAGAACACGCAACATTGCCCCCCGTCTTCTAAGATTGTCGTCCCGACAATCCCAAAATGCCATGTCCGAGTTTTCTTGTTCTAGTCCAGCTCCTGCTGAAAGTACCGAACAACTCTGTAAAACCATGGCCAGTATGTCAATTCCTGGAGAATCAGCCGTGTCTTCCTGCCCTAGCCTGAGCTGCTGCTACAGAGTATCGAGCGACACGCTCTAATCGACGTAACAAATTCACATCCATCGATGTCTCAAATCCGCAACTTCCAATTCCCTCGGCTGGTATCCCGTGTACTTTGGATATGAGGGGAGTAATCACCGTGGACCCAATGTCCAACAAGGACTTCTCAAATCTCCGCCTCGGCATTCGCCCGCGAGAAAATCACGGCTCAAAAACTGCGGGCGAGGCAGTCTTCAATTGCTAACTTTAAACTTCCGTTCTTAATCTGGCTAGATCGCCCCGACGCAATTCTGATGCAACTCCTTCAAAATAAAGAAAACACCAAATAAAGAAACATCAAATAAAGAAACACCAAACGAGTAACTAGAAACAAAACTTATCCATTAATTGGATTTCGAATTCTATTATATACTAATCGGGTCTCGGATGCGAAACAATATTTCCCTAAAAACAAAGTCTACTCTCGTCTTTCAAACTGAGAAGCTAATCTGTCCAAGTGAACAATTTTATTTCTATGTCTATTTGATTTCCTAATACAATAAACAACATCGTTTAATTTTTTTACGACTTCATAGGGTCCTTCCCAATTGCTTTGCAACTTAGGAGTTTTTTCTTTAGTTCTTCGAGGATTGAATAATCACACCTTCTGACCGGGCTCGAAACATATTTGACGGGTTTTGCGATCATACAAAGCTTTCGCTCTTAAAGATTTCAAGTTCAACCGTTGCCTGACCTCCCTATGGATTTCGTTTAACTTTTGTTTCATTTTCGAAACATAGCTTTTTTCTGAAAAATTTCTTTTATTCCCAAAAAGATTTCCACGAAGAAGATCTAGAGGTAATTTTAAATCTCTTCCTAGACACAATTCAGCTGGTGTTATTCCCGTGGTCTCATGTTTGGTAGACCTATAAGCTAGAAGACCCATTCCTCACCAACTATCCCAATCACGTTGGTTATCAGAAACAAATTTAGCCAGATAGTCTGTTAACGTCCGATGTTGTCGTTCTACCATCCCGTTAGATTGCGGATGAAACAAAGTAGTTCGAGTTTTTCTAATTCCTGATAAATGAGACAACTCATGAAAGACTCGCGAATCAAAATTTCTTCCCTGATCCGTATGTAACTCCGAGGGAACACCAAATCTTGAAATTACTTGGTTCACAAAGACTTCCGCGACAGTGGTTGCTCTTATATTCTTTAATGGAAACGCTTCCACCCATTTAGTGAAGCAGTCACACACAACTAATAAGTATTTGTTTCCTGCTGAAGACGTAGGAAACGGATCTAGGATGTCCATTTGCACCCTTTCAAATAGAGTTCCAACATTATAAATTTGCATACAAGACTTTCTCCTATCGACGGGATCCTTTTTAGCTAAACAAATTCTACACGACTTACACCAATCTTCAACGTCCTGTTTACAAGTTGCCCAATAAAATCTTTTTCGAATTTTTCCGAGGATTTTATTAATCCCAAAGTGCCCTCCAATAGGGGAGTCATGAGCCCCCTTCAATCTGAGAAATTCTCTTTTGCGGGACTATTGTTTGAAAAATGCAAGTCTTCAAATTTGGAGATTCCACCTTCTATGAAGAACTCCGTCCCTAAACTCCAGAGAATCCCATAGTGACCAATAGATCTTATTAGGTGCCCCTTCAGAAACAATCTCTTGCCAAAGAGAACGTCGGTCCATCTCCTTTCCGCGAAGAAACTTACCTAACGTCGGATCTTCCAACTGATCTTCCCTCCAACTGATTTTCCCAACTGTCTTTTCCTAGAATTATTCTTCCGACCAACTCCTCCTCCCTAGAATCTATTTTACCACAATACTTACAACCACTCTCCTCACAAGGTCGCCTAAATAATCCGTCGGCATTTCCACGCAACTTCCCTTTCCGATGAATCAAGCGACGCGGTAGCGTCGCGACGCTAAGTACATAAAAAATAGTTTCAAGCATTGAGTTGAGAGTCACTGTTCTCGACGCGGGCGCTACCAAGTACCTTATCCGGAATTTCGCGTCAAGTAAACTTTCGGTAAGATATTTAATAAACTAAAGCCGTAATCAAAAATCTAATGATACTTTTATCATAATATGAGTACAAGCTTTCGATTGCGACCTGTTTGAATAAAATCGGTGCAGTCAATCCTGAGAAATGATGATCGAATATCAGAATTGTGACATTTCGTTTCTTTCCTCCGTTTCCTTTTCCTTTTCTTCCAGACTCACGTACATATGCTCGCACGCACACACGCAAAGCGAGTTTGTCCCTCAAGCGGCGTTCACATCGTTGCGTATACGATTATTCATTCGATATGTACAATGCTTTAAGAGACAAAATCATATGTGTGCATGTGTGTAAATACGTGTGATATGTATGTGTGTACATACATATGAAAGATAATATATAGAGTATAGTGCAGAATAGTGTAAATGCGGAATAGTGTAACAAGGAAAAGAAGTGACGTATTAAATTAAAGATTATTATCAAGCGACGCGGTAGCGTCCCGACGTCAAGTACATTTATTATATATTATAATAAAAAGATTTGTGTATGACACTTAACAACCAAGTGGATTATGAATTTTGTAATATTCATCAAAAGATAAATATTTAAAAATTTTTTTCATTGTTATTATATATTAATCTTGATAAAATCATTTTTGGAATGTCTAAAAAAAATAGAAGAGAGCAGGATAAAACTCTTTTCCATCCTTAAGTGATACTGAAAATAAACTTTCTTGAAAAAGATTGAGAGGATACTGTAAATATTTATATTTAATATCTAATTCAATCTATAAGGGCTATCGCATAAACTTTTTCATAATATTAAGTACTGATCGCAACTTAGATTCATACATAATTTTAAATTTCAATCAACGTTAAAGAAAATTGTAATGTAATAAGAATTTGATATAATGTATAAACTTTAAGTATTGATTAAAATTTAAAGTTACGTACAAGTCAAAATTTATGGTCAATATTTAATATAATGTGTGGAGGAAAGGCTTATGCGATGGCCCACAGAGTTTGATAATCAACTGATACAAATATCTTCAATGTATCGTTTCAATACTTTCAGGAAGTTTATTTTCACTGTTTTAAAGATTTATAAATATCTAAATTTAGTTATCAAACTGTAAAGGCTATCGCATAAACTTTTTCATAATATTAAGTATTGATCGCAACTCAGATTCATAATTTTAAATTTCAATCAATTGTAACATAATAAGAATTTGACATAATGTATAAACTTTAAGTATTGACTAAAATTTAAAGTTACATATAAGTCAAAGTTTATGATCAGTATTTAATATAATGGAGAAAAGGCTTATGCGATGGCCCACAGAGTCTGGTAATCAACTGATACAAATATCTTCAATGTGTATCGCTTCAATACTTTTCAGGAAGTTTATTTTCACTGTTTTAAAGATTTATAAATATCTAAATTTAGTTATCAAACTGTAAGGGCTATCACATAAACTTTTTAATATTAAATACTGATTACATAGACATTTATTACATTTGCCTGCGTAGACATAAATATAGTTATGCAGAAATATTCCCTACATAATTATTTATTATAATATATATATGTATATATATATATATATATATATATATATAATTAAACATATAGGCAATATTTCTGCATAACTATATTTGTGTCTACACAGGCAAATGTAATAAATGTCTATGTAACTATAATTATGGTTGTGCAGTCAAATATGAAAATTTCTACATACACACACACACACACACACACACACACACACACACACACACACACACACACACACACACACACACATATAATTATCATTATACATGTAGGGAATATTTCTGCGTAACTATATGTGTCTGCGCAGACAAATGTAATAAATGTCTATGTAACTATAATTATGGTTGCACACTCAAATATATAAATTTCTACACACACACACACACACACACACACACACACACACACACGCGCGCGCGCATACACACCACGCTATATATATATATATATATATATATATATATATATATATGTATGCAATAATTATGCCCTATAGAATTATAGAGTTAATCTTTTTCTGCGTAATCATAACTTGTATGAATAGATTACTTGTAAGAATAAGGTTTAAATTGCATGGAAGTAGGAAAAGAGTAACGTCATATTTGTAAAACTGAAAATATATTTTAAGTTGTGGAAGGACGGACTATATATATTGATACTGCCTTATAAAATAATATTTATTACGATACGCAACTTATATTAACCTTTTATGGTAATTATATTATTATTATTTATTTATTACATACATCTGTTTAAGTTTTCAAATTTTTAACTTCTTTTTTTTCACTTTAAACCTAGTACTGGCTAAATTTCAATTTAAATTTCATTTTGTTTACGATAGAAATCTAATACAATGGCAAAATCTTCTTATTTGAATTAAATCTGAACTTCTAAAATTTCGATTCTTTATATGTAAAACAAAATTTTATTTTATAATAAAGAATAATGCAATAATAATGAAATCTATAATAGTAAATAAAATTTAATTAAATCAATAATTTTGACGTGTAATATATAGTAATATACCGGATGGCAATTAATAAATGATTTAGTAGTACAAAAATATAGTTGGCCTCGAAGTGCTAAAAATGCATATATACTTTTGCAGAAAAGATATATAAACAAATTTTACAAAAAAGTGTGAAATTCCTAAAAAAACCTTATAAAGGTAAAAAATATACGCCAAGTACATAAAAAATATTCCACCTTGTATGCAACAAACCGTTTAATAAAAAGATATCCTTATAATAAATAATTTATTAAAATTTTCCCTCAAAAATTATATATAATTTTCCTAAAAAAATCAAAACTAAATGTGAAATCAATAATTAATTAACCAAGTACATTGAAGCAATTGATAGGGATTTGTAATTTGAAATATGTGTCACAAATTCAATCTTGCATATGTATTAGATTCTCGATAAAATGAAAGTAATTTTCAAAATAAGTTCCAAATAAATTTAGAACTACAAAAATTAAGAGCAAAACGACTTACAAAAACTTGGCGTGCTCGGATATTATAATTCACATATTTCTATAATTGAAATTAATTACAGATATATAATTCGCAAACTTTGTAAAATTATATGTATTATAATGTGACTCGATTGAAATTGGCCAATCCTTAATGGAAAAAATCTTTTCTGGATCCGTAGTAATCCCCTTTTCGAAAATCACATGACCTAAATATTTAATCTCTCTCCTAAAGAAAAAACACTTCTTCGGATTCAATTTCAAATTAGCCATGCGTAATCGCAAGAAGACTTCATCTCAGACGACCCAACATTTCTTCAAAACTGCTACTGAAAATGATAACATCATCTAGATATACCAGACATATTTTAAATAACAACTGCTGTAATATCTTCTTCATTAAACGTTCGAAAGTGGCAGGAGCGTTACATAAATCGAAAGGCATAACGGTAAATTGCTATAGCCCGTTTCCAATAGAGAAAGCCGTTTTTTCCTTATCCTCAGGACGAATTTTAACCTGCCAATTTCCACTCTTTAAATACAAGGAAGAGTATCAAGAGTTTTCGGATAATTGATCAAGCATATCGTCTATCCGAGGTATTGGATATGAATCCTTTGAAGTCACTGAATTTAACTTTCGATAGTCCACGCAAAATCTAATGGAGCCGTCCTTTTTCTTAACCATCACCGCCGGAGAAACCCAAGGACTTCGAGAACGATAATTTTGACGCTTCATATCCTTAAGAATCTGTTCGACTTGCCTTCTCATCTTCAGAGGGATACGACGGGGAGCTTGTTTAATAGGATTAGAATTAATTACATTAATAGAGTGCTCGACTACATTACAATTCCCAACAACAATTCTTTCAGAGAAAATATCCTGGAATTCAGCTAAGAACTGGGCAAAAAGATCTTTCTGCTCCTCTGTTAAATTTTCGGATTCCCTTTTGAAAATCTCTCTCTTAAAAACTGAGGAACTTCGTCAAAGTAGCTCTTTATTCGCAAACAAACAAATTGCCCCTGCTCGCAGAAATCAACTTTCCCAAAGATTGACTCAAAAACATCTTCCCTATTTATTGCTGAAAAGAAATCAGCTCCCAACAAACAATCCTCAACCATTAGTTACGAAAACAGGATGTTCTATTAAATATTTCCCTAACTCTACTAACACGACCGTTTTAAATTCAACGGAGACTTCCTCTTCGGTCGGATACTTCAGACGAACAGAATCATCCAGAGGGATTTGCCTCTTCGGCATTCTAATCAAATCATATCGAACTAACGAAACATCCGAGCCCGAATCTATCTTAAAAATGCAATTCTGCCCAAATAAAAATGCAATTCTGCCTCAATAAAACCTTTACAATAAAATAATTTTTTACATCTAGACAAATTACAATTATTACTATTATTAACATATTTTTCGTCTGGGGCTCCCTGCACACTCGTCGAACTTGCCCCAGTAAGTTCGACTAGTTTTTGTTTCCCTCTGAGAGCGTAGGACATTCCGCCCGAAAATGTTCCGACGACCCACAATTCCAACACTTTATTCTGACCCCGATTCTTTTGGAAATTCACATTTTTATTAAAATATCTACCGTTCTTATTAGAATTTTTCTTATCATTACCACTGTTATCCTTTCCATTATCTTTATCTTTCTTATTATTAAATTCCTTATTATTAAAATTATTATTCTTTTTAAAACCATTAGCATTACGGTTATATTTTTTCGGAAAACAATTTTCCTGGATTACTTTCACCACCATCGCTCTCTCTACGGCGGATTTTAACGAAGAGATACTCTCCAACTGCAGCGTCCTTCTCAGAAAACCGTCGGATAACACGGAAATGAATTGCGCGCACGCGATTTTATCCCTCACTTCATGAGAGCACTCCGAATACGTTAACCGCGATAATCTCTCTACATCGGCAGCTAAAGAAAGCAAATCTTCGTCTGATTTTTGTTTCCGGTTCGTAAACTGCGTATAATAGATCTGCGCCAAATGTCCTTTCCTGAACCGGAGTTCCAACTTATTTTTCGATTCGTCAAAAGAAAGATCTTTGATTTCGTATACGCCGTTTAAAACCGTTCGCGCCTTTCCTCTCAAATTCGACGCGAGAGCAACTGTTTTTAAAGAATCGCTCCACCCGTTAGCCCGCGCTATTAAATTAAATTGCACGAAATATTCCCTCAACGGAACACTCCCGTCGAAAATATCCGGCTTTAATTTGTACCCGAATCGTTAATCATTCCCCGATCTCTATTTTCGAGCGCAACTACAGGGGTATCTCTTATCTGAAAATGACTTAGCTGGTTTTGCTGCTCCGTCATGCGAAGAATCTCCTGATCCCACTGTCGCAAGAGTGCCTCGAAATCGGTTCTCTGATGTCGTTGTTCTTGCCGCAGCTGCTGGATAAATTATTTCGGGAGTGGCTCATTGGCGCACAGTATAATTGGACACGTTGCAATTGCGCACCGTGCTATTAGACACATAAGATTGCGCACCGTTCGATTGGACATGCTACATTTGCCTACCGTTCAATTGGACACAGTCTTTTGCGCACAGTTCTTTTGCCCACAGTTCTTTTGCGCACATTATTTTTGTCCACAGTTCTTTTGCGCATATTACTTTTGCCCACATGTTCAATTGCGCACATATACTTTTCCATGCAAAAGAAGGTTTCATGGGTTTGCAACGGGGTGGGGCGGAGGGTGAGCAATCTGTGCGTGTACTTTGCAACGCAAACTGGGATTTCACATGGGTTTATAAAACTGTGGGCAAAAGAACTGTGCGCAAAAGAACTGTGTCCAATTGAACGGTGGGCAAATGTAACGTGTCCAATCGAATGGTGCGCAAAAGAACTGTGTCCAATTGAACGGTGGGCAAATGTACCGTGTCCAATCGAATGGTGCGCAATCTTATGTGTCTAATAGCACGGTGCGCAATTGCAACGTGTCCAATTGTACTGTGCGTCAATGAAGGCTTCTCTGTACGGCATTGCGGCCTGTAACGCCGTCTGCTCCGCTGCTCGGAGAGGCGAAGCGGTTCGCATCCTCTTTCGCGTTGCCGCTGCGGCCGACGTTCCCGCAACCTCCACATTTGCCGCTTCTTCACCGAATGCTATCACTGTCCTCACTCGTTTCCTGTTTCAAACGATCCCGGACGAGCCCTCAAAATGTTGCGTCCGCGGCGACGATTTCGAGATTAATCGAACGCGTGCGCGACACAACGATCTGCTCACGCAAACAACACGACACTTGCGCACTCGAAAATGACAACACGGTTTAAGAACACAAGAACACTTTAATAACAGAACAACACAGGGAAATACACAACACAGAGAACAGAACGTATAACGGTAAAACTGCGGATCGCGACCGCTCAGCTTGTCAGCTGGGAAACGACTCGACTATCAAACGTCTCGTCAACATTCTTCTTGGCAACGCGATCTTCTGCCGAACGTTACGGGTGTCTAGATAATCCGCAGGGAAGGAACACGGGGACGCAACAATATATATACCGGGTGGCAGGGAATTTTTGACCTTAACGAAGTAAAGAGGTAGATTGGCTCAAATTAAGAAGGAAAGACTTATATTGTTTTGTGATTGTCGCAATAATTAACGAAAAATTAAACAAAGAAGCTCGACCAATACGCGTGGCTAGAAGCACACGACGACGAAGGCGGTCTGACTGTAACATAATGGCGCGCGGCAAAGCGGTGATTGGGATGGGGAAGAGAGATGAGTGTGTAAGCGCGTGGCGAAGGCTCCTCCCCTCTCCTTACTTCGTTAAGGTCAAAAATTTCCTGACACCCTGTATATTCTGTGAGGAATAGAATACAGATCGCGAATGAATCGATATGTCTCGCAACGTTCCTCTGATCGCGCTCATCTTTCATATGTTGCATTTCTTAATAACTAACGCTTGACTGACACAATAATTTGTCTCCGGGATCAATTCTTTTCACAAATAATCGACATAAACATTCGAATGTAGAATATTCTTGAATTGGAAACCGTTACATAACGGGTGACTCATCAATATAATTTAAGTGCCTACAATATCTATAAACAATTTATTAATATTGATAAAATGCGATTGAAAAATTAGTTGCCATAAATTTATATTTCATTAAATATGCATTTGGCTTATCAAATTTTTTATCAAATTTTAAATTTTCTAAAACGATGTTTTTTATTGATAAAATATTATTTTTTTTTAGCAAACGTCACTTGAAATAATTGATTGGTAGCTAAAGAACAATGGGATTTTTTGAAATACTATGCATTATTGCTACTACAATTCTCGCTGTTTATTATTATTTTACATCGAACTACGACTTCTGGAAATTACGTGGTATTCGCGGTCCAAAACCGATACCAGTTTTTGGTAACTTTAAAGATGTTGCTCTTAATAATAAGTTTATAGGTGATTATTTACTGGAAATATACAATAAGTATAAAGATGAATCCGTGATTGGAATATTCACTGGAATGACACCCATTCTGATTGTAAAAGATCCAGATTTAATTAAGGATGTTCTTATCAAAGATTTTTCCAAGTTTGCCGACAGAGGCCTTTTTCCTGTTTTCAATGAAAAAGTATGTGCAAATATTTTAAATTGTATTATAATATAGTATTATAATATTTGAATTACATAAATGTATTTCGAATTATATAAATATGATAATTTTATATACTTTACTACGATATTTTCTATTAATCAGTTAACACTTTCTAATAATCATTATTGAAAAATCATATTAGTTTTAAATAGTCTTATATTCCTTCAATCAAATTGTTATAATTTAATAAAAATGAAAAATTTTATTTGATAATTATGTTTTTTATTATATCATAGGTGGATCCACTGTCCCAACATCTTTTTGCTTTAGAGTCTAAAAGATGGCGACCTTTAAGAACATATTTATCGCCCGTTTTTACATCCAGGAAATTAAAAGAGATGTTCTCATTAATATCGGAATGCGCTGATCATCTTGAACAATATATAGAAAAATTAGTGAGCAAAAATAAACCTATAGAATGTCGCGAAGTAACGGCAAAATACACGACCGATGTAATCGGTACCTGCGCATTCGGCATCGAGATGAATGCTCTAGCAGATGAAAACAGCGAATTTCGTAGGATGGGAAGAATGGTCTTCACGCCAACTAGGAAAAATAATTTACGGATGAAAATAAGACAATCCATGCCACAGCTTTTCAAAATACTCAGCTATATGATACCACGAACGAAGGTTAACCAATTTTTCACACGACTTGTCATAGAAACAATGAATTACAGAGAAACCAATAATATCATTAGACATGATTTCATTGATATTCTGCGCGAATTAAAAAAGAATCCAGATAAAATGGATGACATCGGTGAGTGACGGTTATTTGATATTATGAAAATTTTGTGTGCAAGAACTTTTTAAACAAAAAACAAAAATGTTTATGAGTTTTTGCAAATATATAAATTTGTAAGCTCACTATATTAATTGTTAAGTAATAAATATTTTTTTCATAGTTGTTAATATTCGATGAAAGTTAAAACTAATAGTAAAAAAAAATATATTACATTTCAGAGATGACCGATAGCTTAATAACTTCTCAAGTGTTCGTATTTTTCGTTGCTGGTTTTGAAACTTCATCGTCGGCCATGAGCCATGCACTTTATGAATTAGCATTAAATCAACAAATACAAGACATGTTACGTGAAGAAATTAATCAAGAGTATACTAAGCATGGTAACAATTTAACATATGAGAAAATTAAAAAAATGAATTATTTGGATAAAGTTTTCAAAGGTATGTCATTTAAAAAGAAATTTAATAATAGAAAAATATGTTATTGATTTTCAATGCCACTATAATATCAATAGCTCGAGAAAAAAAGTTTATATCTAATTATATATAATTAAGTATGAAGTTTGACCTTATTTAATCATATACATACATACATATACAGGATGATTCAAAATAACCCCTGTGTCCCTGAAATGACATATTATTGAGTCAATTCTAAGACGATTTTTACTTTTGCAAAATTTTGTCCGAAGCTTAGTTTTCGAATTATTAAAGAAAGTAGTTAACGCATGACGGGTCAGATACAAGAGGCAGGCAGGGAGTGACGCGATTCACCATCAGACGCGGGTGCTTACGCGGGGCGCCTGCTGCGATCAGCTGGTCGCTATGCACATACAGACACACATGCGAACACATACATTCTCTGTCTGTCTGTCTGTCTGTCTCTCTCTCTCTCTCTCTTTCTCTCTCTCTCTCCCTCTCTCTCTCTCATTCACTCCCCCGCTCCCCCTTCCGTCGTGTCCGCTTTTTTACTGCTTGGTCCGCGCGTTCTCCGGGTGCCCCTACTGGTTTTCTTTTTCTAACTGCTCTTTTAACTTTACGTATCTATTTTTACTCACTCGCGATTTCTTGACTTTATCACTAATCACTATTAATCACTGTCGAATAATAACTTTTGGCGATTAAAAATCACTGGATAAAAGAAACACGCGCGGACACGTTACTACACGACGCGACGACGCGACAATGCGACAATAATTAATTGCGACTGCAAGCAGATTTTTGTCATAGTAGGTTGCGGTAGTAATAATATTAATATGTTAAATGTTTATTATGTTTATCGCATTCTTCAATCGAACACATGATCGCGTTCGATAGCGCCAGTAGTACCTTAACCTACCGCAACCTACTATGACAAAAAATCTGCTTGCGGTCGCCAGTAATATCGCCGCATTGTCGCGTCGTCCGTCGTGTGTATCGCGCGTGTTTCTTTATCAGTGATTTTATCGCCAACAGTTATTCGACAGTGAATAGTGATAGGAGGTCATCAGTAAATTTTTCGTCTCGTCGAGTGGTAAATAAATGTGATTACATTAAACTTTATAAAAGAATGCAGTTCATAAGAAGAAAACTTTCAGTTAATAATTTAGTGTGATTTCTGTCTTGTGTAACGTGATATCTACGTTAAGATTTGAGAACGTACGATCTATCGGAAAATTCATTTCTCCTTCAAGCAATACAGCAATACATCAAAAATCATCGAACAAAATAATAATAACTATTTTTGACGTTATGTGAAAACAGATCTCGGAAGGGCAGAGGGACAGTGTGTCAAAGAAAATTCATAAAAAGAGAGGGGTATTAGTGGTGGGGAGTATCGAGTTGATAATTCGACTTAGTATTCGAGTCCCACATAACTCACTGGATCGACCGGTGGATATGCAAAAATGCATTTTCCCCTCTCTTAAAAAAAAAATACAGGTGAGTGGTGAATGAAAGAAAGAGAGAGAGAGAGAGAGAGAGAGAGAGACAGACAGACAGACAGAGAATGTATGTGTTCGCATGTGTGTCTGTATGTCCATAGCGACCAGCTGATCGCAGCAGGCGTCCCGTGTAAGCGTCTGACGGTGAATCGCGTCACCCGCGTCTGACGGTGAATCGCGTCACCCCTGCCTGCCTCTTGTATCTGACCCGTCATGCGTTAACTACTTTCTTTAATAATTCGAAAACTAAGCTTCGGAAGAAATTTTGCAAAAGGAAAAATCGTCTTAGAATTGACTCAATAATATGTCATTTCAGGGACACAGGGGTTATTTTGAATCACCCTGTATATACAGCGTGTTCCACCTAGAAGTGGTCACCTTCTTTTATCTTTTAAACTAAAAGTGGTAGACCATAACAATATATATGAAATTAAATGGCTTTATTGTGAGTATAGTGATTGATTATAAAATTTATCTGTATCGAAGAACGGTGAGATATGCATAATTTTTTTATAATAATGTAGATATTTTGATAAAAGTTGTAGCGTTGTTTGAAACAAATATAATGATGTATAATTTAATGTAAATATTTTACATGTTATACGAGATTTTCCAGCTTAAAATATCGCGGACGACGTCCATCATTTCATTTTCGGCCCTGTGATATAACCAACTTCTGACTCGTACATTAGAAGTTGACATATGTATGTCATGTTTAATCATGATACTCTCTCAGAAGTTGGTTATATCGCATGGCCGAAAATGAAATAATAGATATCGCCCGCGATATTTGAAACTGGAAAATCTCGTAGAAAATGTAAAATATTTACATTAAATCACATATCGTTATATTCGTTTCAAGCAACGCTACAATTTTTATTATATCAAAATATCTATATTATTATAAAAAAATTATGCATATCTCTTCTTCGATATAGATAAATTTTGTAATCAATCCCTATACTCACAATAAAGTTCAGTTCAAGCTATTTAATTTCATATATATTTGTTATGGTCTATTTCTTTTAGTTTGAAAGATAAAAGGGAGTGGCCACTTCTAAGTGGGACACGCTGCATATATATATAAATGAAAGGTTCCATTTTTTTTAAAAAAATAGAGATGACCTTGAAATCTCTCAAGCCTCCACCTACAAAAATTATTTGTAGCATATTACGACCCTCTTGGTACCGTACAACTTTTATACGTACAAAATTTTTGTATCTTTAAGAATAACAGAGATATTCCAAGTGGACAGAGTTATTGATCTACCCTGTATATACAAGGTAATTCAAAATAACTTTATTGTCCGTGAAATGACACATTCTTGAATCATTTTTAAGACGATTTTTCTTTTGGCAAAATTTCGTTTGATGCTTAATTTTTGAATTATTATAGGAAGTAATTAACTTATGACGGATCGAATATAAGAGACAGGCAAAGGTGGCGTGATTCACCGTAAAACATGGGTACTTACGCGGGGCGTCCGCTGCGATTTGTACGTATAAAAGTTGTACGTTACCAAGAGGATCATAACAGGCTACTAATAATTTTTTTGTAGGTGGAAGCGCTTCAGAGACTTCAAAGTCATCTATATTGTTTTAAATGAAGCCCACCATTTTTTATTACCTATTCTTATAGTTTATTTCGAGAACTTTCCAAAACACTATAATAAAGTTTTTCTTCATTACTTTTTGAGTTATGTTGAAATCATTTCTTAATTTTACATAAACCATAAAATATCTAGTAAAATATTCATTTGTCACGGTCCGATTTTTCCGATACTGAGCTCGCGGATAACTCGTCGGGTAGATGAAAGAAATTAGATTGTGTGTAACTGTAACGATGTTTATTGTTTGACCAGAAATGTATAAGACTGCTTTTGTGTGTGTGTGTGTGTGTGTGTGTGTGTGTGTGTGTGTGTGTGTGTGCGCGCGCGTTGTGTTTAGCTGCCAACTGTCGGTCGTTGACGGCGCGTCTAAGTTGCCGTGATTTTTGCGCGTACTTTTTTCGCCAGGGAATCCCCGCGTTCTGGGAATCCCAGTACGCCGAAACGTCGATCGCGTTTGGTGAAACGCGTATTGCTATAGTTTTTATACGCTCGGGTATAGAGACCGCGATATGATGTTATTTCGCTGAAAATACACGAAAGTGTGCAGCGTCGTTGCAGCTTACAAATTATGATAAATGCGCGCGATGAGGTATAAGGCGCGACGCAATAATTGCGTGCGGTGTTTGCTATTCGCGGAGGGATGGAAACGCGAAGAAGTTAGATCATATGCTTAACGGCCGGCTCAACAGCTCTCGATCGGGGCGGCTCCACCTTCCGATTAAAATCCAGCCGGAATGTGGAAAAGAAGTAAGGAACACTACTCTGCGGTAATCGAGATCTCTCGTCTAAGGAGGAGTTCTCTTTACCTTTCGTTTGGAGCGATAGTGTTTCCTGGTTCTTAGGCTTTCTCTGGAGCGTACTGCTCAGAGCGAAATAGGAGAATGTCATTATGCCGAAATATGGCCCTTTTTATACCGGCTAATTACCCGCGCGGGGTAATATCTCTTCCAAACGGTTTTTTTCGGAAAAGGTACGATTGGCCCGTTCGGAGGGGTTCGGGTGTGTCGCCGAGCGCGCGTTTTCGCCGGCCGACGATTCGGCCTTATCGGCGACGTTCGGCCGTTCTTAGCTTAAAGCTAACGGCTCCGAGTTACCGGCTTAAAGCCGATATATCTTAAAAAAGGTGAGCGCACCGCGCCCCTGCCTATGCCCGGCGGGTGTTCTGCCGGGCGGCGGCTTCCGGCGGATGACGTTGCCGGAAATCGGAACGATGCCGCGGATGCATCATTACACATTTTTCGATTATCTTACTTTAATGCTTTTATATACAAAATAATGAGAGGAATCAGTTGGTGTAAAGAAAACATATAGTTGTTTTTAAGAAAAAATGAAATTACAAATTACATATTTTTGTTTAAAGAGAACTATTTATAAGAGACAGGCAAAGGTGCGATTCACCGTAAAATGGGTGCTTACGCGGAGCGCCCGCTGCGATCAGCTGATCGCTACATACACACACACACGAATATATATATTCTCATTTTCTCTCTCTCTTTCTGCCTCTCTCTCCCTCGCTCTCTCTCTCTCTCTCTCTCTCTCTCTTTCTCTCTCTCTCTCTCATTTGCTTACTAACTTGAAGTTATTATTACTCTTATTTAAATTATTATTTACTTTCCATTATTATACATTTTCACTTTAATTATTATTATTTTTTTATAAGGTACTGTTTTTTTTTTTTACGAAGGAGGGCAAAATGCATTTTATGAATATTCACAGGCCAGTCTGAGTTATGTAAGATTCGAATACCAAGTCGAATTACCAACTCCGTATTCCCTACCCATTAAAAACCTCTCTCTTTCATGAATTTTCTCACACTGTTTATTTGACATTTCGAAATCTGTTTTCATACAACACCAAAAAATATTATTACCTTGTTCGATGCATTGCTATAATTTCTTGAGAAATGAATTTTCTGACAGATCTTATTTTCACTCAAATTGTAAATATCACGTTCTAAAGAACAGAGATCCACACTAAATAATTAATCGAAAGTTCTTTTTTCTTTTATAAATTTCAACATAATCATATTCATTAACTTACTTGATAAGACGAGAAATTTGACTATCATTAATCATTATCAATCGATTAAAGAAACACATGAGCACATATTTTATTACACGATGTGACGACGTGACAATGCGATATTTACCCGGTTGCAGGAAACAGTTTTTGGTTATGGTAGGTTTGTCAGTCAAATACATGTTCACGATCGACAGCGCTGTTAGTATCCTAATATATCGTAATTTATCATAATTGAAAACTGTTTGCTGCGTCGCATAAATAACGTCGCGTTGTCGCGTCGTCACGTATAATAATATGCGATTATGTTTCTTTATCGAGTGATTTTTAATTTCCAATAGTGATTATTCGACAGTGATTAATTGTGATTAATGATAGAGTCATTTGTAAATTTCTCGTCTTATCGTGTGAAAGAATGAATGTGACTATATTGAAGTTTATGAAAGAAGAATACAGTTTATAAAAAAAAAGGAACTTTCGATTAATTATTTAGTGCGGATCTTTATCCCTTAGAATCTGATATCTACGTTCAATTTGTGTGAAAGTGTGTGTGTGTGTGTGTGTGTGTATTTCCTAATTTCGCACTTAGTATGTTATATTACTGAAATATTGTAATATTCGGAAATGATATAGAAATATTTCATTAAAATTTTAATTGTAACTTTGCGTTTGAAATATTTAAAAGAACCTGCATCATTTTTTATAATATTGCATTTGTAATATCTGAAACATTTAGAAAGATAAAAACAGTTTCATATTTGTATGTTCTATAATATTGCATGTGTGTTTTATCGCTTTGCCCTACGCGCGGCGCCACACTAAATCTAACTAACTTCTATTCAATATTTCTTCATGAAACATATGTAAAAGACTGGCATAAAATCTAAAGTATTTTTTCTTTTTAGTCAGTTTAATTTCTAGTAAATTGACTTATTTTACAGTAACCCAAGTAGCACATATTCGTTTCAAAAATGTTTCACAAATGTTTCTTCGAAAAGTTTTATAACCGATTCTTGAAAACGTTTCTGATTGGTTAAATTGTCCACTTGAAGAATGTTAAAAGATATATTTCTTTTTCTAATAAAAGAAACGTTTAGAAAATGTTTAAAATACGTTCAAAATATATATTTTTCTTTTATTCGTTAAATGTTTGTTTTTTTATGGAGCTAATAAAATAATGCATTCATACACACTCTCTAAAAATGAATCAGTATACTATCACTGAAAACAGTAAACAGAGTTATTGATATATAGTTGATATGCAATTATAAGTTATTATAGCATGGTAAATCATTAATATTTCACTAAAAGAATTAGTAATATTAACTGTTTTAATTAGTAATATTAATTTATCTACTTCGTATAAAATTAAAAATTTTACTTATTTACATGCATATTAGAACATGAATGTTAAATAGATAATGATTTATTTTACATCTTTAATATATAATGAACAGATCATTTCGGTTTATTTGCCGGACATATAAAATCTATTTAATATCTGAAATTCCTCTATTGAGATTGTATTAGAAATTAAGTCGAAGTGATACTTTTAATTACATTTGTCGTCTTTTGCAAGCTTTATATAATCCTCATGACTAAAACTTAAGTACGAAAAAAATAGCGCAACGTAGCGATAAACAAACGAACTAGCGATTACTGATTTTGCGGTAGAATTTTTTCTTTTACTGACTATAATTAAGAGACTACAATTGAGATATAAGATAAAGTAACAAAAAATAAGCGTTTTTACTAGAGATCAATGAAATACTAATTCTTAGTGATTTTATACATAGATTTGTAAATAGAAATTAATATAGTTTTCATAATAATTATACATATATATATATTTATATATATATATATATGTGTATGTATGTATGTATGTATGTATGTATATGTATATATATATATGTACATATGTATATATAGTTTAAAATTAATTTGAAATTAATAAAAACTAGTTTTTATTTTGTCTAAGAAACGTGAAAAATACATTTCCTTAACTATGATTTTAAAAGCGTTTCTATAGTAATGTTTCTTATTAATACTTTACGGTTAAAAAATATTGGATACGTTCAAGAAACGTATATAAAACGACCATGTGTTACCTGGGTAATATTTTTAATAATCTGGATCCGTTGGAATTCAGAAAATTGAATAGATTATTTTAAATTAAACAGATAAATAAAAAATAATCTATTTATTGCTATTTATCTATATATTCTTATCTAAAGTATTCTTATTGTAAATCTATTTTTATATTTTTATAAATTTCGAAGGTATTCATCTATCAGAAACTGTAGCTTCGCCTTCGATTCATACGATTACACTAAAGATATTTTTTTGTTTGTCAATAACGAAGGATAAGACGGAATAATTAGAGACATAATTATTGTAATAAAACAGTTTAAAGTGCAATCGTCGATTAAGCGAACTCGAAATCTCAACAAACAGCGGCGGTTCGTATACGAGCATTCTGTTGTTTCCGAGCGTTTCGTATTGCGGTGTATATGCGGCAAAATTTTGCCAGACAATAATTCGAAAATATCATATATCTTCTCGCGCACCAGTCATAGCCAAGATAAAAACATCTCGAATTTCGATCATTCAATTTCGGTAGCTAATCAAAGATCGATGACGAGTTGTATTAGAGATAATATTAGAAAAATTGAGTAAAAACAAAGCCTTTGCGTACAAACGAAACGTTCTCGCGGTTCTAGAATACTTGAGAAATAAATTTAATTATAAGATTGTAATTACAGTTTCTCGAATAGAAACGAAAAATGTAATATTTTAATAATATTACTGAGATATTACTGAAATCTTGAAATAAGATTGCATTTGAAATAATTACAGATATTAAAATTGCGAAAATGTTGTAGATATTGTCGTGAGATATTTCTGTAATATTGCTAATATGTCAAATGAAATATTGTAGCAATGTTTCAGAAATGTTACGCGCGAGTTATATAGGTGATTAAATTGATTGAAATTTAACTTATAATTACCATAAAATCAATTTTTAAGTCGACATATTAACTAACTGACAGTTGACTAAAATCGAATCATTTGTCGGCTGTTAGTCGACTATGGCTGCATTCCAATATTTATTGCCAGTATTGAAAATCTATAGTTTACATGATGTATACTATAGATTTTCAATTAATACTAGCAGTGAATATTGAAACACAGCTTACAAATTAACATTCAGTCCGACTTTGAAGTCGACTTTAGACTTCTTCTGCCGATTGATAGTCAACTAACAGTCGACTTGATGCTATTTGAGTACAAACATTTTGAGTATATTTAATTATAATTTATATTTGACAAATAACTTTTCAAATAATTCTTTCTTACATTATTCTTAATATATGCAGAGACTTTACGAAAATATCCGGCAGGGCCACATCTTTCAAGACAATCGATATCAAGTTATACTTTCGATAATACCACATTTAATATACCAAAAGATCAAAAGATATGGATTCCAACTTTCGCGATTCATCGAGATCCGGATATTTATCCGAACCCAGATGTTTTTGATCCAGAAAGATTTAATGACGAAGCAGTACAAGCCAGGCATCCGATGCATTATTTACCTTTTGGTCATGGACCGAGGAATTGCATTGGTAAAATGAAATACGCATAGATTTAAATATATTTTCTTCAGCTTCTGCTTGTTTTGATTTACATGTAACATTATTTTAATCGAGAAACTTTTCTTATGATAACAATTTTCTATTTTTAGGTGCTCGTTTTGCCATTTATCAAACAAAGATTAGTCTTGTAAGAATACTACAAAACTATAAAATTGAGGTTTGTGATAAAACGCAAATACCCTACATATTTGATCCCAAAGCATTTTTGTTAGCACCAAAGCATGGAATACATTTAAGAATAACTAAAATTAATCGGACTTAGTTTAAGCTTTAATACTACTCTCCAAAAGCACAGATGAAAAAAGATAAAGATATATTTATAAATTAGAATAATAATAACTATACAAGTTAATTAATGTTTAGAAATAAGATTTGTATAGCTATTAATAAATACATATCAAATATTTGAACTCTATTTACTCAAATATGTACAGTTTTCATAAAATGAAGAATGCAAAAATATTTAAATTATATTTTATTTTAAGTAAAATAAAGAAATCAAGAGATTAATATATAATTATAATATATAGAATATCTGACTGTTCCTGTACGTTCGCTCGTGTACAAGTAGATGAAATCAAACTGAACACAAAAATCCTCTATGTTCTAAATCCATTTTACAAATAACTACGTGTTATTTAGAGTTAGTACATAAAATGGATTAATGAATTATCACGCACGATTACTTACTATCTTTTTTAATTAATAATTCAAATGTTTACATGGTTATTTGCAAAATGGTACAGGACTTTTGTGTTTGGTTTGACTTAATCTGCACACGAGTCGACTTGCGGGAGAAGTCAGATATCCTGTATATTAAATCAGGGAAGGGAACGTTACTTTTTAAAAGTAACTAGTTACCGTTACTCGTTATCAAGTTAAAAAAGTAACTAGTTACCGTTATTAGTTACTGATTTTCAAAAATAACTAGTTACAGTTACCGTTACTTAAAAAATAACGGTTCGTTACTTTTTCGTTACTTTTTTTTAAATCTATAATCATAATAAATTTTGTTTCGTACAATACATACTCTCTCTCTTTCTTTCTTTATGAAAGGATTTAAATCACAAAACATATGTTAAATTTTATCGATGTTTTTTATTAATTTTTAATAAAAGTAGATATTCTAATAGGTCATCATTTAGATGGCCTTTAAAGGTGATAGTACAGAATTACCGAAAAAGTAACGCTAAAAGTAACTGTAAATTCGTTAGCGTTACTAAAAAATGTAACTACGTTATCGTTACAGTTACAGAAAAAAAAAATAACGGCGTTACTGGATCGTTACCAAAAAAAAGTAACTATAACGGTAACGGCGTTACAAGTAACGCGTTACTTCCCTTCCCTGTATTAAATATAATAAAATATTCTTGTAATACATACTGCTATAAGTTTTACATGATTGCGGTACATCATTTTCCTCTTCTTCACTGCTAAATCGATTATATGAAATGCGTTGTCTTTTACCACGTCCAAATCTATCTTCATCAGTTGTTTCATAATTGGAGTCAGTTGCACTTTTTCTTGCAGATTCTAAAGATGCTACAAAAACAAAAAAATTGATATCTACATTAATTTCTATGCGCGCGCATATGCGTTAATAGAATAATAATATTAATAATAAGAACAATAATAATATATTCAATCTTAACTTATGTGATCTAATGATAGTATAATATAATAACAAGGCATATCAAGATATGAATGCATAAGTACTTACTATATTATTTTATGACGTCAATTTCATATAGATTCCAACTTTCTACATTCGGGTTTGTATAGTTGGTTATCAAGGATTTAACATTTATTGTCCGTGGCGGTCAATAACACAGCTTATTGTCCTTGCGTTGGAGCCACGATATTGGCACCTCGGAATATAGATTGTCTACAATAAATTTGACAACTGCATATGTCTGTACTATTATTTTGCCACAATTTTCTATTTTTCAATATAATCTGTAAAAGGAAACAGTATATTTTAATATGTAAAATTATTTCACAAATTAAAATATGTACATCTAATGACATCAACTATATTATAGTATAGGCATATTGGCAAAGGCAGATTGATTTGACATAAAGAAAATTATATTATTTTAATGTAAAATTTGTATAATTAACGTATTATCTTACATAAAGTAAAACAAGTGGAAAATTTGTGTTTAAAAGTAATCTCTTATATTAATAGTTATCAATCAATCAAAATTGTAATTTTGCGATTTTGCTTATAATTTCATAAGATTTAAATACATAAAGCATTGCAAAATTTAAAAATTAAATATAAATACAGCATACTTGAAAGTATTTAACTCACCTTACTAATATTCCTTCAATATGAATAAAATTTGCAAATTTCCAAGTATACAAGTTAACATTAC
This sequence comes from Camponotus fellah, assembly GCA_030586385.1. NCBI lineage: Eukaryota > Metazoa > Arthropoda > Insecta > Hymenoptera > Formicidae > Camponotus > Camponotus fellah. The sequence continues at coordinate 330,647 of JAPIVC010000315.1, forward strand.
TTCCCATACAGCACAGATGATTACAGTAACATTGCAGGAGCCTTGCAGTTACATTGAATGTATACAAGGCTCCTGAAATGTTACTGCAATCATCTGTGCTATATAGCTCAAGACATAGGAATATGTTACAAAAACTTACATTTTATTTACAATCTATTTTTAGGATTATTGACAAGTAAAACACATAAAAATACAAAACATACAAAAAATACAAATTTATAAAAATGTACAGCGCGCATCTAATTGTTAGTATGAAGAAGCGAAATTGTAATATAAGAATCGTCCTGATCTATATTTTTCAATATTAAACATTTTAATTTTTTAATTTTTTAATTTTAGTTAATAGAATTATGATTTCTCAAGCAGTTATGTTTAAAATGACATATATACCTAGTTTTTCTGAAGCATAGTACAGTGAAAAGAGATTTTGGATTTAAAAAACGTTTTGCATGAAAGAATAATGTACTGTCCTCTTTAATTACATCCAAAATAAAAACTACAGAATTATCATTAAGCAAAGCACACTTATCATTTTCAGTTATTGCAATTTTAAAATTTTCATAATGAAAACACGAAATTTTATTTTTACTTGTATAAACAACAGTCAGATAATGTATGATAGCACAGTATAATTGATTGCTGTAATTCTTCAAATAGGCGATTTGATAATTCTTCTAAAGCCTTTCCACATTCATGCAATTTTTTTTTAATTTTCTGCATATTATTTTCGTATTTAAAGTAACTAAAATTGTCAAGACAACCAAAGGTTTTTACATCATTAGCAATATGAATAAGATTATGAACATTATGTGACAGATATTCTTCATCATAAATAGTCCCGTAATTAGAAACAAACCATAATAATAACGAATGTGCATAAATTACAAATATCGTATCGCATTTGTGGATCAGCCAATACTCTTATCGCAACACTAAGAGAAAGAAAGTGATTATACCAAATCGGAGGAATGATTGACTTTAAAATTACTATTCCAATATATAACAAAAATTGACGCAATTCCGTAGTTTTCCATTTATCAATATCAACTAAAGATCTAGGTTTCCTTGCAGAAGGAATACAATGTTTAATATTCATTAAATGTTGCGAAATTGAATTAATATTTTCTTCACGTAATCTATTATTTTTATTTCCTTTTACCCATAATGTCAACAACCGTTTTGTAACACCTAAGCAAACAAGGTGCATATAATCGAGCGGAATTTGTGAAATCATCCCGATGGAAAGCTTTTCTAATGTAGAATCGCCTGTGTGATGTTCAATTTGAGTTCGATTTTTGAATGAGTTATCTGTACGTAAAATATTATTAGTTTCAGGAAAAGTTACTCTATTCATTATTCGAAATCATCTTCTTGTATACATTTAATACATGAAAAATATCCTGTGTGATCTTTCGTATAAGTGATGAATGATTTGGCTGGAGCATCACACAGTATTGCCTTAATACTAACTTTATATTTATTGTTACAAACAATTATGCTATTTTCGGAGAGAAACAAAAATTCGTTAATAAAACCGGTGAGAAAATCATTTGCATCGTTCACACATACCGTGATACATACCAATTATAAATGGCGATGTATGAATACTAATATTTTCAATCGATGTCATTATAGGCCACAATTGATACCAGAACTTTTTGAAATTGATAAAACCATCTATATTTATGTTTATTTTAATTTCATCTGTTTTAATAAATTTGGAATAAATTTCTATGGATCATTTCAGACCAGAAACAATACCGAAATGTACATATCGACCATTACCCATACATTTAATATTTCTTGACGCGTTACGTGGTGTATGAACTAAAACTCTAATATCACCAGGCAATTCTACATGACCATATTTTCTTAATATTTTAAGTAATTCATTAGTAGTACTATGAGGTATATTATGATTTATAATTAATCTTTGTAAATCTTCCCGTAAGCTTTGCTCGTTGTCTGTCAATGCAATATTATCTTGTAGAGTCAGTATATTTTTCATTGTTTTCAAATCTCTAACTTTTCTGATGATTCTGATGATTCATCCGATTGGTATATTCTATCTTCAAATGATATATTATTGTTACAAAAAATTTTATCAGAATTACGCTTTTTGCCGCTTCTTTTACTACATTATTAGATAATACATTCGGTAAAACGGTTTCTAACGAATATTACTATTATGTAAAGTTTGATAAATAATTTGATTCCTTCGTCTTTGTGATAAATACCTTACATCTTTAGGCATGATGAACGTAGGATTGTTGTGCTTACACAAATATTATCTAATTATACTTAAATAAATAAATATTAAAATCAAAAGTATTAAAATTAAAAGTTAAAAGTTTTTTTTTAATTTTGGCTAAATCTATTTCATTTTAATAAATTTTAACACAATTAATACAATTTTGGGCTGTTCTTCCGAAAGCGGCCGCGCTCCGATTTTCTTCAAATTTTGTAAATAGCTTCCATTTGGATAGAAAAGAAGTATATTAAAAGGATTTTTGGCGACTCAAAGGTTAAGCCACTTTTTAAATTATTTTTTGTATTTTAAGAACATACTGTTTTTACGCGATTGGAAGAGGCGCGGGCGCGCCCCTCGGAGCGGGGAAGGCGGTAGGGCGCGCTTAGCGCGCCGTTAAGCCGCCTTCCCCGCGGAGAGGGGTCGGCGGCACTGTCGGTAGCGTAGCCCAATGTCTATCGCCCAAAGTAGTTATTTTTTTTTATATAAAGTTATATAAAATCATGTAATTAGGATAGTTCCAGTGTAATCTTAAAAAATTAATATCTCGCTTCGCGTGGCAGAGCGACGATTTTGTTAGAGGAAAAAGGTTCTTTGAAGGTCTTGTTTTGCTCCACTCCTCCCGCGCTCACTTCGCACTAGAGCTGCCAATTTTGAGACGCTGCCTCATACGCATACATAGAACGAGACGTGTATGGTTGTGTACGTGTGCCGCTGTGTGGCGCGCCGAGCGGTACATGTACACGGCTATACACGTCGTTCTATGTGTGCGTATGAGGCAACGTTTCGGAATTGGCAGCTGTGAATTCCGCGCGTGTGTGTGTGGCTACACTTTCTCGATAATAACTTGCGCACAATGTAAACAATATACATATTTTCAATATAATACACAGCTAAGTCAAGAACAAGAGTTATTTTGGCTTGTAGTTAGGAGATAGTTGAGTTATAACGAGTGCTTTCTACAGATGTATATTCAACGAAGTTTAAAATGTCGAATCGTATAAATTTATTTTCTCTTATGAAGAAGTGATTTTCAAACAACAATTGAGTGGCTTAGAGCGATGGTTAAAACTTTTAAATACTTATTTAGAATGACATTTATGTTAATATATGTCAAAGTAAACATCATCAAAACGTTGTATATTAAAATATACAGAAAATACAAAAAATAATTTAAAAAGTGTGTTAACCTTTGAGTCGCCAAAAATCCTTTTAATATACTTCTTTTCTATCCAAATGGAAGCTGTTTACAAAATTTGAAGAAAATCGGAGCGCGGCCGTTTTCGGAAGAATCGCCCAATTTTGTATTATTTTATTCAAAATTATTGTTTTATTATCTGAATTTACTTTGTATCGTTTAAATGTGTTTTCTTGAAAACAGTTAATCTTTACGAAATAAAACAAACGTATCTTTTTTTAGAAAAAGATGTGAAGAAACACTTAAAAATATAAAAAAACGTTTTATAAAAAATATTGTCTGTTAGAAGGCTTAAAAGTGGTCCATCTCTAGCTCTCTGACATGATATCAAGGAATTTAATATTCTGTTTTAGAGATTTTTACTTTATATAAAAATAATTATTATAAATTATTAAAATCTACAGAGTAATATAAGAGTTATTTAAGAAAAATATTTTTCAAATTTTAATTTCAAAAACAAGTATTTCGATAAAGATGCATTATAAAAAAATTTATAAATTTATAGGTTATTTTTACCTATTCGCTATATATCCAATGTTTTATTCTATTGTTTTATTCTATTGTTTTTTCTATTGTTCTATTTAAGGATGATTCTACTTGTGACTTATCCGAGTGAATAGAGTGAGTGTTGTAAACATTCAAAAACACTGAAGTTGATTTTCAATCGTATCAATTAAAAAAATTTCTGATTTTAGATTAGATACATCTGATTTGAAGTGCCAGAACGATGAAGAGATTATGTTATTATATTATTATGTTATTATTATAAAAGAAAGAAAAAAAAGTAGTCGGATGAACCACAAGTAGAATCATCCTTAGATACAGATAGAACACAAGAGACATTGTCCACATTTAATGAAATACTCTGTATATATACGTGTATCTATAAATATACATGCAATATTTAAGAGATCATACTTACCTGTATATGCTTTATGTCCATACAGAGAAAACGCGTAGACAAATCTTTAGCTCTTTCCTTATACTGAAAGTAATTATCGTCTAACCTTCTAGGTGCAGAGATGCGAAGACAAATCTTTTGTTCCAGCTTTTTCCTTGTAATGAAAGTAGTAATAATTGATGTAAAAATCTTCCTTAAATATTGCAACATAGAAATTATAAATAAGAATAGTGGCAATACTTTATACGTATCAAATATAAAGCTCACGATAAAGTACAGCAAAAATATGCAATTCACAACTTTGAGGTAAATTTATGTTAAAATAACGCATAGAAATAAAAAAACTCTGTTTAACTTTTATTTGTTAAATAGATAATAAATTTATGCGCGCATGCTTCAAAATGCTTGACTTGATAATAATTAATTATATTTTTATGTTCCTTATATTTTCTCATAACCTCATAACCTCAAATTTGTGAAATGTTTTACTGTGAAAAATTAATAAAAATGTAAAAAATAATATTGAAAATATAATATAAAATAAAATATTCTTAAACTTTATTTGTGATAAAATATTTATTAAGAAAAGAAAAAGATGATTACCTTTAATTAAATTTTTGTTGGGAAAATATCAGAAGTCACAGTAATAGAAATCGACAAAAGAAGAAAGAGTGGGAAGCGGAATCGGAACCGGCAATATTAGACACTATATAAGTGGCGTTCTTATCTGTGCGCGGAAATCAAAAATATATATTCAGAATAATATTATTCTGAGAATATACGAGAATAAACGAAAAATAAACTATAAAAAATATTAAAAGTATATTCTAGAATATACAAGAATATGCGAAAAATAATATATATACTTACTGTAATAAATATTAAAAGTATTATTTTGAGAATATACAAAACTGTTAGGGCACACACACACGCGCACGAACACGTATTATTTGTAATATTACATATGTTATATAATATTAAAGTTATGCTAATGTAACATTTGTTATATAACGTGTAATATTTTAGTTATATTGCTGTTATACTGTTATAACCAATAAATAACAAAGAAATATAATCGTTTTAAAACACAATTATATTGCAGTAATAAAAGAAAATGATGTAATATTAATATTAATAGTCTATAACTCATGTTATACTGCGTGTTACTTCTAGATTATATAATAGTTATATTCTGTGTTTGCTGGGATTATAAAAGTTGCGAAGTATTTTCAGAGAAAAATAGAGATGTATGGTGGAAGGAGGTCGGACGTGTCTTTACGCCCATTTGATCAACAAACGACAGAATCCATCCGTGGCAACGGCATTGATGCATATCCTGTGGAGAGAAAGATAGGGATGTATGTGAGAGAAAGTCGGACGTGTTTTTACGCTCATTTGATCAACGAGCGACAGAATCCATCCGTGCCAACGGCGCATATTCTGTGGAAAGAATAATCACACATTTTTCAGCCTAACGAATAATTGCTAGAAAACAATATTCGCAGACTAAAAAAATATGTGAGGCGCAAATGACTGGATCGGGAATCGAACCCGAGTCTTTCGCTTTCCGGGCAACTACTCTAGACCACTGAGCTATCCAAACCTTATACCTGCTGCTTTTTAACACAGTGATGTGCGACTCCAGAGCGATGTTGGCATCTCACTCGATGGATGCAATGCCGATTGTTATAGAGGATTCCTGAAAGATCGCTCGCTGACCAAATAAGTGCCGGTGGAGATATTCGCTAGCTTCTGACTGGCCTTCCATATGAAAACGACACCGACGAGCACAATGCAGACTGACCACATCCCCCAACTTGGGGATATATATATATATGTTACGGTAGGTTAAGGTACTAACAGCGCTGTCGAACGTGAATATGTGTTTGATTGAAGAACCTACCGTAACTTACCATAACCAAAAATTGTTTATTGTCGCCGAGTAAATATCGTCGCGTTATCGCGTTGTGTAATAACGTATGTGCACGTGTCTTTCTTTAATCAAGTGGTTTTTAATTGCCAATAGTGATTATTCGATAGTGATTGATAGTGATTAGTGATAGAGTCATTGGTAAATTTCTTGTCTTATCGAGTGAGTGAATGAATGTGATTATGTTGAAGTTTATAAAAGAATACAGTTTATAAAAGAAAAAAAAACTTTTGATTAATAATTTAGTGTGGACTCTGTCCTTTAGAACGTGATATTTACGTTCAATTTGAGTGAAAGTACGATCTATTGGAAAATTCATTTTTCAAGAAATTACAGCACTTTTATTCACTTACAGCACTTCATTTTTTTCTGAAATGCTTAGTTTTCGAGATATTTCACTGTTCCATTACTTTTTATACAGCATCTAATATATATATATATATGTGGGATAAAGCATGAGATAAATTAGGTGTGTTAATAAGCGGTTTATTGATGGATATACAGTAAAGAAGATTCACACGATTTGATGCTCTCGGCACGCGCTCTGACCACACTCTGCATTCATGCATACTTTTTCAAACACTCGACTCTTATTCCAAAGGCACACACTGCGTTCTGCGTTTTGTCTTCATTTATGTCACACTTGTTAGCGCATTTATGTCAGACTGACACACGCCACTTACCGAACGTAAATCGTTCTCACACATTCTCTCTCTTTCTCTCTCTCATTCCCACACACACACACACACACACACACACACACACACACACACACACACTCTCTCTCTCTCTCTCTCTCTCTCTCTCTCTCTCAACCCTACATTCGGCCATTCTGTATGGACGTTCGTCCCCGAACGTCTTCGTTTTCGATTTCAGAGTCATCGCTCGCATAATCTATCCATGGTTTCAGGTAGTCTGCGGATGTAGATGTTTTTAATGGTCCTTCATGCTCATCCACTTTGTGCACAATGTAACGATCGTTGCGTAATACTTTTGATATACTGTATGGACTGAGATACTTATTTGTTAGTTTTAAACTAGGACCTAGCTGTGTACGCTTTATCGCTACTAAATCGTTTTCTTTATATTTTGTAAACGGTTTTCGCTTTTTATCAAAAGTCGCTCGGTTTTCGCGCTGAATTTTCGTAATACATTCTTTCGCTTGTCTACGAAAATCATTACGGCTGTTTTGAAAATCGTCGATCCATTCCTTTTCTAACAATTCTCGGATTTGAGGATCTTCTCGCATACGCACATGAGTTCCAAACAATAAATGAGATGTGTTGTATTGATATTTCTTTATAATATAGAATTTAAATATAATTGAACTGAATCAAGAAATTTAAACCATTCTTCATTCGCTTAGGATCTGAAAACTTAGTAATGGTATCAAAACTCGATTTACGCGCTACTTGTCCATTCGCACAAGGGACTCCGGTTGTAGTCAATACATGAATTATATTTTCTGTCGAACAATAATCAATAAATTCTTTAGATGTAAAAGCCGCACCGCGATCGGAGATTATTCGTCATGGATTTCCAAAAATAACTGATTCCTTTTTGAGCTTATTAATAACTTCGGTCGCATTTGTAGTCTTAGTAGCATATAGCCATACAAATTTAGTGAACGCATCTACTACAATAAATATGTATTTATAATTTTTTCTCGTAGAGAGTAACGGTCCCATATGATCGATATGATACGTATCCAACGGTTCAATTCACCCTTTTCAATCACATTCAAATATTCTTTTTGTCTACCTTGTTTTTTCTCAGCTAAAATGCAAGCCGCACAATTTTTTACTACTTTTTCAATTTTTGCTTTTATATTCAGTATCCAATAGTCTCTTAATAATAACGCTTCTGTTTTCGCAACTGAAAAATGTCCTCTATCGTGTGCTTGTTTAACGACTTGTGTGCGCATTGTTTTTGGTACTACTAATAAAACATCTCCGTTATGTTTTTTAAAAAGCAAACCACTTTTTATCACATAATTATCATTACTTCCTTTTTTTATTGCGTCAAACATTTTCTTTACGTCATCATCTTGTTGTGCTCGTCTAAATTTTACAGTTAAACTATCACGTTCGTCTACAATCAGACTGAAAAAGGATTGCGACTATCAATACATCTACATGTATCATATTTTTTCCAGGTCTATGCTTAATGGTATAATTATATTCTTCCAAAAGTAAAGCCCACCGGGGAGGGGGGTTACACGCACGCATAAGTCTTTTTTATGCATAGTTAATATAAATGCGCGACAATCTGTTATTATTTTAAACGATATTCCTAGTAAATAGACACGAAATTTTATTAATGCTTTAACAAGCACTTCTAATTCATAACTTGTATAACATCGTTCTGCAAGGGATGTTTTGCCGCTTGAATAATAAATGGAATTTATTATCTTTATTATCTTTTTGTAATAGATCACACCGTATTCATCAATTGACGCATCGGTATGTAACTCTGTTTCCGCACCTAATTTATATAGACGTAACACAGGTTTATCGCACAAAATTTCTTTCAAACAATTAAACGCCTGTTTCTCCTCTTCTCCAAATTGAAATTTGATTTAAGCAAGTTAGTCAAAGGACGTGCTATGATTGAATACTTCAGTATAAATTTTCTGAAGTAACCACTCAGACCGAGGAAACTCTGCATTTGTTTTACATTAATTGATTCTGGGAATTTATATACTGCTTCGATCTTATGCATGGACGGATATATTCGATCATTTTCCACCACATGTCCAAGAAATTCTACCCTGCTCTGTAAAAAGCAACACTTCTTTCAATTTATTATTAATCCTGCCTCGCTCGCGATCTTTAATACTATTTCTAAATTTTTTATTCCCGTATCTCTGTTTGCGGAAGGAATTATCAAATCATCTAAATAAATTAGCACTATTTTATTGCGAATCGCATCTTTAAAAGTTGCATTTATAAATCGTTGGAAAATTGATAGTGACTTGCAAAGACCAAAGGGTACTTTTAAGAATTCATAACGTCCATCAGGAACTATAAAAGCTGTATGTTTTGACTCTCTTTATCTATTGGAACATGAAAAAAACTTTTTCAAATCTAACGTACTAAAATATCTCGCGTTTTGCAAAAGATCTAATTGGTCTTCTATGAGTGGAAGTGGATATCTATCGCGTACAATCTTTTTATTAAATTGTCGATAATCGACACACAATCTAGTCTAGTCACTTTCGTCCTTCTTTTTTATCAAAACTACGGGACTTGCATAATCAGAAAGAGAAGGCTGTGCAATGCCCTCTCGAATCCATGCGCTAATATGCTCATTTACTTTTTCCTTCTCTAACGGCGATAATCGTCGAGTCTTTTGATATAATGGTTCTTCATCTTTCAAAACTATAGACATCTTAACGTTTCTTTAACTTTAAGAGGATAGTAGTTACGCATGGCATTCTCAAGAGCTAAGCGATGTTTGTCATCCGTAATGTGCATCACGTCCACTTCGTCGGTTTTCTCGCATTCTAAATTTATTTGAAATATTTCAGGCAAGTTTATTATTAATTATTTTTTCCAAAGGATTATTCGATACATTTCCGTTTTTTAGGCGTAATTCAACCGTATTTAAGAAATCAATGCCAATAAGAAATTTATAAATTATCGTATCGTTAGACACAACTCGAATAAGAATAGGATAAGAACGCCCGTCGACTGTTAGTTCCGCACGAAATTCTCCTAGCGTTACATTTTCATTTAATTCTACGTTACGAAATCGCGTTTCTTTATTCTCTAATCGAGGCGATCCTAACTTAATGTATTGATCCGTGCGCATGAGACATAAATCGCTTCCCTTATCAATTAAAGCGATAATTTTACAACCGTTGATCGCAACTCCTTTATGACATTTCGTTTGAATTATTTTTGTCGCAACATAAGTATTTTTTACCTTCGCTTCTTTCTTACATTTCGCCGCAATATGACCCCGCTCGCCACACTTGAAACACTTAGGTCCGCTTTCTTTCGGTCCGCTCTCGTCGGACAGTCCCTGCTAAGATGGTTAGCTAAGCCGCAGTTGAAGCAGTTCTTCTTTTCGCTTTTCGATGTTTTCTGCTCACTCTTTCCATCGCTTTTGTCTACCCGCGCCTTTCCCTCGTTGAATTTCGTCGTGTGGTATTTTTTATCTCTTAACGTGATCCGGTCGAACGCTTCTAACAATGCTGTTTTAATTTTAAAGCCACTGACATGCGCTTAGTCTCTTAATATGCGGTCGATGATGTATTCAGCAATCTCGTTCTCGTCAATCGGAATACGATTTTCAAATATAACTTTTTGATGTACGTAATTGCTGAATGTTTCGCCTTTCTTCCATTCGCGCTCTTCGAAATCCTTGCGTAGCTTCATTCTGCTAGACCGATGGTCAAACATGGTTTTGAGCTCACAGAGTAACGCTTCCACAGATATTTTGAGAAACTCGGACTTCGAATGTCCCATTCCAACATTTTTCCCTTAAGTCGCATATCAATTAATAGTTTTGTATGTTCATCACTTAATCGGTATGTCCGTCTCACTAGCTGTTTTTCCCATGTCTCAAAATTGCCCATCGTACCATCAAAAGTAGCAAGCAATTCGGCTATAGCGTTTATGCTGACTTTCGACTGTGTCTGACCAGGCTCTTCTTCAATGCGCGCTCCTGATACACGAGCTGTTCCTGCTCTCAATGATTCAAGCTCTCGTTTCAACGTATTCAATTCTTCCTCGAGCACATGTCTACCATGGGAATATTTCTCTAATTGCGCTTGTATCCTAGAGATATTTCCTTCATTTGTCGTCATATCTTCTGTGCTTCTAGCTTCTTGTTCTTCCGGTAGTTTCTCAATCCAGATACCAGAAGGGTTTATTCTGTTTAAACGGATTATCAACTCGCTTTTGTTTCCAGAGGTTGATAGTCCCAGCTTTCGCAGTTCGTCTTTTAGCTCTCCTAATGATAAGTCGCTCGCGATTCTAGCACTCATGCTGTCCCTCACGAATCTCTTGAATCCCTTGAATCTCTCACAAATAATTAATCCACACGTTAATTCACTGACGTTTCTTACGTCACCGATTCTCACTGTGGACTCTTTCACGACCACGCGATACTTGTCACTTTCTCGCGATACTCGTCACTTCTCTCGATTTCGCACAACTCATCTTACCGCGACACACCGGCTTTACCCCGAACTGGCTAGCTTTATCCCGGACGAGCCCTCAAATTAATATGTGGGATAAAGCATGAGATAAATTAGGTGTGTTAATAAGCGGTTTATTGATATGGATATACAGTAAAAGAGATTCATTCGATTTGATGCTCTCGGCACGCGCTCTGACCACACTCTGCGTTCATGCATACTTTTTCAAACACTCGACTCTTATTCCAAAGGCACACACTGCGTTCTGCGTTTTGTCTTCATTTATGTCACACTTGTTAACTGACACGCGCTACTTACCGAACGAAAATCGTTTTCACACATTCTCTTTCTCTCTCTCTTTTTCTCTCTCATTCCCACACACACACACACACACACACACACACACACACACACACACACACCCCTCTCTCTCTCTCTCTTCCCCCTCTCTCTCAACCCACACACACACACACACACACACACACACACATATATATATATATACAGGGTGATTCAAAATAACCCCTGTTTCCCTGAAATGACATATTATTGAGTCAATTCTAAGACGATTGTTCTTTTTGCAAAGTTTCGTCCGAAGCTTAGTTTTCGAATTATTAAAGAAAATAATTAACACATGACGGGTCGGATACAAGAGGCAGGCAGGGGTGACGCGATTCACCGTCAGACACAGGCGCTTGCGCGGGGCGTCTGCTGCGATCAGCTGCACATACAGACACACATGCGAACACATACATTCTCTGTCTGTCTGTCTGTCTGTCTGTCTCTTTCTCTTTCTCTCTCATTCGCTCACTCACCTGTAATTTTTTTTACGAGAGAGGGGAAAATGCATTTTATGCATACTCCGATCGATCCAGTGATCCTGTATGTGCAGCGACGAGCTGATCGCAGCAGGCGCCCCGCGTAAGCGCCCGCGTCTGACGGTGAATCGCGTCACCCCTGCCTACCTCTTGTCACATGAAGGCCACCTCAATTTTTTTAAATGGCACCCCCTATTTTTTATTACATATTCTTATAGCTGATCTCGAGAGCTTTCCAAAACACTATAATAATGTTTTTTCATTAAGTTCTTTTCGAGTTATAAGGCTTGAAATAATATCTTAATTTTACATAAACGATAAAATATCTAGTAAAATATTCTTTTTTCGATTATCTTATCTTAATACTTTTATGTACAAAATAATGGGAGGAATCAATTGTAAAGAAAAAACATAGTTGTTTCGAATAAGAAATATGTAATTTGCAATTAACAATTACATATTTTTTCTTGTGTATGTGTGTGTGTGTTTTATTGCAATCTTTAAATGCACATTGATAACTATTCTTGCTCATTTTTTTTTTAAATATTTTGTTAAATGCAATTGTAAACATAATGCGCTTGCCACAATCTAACTTAATTAATGTATGTATGTCAGTACCGCCAACCTCTATGTTCTTGATTGTGCTGGTAACCATATTCATTTACCAACTTTTCAGAGGAGTGTACTTATTATTATTACTTATATTGTGACAGAATAACCGTACAACTTTGTCAAAGAGGTCGTAGAAAATTTACTAAAATATAGATTTGTTAAGAAATAAATAAAAGTTTTAAAGCTTAAAAACATGTTTGTTCTGAGGAACCAATTCTCCTGAGCAATGCAGCAGTTTAAAAAAAAAGTTTTATTTATTATTTCTCAAAAGTTATCTTTAGCATTCATCATTTTGTAAAACATTTTTTCTAATTCAAATTTGTTTTTTTTTTTTAGTTTTTAAGAGGACTGTTTAATTTGTGCCTTATTTTATTTTAATACGGAGATTTTTTGCTGAATTGTTTTTAAAAGATATTAAGAAATTTTGTAGCTCATTTTTTTGCGTGTAAGAGTATATTCACCAAGTAGCTAATAAAGATATCCAATGGTTATTCATATATTTTCATTCAGAGCTTCACGCTTCACCTCTAGGCAACGAAAAGTAAAGCGCCGAACTCGAGAATGGGATTTCATCTAAGACAATATATAAGGCTGCGATCAAAGAGGCAGACTATTATAGCTGATCTTTTCGAATGCTTTCAACAATTCGGTTCCTGTTTGGTAATTCATCATGCGTGGCTGATCCTGCAATTGTTGATCCGTTAGACCCTCGATAATATAATCTAGAATTTCGTTCTCTGCAATCAGTATCCGATGGCAAGAATCATCTTGTCGTGGTAGTTGCAAAATGGCTTGCCTCTTCTCCAGATCCGAGACTGGAATTTCCTTCTTTGCGCCAGTTTACCAGGACGCAAATCGATCTACTCCATTTCCTTGAACAGCTTAATTAAATAAAAATTGCATGAGTAATACAATAATATTTTTTATTTAATATTTTTGATTAAATTAAAATATTAAATTAATGAATACATTTTACAATGAGATGATTTCTCAATACATTATAAATTCGGATGCGAATTCAGTTATTGCGATATTGAGGAAGAATCAAAAATGAATTTGTTCTACAATTGATGTAGATTGAAATATCTATTTTTATGAAAATTATTTTTAAAAATCCAATATAGAATAGAACAACACGACAAGAAAATTAGCGATTAAGAGCCGATAACGGATGATAATGCCTAAAAATTCTTCAATTATACGCGAAAATTTAAACGAGAATGAGGTAATAGACAACGAGACAAATAGAGGGGGATATCGGTGCTGAAGCTCAGAGGTAAGAGCAGTCGTCCGGGAAACGAAAGACTCGGGTTCGATTCCCAATTCAGCGACTTCGCCCCGTTATTTTTCTCGTCTACGTCTCTCCAGGGGAATAAAGAGGGTTTTATAGAATTCTCAAAAATGAGAATCTATATCTTGGTAAATGCACCAAGTAAAATATATGCATATGCCTCGTTCTCGCTAATTTTCTTGTCGTGTTGTTCTAATACATAAAAGAACCTTATTCCTTCCAATATAGAATGTTTAAAATATAATGTTTAGATATATAATGTTTAGAATAGTGTAACGTTCTAGTAACTTTGATTAGCTGGGTTCATGAGACGAAATCTTCCAACAGTTTTATGAGTTCGACAGAACGTCTTAGTTATGGCTTCTTTTTGCGATTAAAGGGGTAAAAGGAGGATAAATTAACTGCGTAAGATAATTAACTGCCTTGAGTTAGGTTTTCTTCACTGATGATGATTAAATAAGTATACTCTTGTTTTAAGATTAGAATTCTTTATTCTGAATTGACTTGATTTAGCGGTTTACAGTGCGAGTAAGAATCTGAGTGAGTTTAAGGAATGAATCTATGAGAATGTTCGCTCTTCCGTTGTTAGAAGTGTTTTTATACTCTTTTGATATTGAGTGATAGGGGTAATTTATGACAAAGTTTTAAGAACAAATTCCTTGGCTTATTCTATGAAAGAGATTTTTGCGAACTTCTTGGATGATCTTTAAGAGAAAGTTTTTTAATACGTATTAACTGATTCTCTGAATGCATTGCTTACAAGATCGTGTCCTACATACATTATAGTAGTTATAATAAATTACGATAAATGACCTTTTTCAAAAATTTATAATAATTATTTAATAATTATTTAAAATATTGGTCATTTATCATGATTTTTACATAAATAGATTCTCCTTAATCTTTTAGACATATTTTACATTATTTTTATATAGTTTGTATAATAAAAGAAGTTTATATTTAAAAAGATTTCCTTATATCGGTTCTTGTCTTTCCCAAGTATTACATATAAGTCTATCTTGTTCATATAGATGATTCATATATGTCTCTCTCTCTCTCTCTTTCTCTCTCTCTCTCTCTCTCAGATTCCCATTTTATTATATTATAGGTGATGTATAAGTGTGTCTTTCTTAGTTTCATGTTACTTTGTGCTTATTGGATGAAGAATAGTGAGAAAAGAAAAATTTTTGCTAGATCTAGGGATCGCCGGACGTGACAATAGATATATATAGAATGTTTATATATAGAATGTTTATATATAGAATGTTGTGTATAAAAAGTTTAAAAATATATTGCAAATATTAAATTAAATTAAACAGGAAATTGAATTTTATAATATACAGAGTGTTCTAAAAAGGTATGTCAAAAATTTAAGGATATATTTCTCACACCTGAAGGATGAAAAAATGTTATATGGACATGGTGCAGAAATGCTTATTTCAGGAGTTATGTTGAAAATACTGTTGATGTATTACTTACACAAGGAAAAACTAGGATTAATTATTGTAAACGACAATCGTTTAATTAGGCTATTTACATTTGGTTTTAATATGACCTTGAGTAGGTTACAATAAATGTTGAAAATGTTCACCATTTTCCCGAATACAAACATTGACATGTCAACGCATCGATTCACGGACACGTTCAAAAATGCCTGTCATACAGCGGATTGTCTCGCAATCTGCAGTGATACGATCACGAAGATCTTGAATATCACTCACTGGTGGCTTTTAAATGTATCCATGAAACAATGCGTCGACATGTCACTACTTATATTCAGGAAAATGGTGAACATTTTCAACATTTATTGTAACATATCAAGGTCACATTAAAACCAAATGTAAATAAGTCTAATTAAACTGTCGTAACCCGACAAAATAATAATTTAATTAAAGTTAAATAAGCAAACCTTGAAATAAGCTGAAGTAAGCAAGAACAGCAAAAGACAATAAATTAAGAATTACATAAGAGATATTAAAATATAGAAATAAGACGTGACGAAAAGAAAGCAAGTCACGGTCAAAGCTGATTAAGCATAATGAATCCAAGACGGAGCACGAACCGCGACTCAGGGACACCTCATCCTCCTTCCGCCAAATTAAACGATATATAAACCGATCGCGAGATCACCATAGTGGACTATCGTTTGGTAACATTGTCGGACTATCGTTTGAGTGAACTTGTCGAATTATCGGACCACCGAATCGCGATTAACATATCAAGATATTATAAAATACCGCTAACGCGTATAAGATAATTGAAAGTAGCAATAGGAACAGTGTACGAAGAACGACCGAAATATATATATTCCTTTACTAACTAGTACAGAGTGTCTTATTTGTTGCGTGGATTTCAATCCTTTGGGCGTATAATTCCGAAAAGCCCATTCTCTACGGTTCGTCACAACATTAATTGGTGGCAGCGGTGGGATACGCCACATCAAGTAAGACAAAGGAAATGAAGGATGTCGTGAAAACACATATCCGCTACTACGCAAGGCAGAGAAGTCGACTAAGAACTTCCTGGACACCCGATATAACAAGACGCAACTACTATATTAAAGTAGACGAACTACTCAACATACGAGTGATAAGGGATCACGGTCAAGCAACTGTGCTCAAGGACCAACACCACGACCTACGACAAGGCAGCGCATCGCCGACGGACAGCGCATCACCGACGGACAACGACCCGTAATACTAGCAGCGTCAGCAGTCGAGCGAACCGATAAGCAACCATGCGATTCATTGCACTACTACTGTAAGTCAGAATCTATAATTAAATGTCGGAACAATTAAAGCGAGTTAGGTTTCAAAGCCCGCGATTTTTGAGCGAACCAGCTCGATTGGCAAATAGATTAGGACTCGTAACACCGATACGAGTGGCAGAAGAAGCTGTTCGCGACATACGGAAAAATCTAGAAGACTACTATTTGAGCTTTAAATCGTCCGAAGCGCGCGAACTAGACAATAACGATAACTTCGAACAAAACGAACAAAGCGTAAATCGAGTCACTCTTAGAAGAACTCATTCGCCAGTATCTGTCGATCTTAGTATTCTCGAGCCAAATCTAAAAAGAAACATGGATAATATCCAGTCCCAAGCCATCGATAGAGAAATTGAACGCTTACGTGCGCAAGCCGGTCAAGAGGCCGCCGCGAGTTACGAAGACGCAGGTCACCCGGCCGAAGGCACGAGCAATACCTTGTTAGCCGAACTCATACATACTATTCGCGAAATACAAGAGGAAGTAAGAAATTTACGCGAACAAGTGCACACCTCGCGTACTAATCGAGGAAATAGCAATGAAGCACGAGCAAATCCAGACGATGTCCCCCTCGATATAACGTACGGTCGCACAGAGCGAAATATAAGACATAGGCGTAGCACCGCATTATTTACCGTTGAAGGAAGCGCGAGTAATGATTCCAGAATTCGATGGAACTTCCCGCCATAAACTCCAAGAATTCTTAAATGCTTGTACATACGCGGTACAAAATATAAATCCCGCAGACGAAGAATCGTTAATGCAGGCAATACTTTATACCAAATTAAAAGGCAAAGCCATGCAAGATTTCGAGACACGAGACATACAAACGTTCGAGGAACTAAAGCAACGACTTGAGACTTGCTATCAGGCAAAACAGAGCACGACACATTTACAAATAAAGTTTAATTCTCTAAAGCAGAAATCAAATGAAACTGCTTACGCTTTCGGGCAACGCGTCGATAAATTAGCCATGAGACTATATGAATCCATGGTGGAAGGGGAAGAACGCTCACCCTCCTTCAAAAAAGCGATTCAGGAAACAATCAAAAAGCAAGCGTTAATAAATTATCAAATTGGATTACGAGATGAATTAAAAATTCTCGTGCGTGCGCAAAGATATGCCACGCTTCAAGAAGCAATAAACGGCGCGAGCGCAGAAGAGAAATTGATCGGACCGACAGTAGGCCGAGCATACAGCCTCTCTAAAAATAAAAACGACATTAAACACACGCAACCAAATCGCGATGCAATTATCCACTGTTATAAATGCGGAAAAACTGGACATTACGGACGTGATTGCAGAAGTGGCAAACTTATGTTACCAAAACCAGGAAGAAATCCGCGAGTAAATACTTTAAGTAAATTTTGTAAATATTGCAAAAAAACCGGACACACCCGTGAAGAATGTTGGAATTTGAACGGACGCTCCAAAACAAATAACGCTAATAATAATAACTCTAAACCTTTTAATAAAAATAGCCGTCAAGAATACATGCGAGAGCAAAAGACTCCGTATAGACAACGGGAAAAGAGCGCCGACTCTACCAGCAATAGCGAAGAAGAGCCGGAGGAAGCGAAAAGGAAACAACCGCGACCCGCCTTAGAGTATCGGGTAACGCATATTAAAGATATACTTACACTGGCAAAGGATGAATTACTACAAATAACATTGCCAATTTGTGAAGTAAAAGGCGAAAAAATCAATATGTTATACGATTCCGGATCAACTATTTCTTTAATTAAATTAAAAAATCTAAAAGATAGCGCTCTGATATACGAGGAGAAAATCGCACTTACCGGAATAAGCGGACATAAAGTATATACACTTGGAAAAATGTACGCTACAATTAAAATTAATAAGCAAAATTAAACACGCTTTTTATATAATAAAAGATGATGTAGCGGTAGAACACGAAGGAATCTTAGGATTAGATTTCCTGAAAAAACAAACGGTAAAATGTGACTACAAGAAAAACCAAATAACAATAAAGGATGGCACATTAAAATTACATCCATGCAATAAAATTAAGTTGAAACCACGTAGCGAAACAATCGTACGAGCCGCAGCCAATCACAATCGGATAGGGATAGTCCGAGCTGAAGAAACAACACCAGGAGTTTATATCGGAAGCTGTCTGGTGGACTCAAAAAATTTTTCATGCCTTATAAGCATGATAAATACAACGGATAACGAAATTGAAATACCCATTCCGATAGTCACACTGGAGGATATGGAGGGAAATACGGAGGAAGTAAACGTAATATCAAGAAGAAAAATTAAGCATACCGTTCCCCGTAAACAAAAAATCTGACAATTACTGCGAACGCAACATTTAAATACGGAAGAGAAGCAGACACTCTTAAAAATCTGCGAAGAATTTAATGATATATTCCACTTAGAAGGAGAACCACTGACATGCACCGCGACGGTAGAGCACGAGATAAACACGCGTGCCGACACAGCTCCGGTGAACGTGAAACCATATCGTTTGCCAGAAAAGCATAAGACAGAAGTCAATCGACAAATAAATGAGATGTAAAAAACAAAATCATTCGGACTAGCACAAGCCAGTGGAATGCACCATTATTAGTGGTATCAAAGAAAACAGACGCATCTGGAAAACCGAAGCTCCAAGTAGTCATAGATTTTCGGAAGCTAAACGATTAAAACAATGAGCGATTCATTCCCACTGCCTAATATAACAGACATCCTAGATCAACTGGGAAATGCAAAATATTTCACCACGCTAAATTTAGCATCAGGATATCACCAAATCCCAATGGCTGAGAGGGATAAAAATAAAACAGCTTTTTCAACACCCTACGGACATTACGAATTCAATCGAATGCCGTTCGGATTAAAGAATGCGCCAGCAACATTTCAAAGATTGATGAATTCCGTCTTAACAGGAATACAAGGACTTAGATGCCTAGTATATCTCGACGATATTGTAATCTACGGATCAAGCTTAGAAGAGCATAATAAAAGACTTAAAGAAATATTACAAAAACTACGAAAAGCTAATCTAAAGTTGCAACCCGATAAATGTGAATTTTTGCGTAAAGAAGTAATTTATCTGGGACATATAATTTCAGAAAATGGAATATCACCTGACCCATCAAAGTTAACCGCAATAAAAGAATTTCCGACGCCGAAAAAAATCAAGGATATTCAATCCTTTATAGGACTCGCAGGATATTATAGAAAATTTATCGAAAATTTTTCTCAAATCGCTAAGCCACTCACAAAGTTAATAAAAAAGACAGAGAAATTTGAGTGGACAACAGAGTAGCAAGCAGCATTCGAAACATTAAAAGAAAAATTAATGACTGCGCCAGTGCTAAGATATCCCGATTTCACTGAGCAATTTATTGTGACCACTGATGCCTCCGACTATGTGATCGGAGCAGTGTTGTCACAAGGAGAGATAGGCAACGACCGACCAATTGCTTACGTTAGCAGAGTGCTGACAAAAGCGGAACAAAATTATAATACAACTGAAAAGGAACTATTAGCTATTGTTTGGGCAGTAAAGCATTTCAGATATATGTTTATGGAACAAAATTCAAAATAATAACTGACCACAAACCGCTGATATGGTTATTTAATGTGAACGACCCCGGATCAAGATTAATCCGATGGCGATTAAAACTAGAAGAGTATGACTACGAAATCATACATAAGGCCGGACAAACGCGAACGCCGACGCACTAAGTCGCAACGCGATACCGGGACCCGCAGATAAAAATGCTGACTATGAAATTCTAAACATAGAAGAAGAAGAAGAAGAAGAATCAGCGAAAACATATACAGAAGAGGAGAAAAAACAAATTCTAGCCGAATATCATGATGCACCGACAGGAGGGCATCAAGGAGTCGAGCGGACAATAAAGAGAATTCGACTCCAACACAACTGGAAAGGCCTAACAAAGGATGTCGAACGATACATAGCAAAATGCGAATCCTGTCAGAAAAATAAATTATCGCGAAAAAATAAAGTACCGTTAATAATCACGGACACGCCTAATAAACCCTTTGAAAAATGCGCATTAGACATAGTCGGACCGTTAACAATCACTACTAACGGAAATAAATATTTATTAACTTTCCAAGACAATTTAACTAAATTTAGTAAAGCTATTCCGATTCCGAATCAAGAAGCAAATACTGTTAGCAAGGAATTTGTTACAAAAATTATACTAGAACACGGAATACCCGAAAAAATTCTAACAGATCAGGGAACGAATTTCCTTAGCGAAATATTTAAAAATACGTGCAAATTATTGAAAATAAATAAAATTCAAACAACTGCTTATCATCCAGAAAGCAACGGCGCACTAGAACGATCGCACAGAACATTAGCCGAATATCTACGACACTATATAAATGAAGATCAAACTGGGACGAATGGATACCGTTCGCGATGTTTACGTATAATACGACACCGCATACTGCTACAGGGTTTACACCCTTTGAATTAGTGTACGGACACCAAGCTGAAATCCCGACAGCATTAACAAGACCACCGAAACCAACATATAATTATGACGATTATGCACAAGAATTAAAAGAAAGATTGAGAGCAAGCAATTAACTCGCGAAAGAGCACCTCAAAAAAGAAAAGGAAAAAGCAAAAGGGAACTATGACAGGAAGACACGTAAAACGAACTTCAAGGTAGGAGAAAAAGTCCTCTTACATGACGAAACAATTCGTCGAGGACGATCAAGAAAATTAAACTCCCTATGGAGTATCGGACCCTACGTAGTCACCGAGAAAAATTCTGACGTAAACTACACGATTAAAATGGGAAGAAGAACGATACGCGTACACGTGAATCGACTAAAAAGTTTTATCGAACAGTAAAACTTCTATAAAATAAAGATGCGTAAAGAAAGAAAATAAAAATAACAAATCCTACCTTAAGCCAGTGCCGGCGTTAGGGGGGGGGCGCGGTCGGGCGATCGCCCAGGGCGCCAGATCTGTAGGGGCGCCGTTGTTCGATGCCCCTAGTATGCGGATATACCGATATTTTCTCATTGTCTCTTTTCTCTATCTATATCTCTACATCTCATATATATTAAACAGAGACCATGTCGCAGCATATATAGCATATATGTAATATTACATTACATATATGCTATATATATGCTGCGGCATGGTCTCTATTTTATTTCTTCCTTAACGCGCTTTCTATACCTATATATATATATATATATTTTTTTTAACTTATTATATCTGTATTTATAATGGTTATTGCGCTCTCCACTTTGTGTGAATTTTTGTCGCCACGCTCGGCTTCCTTACTACGCGAGCGCGGGCGCATTTCACCGCTTCGCACTTACGCGTACGACTGGTGGGATCTGCTTAGCGCGCGTAGGCATCGTTGGAACTCCGGAGCTTGAACGCGAGCTTGCTTGTTTGCCTGGTCTGGACTCGAGCGGTGCTTGATTCTTTAAAGAGTCTAAAACTCTCTCTCTTTCTGAAATCTGAATCTCACACCCTTTGAACTCACCTTAACTAAATCTATTTTATCTCACTCGGATCAAGTTTGACGAGGTTCGAACGTTTCTGCTTTGAACAATATTTTGATTTACTCGCTATGGAATATCTTTTACTCTTAGTGTTTTGTTAAACTCAATCGCAGAGCGGTAAATCTTTGTTTCCGATTGTGATTACACTTTAGCATTTGGTGACAGCCTCCTACGTATCCCGAATTTTTTTTTTCCTTTCCTTCTCTTTTCCTTTTTTACCGGTTGATTGTATTTGCAATTAATAAGATTTTTTTTCAAAATGTCCGACCGATTGAAAAAAAAACCATCTGGTTCAGAATATCGAAAACGCAAGGCCGCAAAGAAAAAAGAGTTTCAGCAAGCCAAAAAATTTATGAATCTCGATAAATACATTGAAACAAAACAGCAAAATGAAGATAATTTAGAACGAGATATTGCTTCATCTTCTACTACTTCTACATCAGTAATAGAACCCTGCACTGATCTTCAGGGCATAATCGAAACGAAAAGTTGTGATAAACTCTCCAATGAAAGTGAAATTTCACAAGATTTGGTTCCCATGTCTGAGCTTCCTCACAATCATGATGCGCAATTGTCATTTTCAGGAATTACTAATGCACCATTAGAGCTTAAAACAGTTGATTCATCAGATATAGGCACTTGGCCGGCTGTTCGGAATAACAAAACTATTGATCATTTAATAACTATGGGTCCAACGCAAATTCGTATTGAGCGAGATAACTTTCCGAAAGATAGAATCGGTCGTCATTTTGCAAGCTCTTACTACACTAAGAAACTTACAAATAATGAAACTATCCCGCGTCGTTGGTTAGTTTACTCTATTTCTAAAGATCGAACTTTTTGTTTTTGTTGTCGGCTTTTCGATAATCAATCGATATCGAATTTAGTGTCTGAAGGATGTAATGACTGGAAACATTTGTCTGAAACTCTGAAAATGCATGAAAACAGCACATTGCAATTTTACTGTCAATGGATTGAAGCTGAAATGAGATTAAAGAGAGGAAAAACGATCGATTGCGAAGAACAAAAATTAATTAGCAGAGAAACTTTGCGGTGGAATAATGTTTTGATTCGGTTGATGAATATTACTCTTTACCTCGCTGAAAATAATATAGCATTCAGAGGAACCTCAGATAAATTATACACACCAAACAATGGGAAGTTTTTGGGTCTAGTACAACTAATAGGCAAATTTGATCCGGTCATGCAGGAACACTTGAGATTAGCAACGACGGGTAATATTTCGGACCACTACTGCGGAAAGGATATTCAAAACGAATTAATAGATCTGATGGGCGAAAAAGTTAGATCTGAAATTGTATCGCGAGTTAAAATCTCCAAATATTATTCCATCATAGCTGACTGCACTCCAGACATAAGTCATATTGAACAACTTTCTTTTACAATTCGATTCGCTGACTTATCTGATGACAATATAACCATAAAGGAGCATTTCATAAAATTCATTCCTGTCAATGACTCTAGTGGCGCAGGACTTACTGAACTAATTCTGAATGTACTAAATGAACACGGACTTGAACTGCATAATTGTAGGGGTCAGGGGTACGATAACGGAGCAAATATGAAGGGAAAAAATATTGGTGTACAAAGAAGAATCTTAGATTTAAATCCCTTGGCTTTCTATGTACCATGTGGTTGCCATAGCTACAATCTCGTACTATGTGATGCTGCTAAATCGTCGGTAAAATCAGTTACTTTGTTTGGGGTTTTGCAGAGATTATTCACACTGTTTTCTGGTTCTGTTAATCGGTGGAAAATCTTAACCGATCACTTAGGACTTTACAGTTTGAAAAAACTGAGTGATACACGTTGGGAAGCAAAAATAAACAGTGTTAAAGCAGTCCGCTATCAAATCTGTGACGTTCACGATGCTTTAGTTACTTTGGCCAATGAAACTGAAAAAAGTGATGTTACTACCTCGCACGAAGCAATTACTTTAACAGAACAGTTAAAAGATTTTGATTTTATAGTTTCTCTAATTGTTTGGTACGAGATTCTTTTTCAAGTCAATGTCGTGAATAAATCTCTGCAATCAAAAAACGTGGACCTCGGTAAATCCATAAAAATGCTAGAGAATTGTTGTAATTTCTTAGAAGAGTACCGGAAAACTGGTTTCAAAAAAGCTCTTATAACAGCAAGTGACCTAGCGAAAGAATTACAAATCGAGCCTGTTTTTAAGTCAAAAGAACGAGTACGACGCATAAAACGCAAGACTGGTGAAATGGCCATGGACGAACCTATCGAATCCTCAGAAAAAAAATTTGAAATTGAATTTTTCAATAAACTGTTGGATACTCTTTAATGTCAATAAAAGAAAGGTTTAAACAGTTACATGATTATTCAAAAATATGGTCTTTTTTGTACAATATAAAAAGGATACCTGAAAGAAATGAACTTTTAAAATTCTGTGCTGATCTTCAACAAAAACTTACTAATGGTTCTGATTCCGATATAGATAGTCATTTGTTGTGTGACGAACTCATAAGTCTGAAAGAGTTTCTTTCGGATAACGATGACATTACTCCCATCTACGTTTTAAACTTTATTAAACAGCACAATATTCAAGAGCTATATTCAAATGTATGGATTGCGTTTCGTATTTTGATAACTATACCTGTAACAGTAGCTAGTGGAGAACGCAATTTTTCTAAAAACTTAAGTTAATAAAAACATATTTACGATCAACGATTTCACAATCAAGATTTACCAATTTAGCTACTCTTTCAATTGAAAATGAAATTGCTGAAAACTTGGATTTTACCGATTTGATTCGAGTGTTTGCCGATAAAAAAGCCCGAAAAGTAAAATTTTATTAGATTTCCATAATCTCAGAGAACTTTAATTTACTCTCTGTCCTCTAATCTTTAATAGGAAAAAGTTTTTTAAGTACAAAAAAATACAAAAAGACAAAAATACAAAAAATACAAAAAATAAAAAGAAAAAAAATATAAAAAATATAAAAAAAAAACAAAAAAAAAACAAAAAAGGAGCTACAAAAACTTTCTACGTCCATGTCGTTAGCTCTGGGTAAAGGAAAGTTCTCATATGCGTTTATTCATTTATATCCATTTAGATTAGTAAAGCTGCTTTGTCTTTTTTTTCTTAAAAATTTCGAGCCTCTCAATGGGCGCCACGATAATCTTGCCCGGGGCGCCAATATTGCTAAAACCGGCACTGCCTTAAGCAAACCATCCGCGACCACGATCCCGGCCAAAACCCTGGCGTGAAAACGCTTCCTGATGAGAAGGCCCAGGATGGCGAAGCGGTTCAACGTAGCTCCGGAAAATCGCCCGACCCCGAGCAGATCCCCAAAATAGGTGGGGCGCCGGTACGTCCAGAGGAACTGAAGGCCGAAAGGGTGCACGTGGAGAATCGTCCACTAATAAAGGCACTTCAAAAACGATCACTGGACGAAGAGTGCGTGCCAGATGATTATGCACTTCCTCCTCTCGCTCCGCGAGACCAGTGACGTTACGAATGCAAGATTGTTCTACACTGAACTCTAATTTATGTGCGTTTGGAGCCATGAATGAGACGCTTCCAGACACAAATGAAACAACTCTTTTTTTCGCACAGTACTCGCCGAAGTCTGAAGATAGACTAACGAGCAAGGAGGAAAGAAACGGAGCACAGTAGCAAACTTTCTAAGAAAGCGCAATAGCATAAAAATGACACCTGTCTGTATATAGTAATATAATATAATATATTGCATTCCAGGAACCTTTTTGTCCTGAGCGCAGGCAGAAGAGAGGAACCTGACACTTATGACACTTGGTAAATAAAAAAGTTCCACCACGAACCAGGCATACATTTCGAAAAATTGGGAAAAATTAATCAAGTCGAATCCACGTGGAAACTAGTGATCAAAACGGTATCACAGCGATGGACCGCCGACAGGAACAAGTAACAAATTATATGACACAAACACGAGCATTATGCTATGATAAGCCATTAGAACAAAAAATGAGAGAAACATACAGCATATTACTACAGATAACAGAAAAAGAATATAAAAAAGCAGCAACGTTATTAACACGACTGAGGAAAACATACCAGTTATCAAAGAAAACACGAAGAGGACTAGTAAACGGTCTCGGAACAATAACACGAGCGAAAACACTATTCGGCACGATGGACGTTGACGATGAAAAAATCATCATCGAACAACTAAAACCTAATCAAAAGAAAACAACAAACGCTGCAACACGCACTGAAAAATCAGGTAAAAATACTCAACGCCCATGTAGATGAATCCGAAAAAATTATACAGGAAAATGAAGAAAAATTTCTAAACATAACAGAGAAGATGCGACAAAATTGGCTACAAACAACAATAAATTATGGATATCGAGAAGAGATGGATGAACATTTCATCATACTAAACACGATCATCAAAGATTTAACAATGGATATTAACGGACATTATTGCCCACCTAGTTAGCACAAAAAGTGAAATAATAAACATAAGACTAATTCCAATCAAAGTAATTATTGATAACTTTAAAGAAATAGCAACACAAGTGCCACAAGGTACACATTTCCCATTTCAAATTGCACAAGAAAATTGGGAAACAATCGAAAAATTCACAAAAATTAGCGCATACTACGATAACGGAAACATAATTACGGTAATAAGACTTCCGCAAATCATGTATTCTACATACGAAATAATAAAGGTAACACCCTTACCCACTCATAAACAGAATAACACATTTGTATACGTAGAAGTAAATCAACAAATAATAGCTGTAGATACGGACGGTCGAACATATTTTACAACCACGGAAAGCGAATTAGAAAAATGTATGTGATACGATAACGAATACATATGTGAACAAAATTATCCAATATATCGTATAGACAATCAAGCATTATGCGAAGTACAAACATATATACAACTAGCAAAACATACTGATAATTGTAACATAAGATACATACATACACAACGATATGGATAACGTTAAGTAACGCGAACACGTGGATATATTCCACACGGGCGAAATAACAGGTAGAGATAACATGCGAAAATGAGACGAAACACAAAAAGTCGAGATTGATAGAACGGGACAGTTGACGATTAAAGGAAGATGTAAAATCACCCGACATAATAATAAGAACACAAAAATCTATACCTACAATATACATCAAAACACACATATCAGAATACAATTTAATAGTAACGCACAAAAACAAACAGACAAATCAATAAATAAAATTGAGGCAATTAAATTACGAAAAATAATAAAAAATCCATCAGAGTTAATGGAACTCAGCAAGACACTGACCGACATAGACGAACAAATAAACAAAGACAACCTACAAATACAGGAACACATAATATATCCAGCAATCTCAGGTATCACAGGTACAATAATAATAATCAGTTTGTAGCAATAACATACGCGATAAAAAAGAGGCAAGCAAAAAAGGAAACGCCGGTCAACATAAACATACCACGAGTATCAAGGGAACACATTTACGACAGACCCTACCAACAAGACTTAACGATAAACGACACAGCTATATTATATTAAATAAGATAGATATAAGCAAATGTAAAATAAGAATATTGTAAGATAGGTAAAGAAAATTTACCGTAGTAAATTTTCTTTTCCCAAAGGGGGAAGGATGTCGTAACCCGACAAAATAATAATTTAATTAAAGTTAAATAAGCAAACCTTGAAATAAGCTGAAGTAAGCAAGAACAGCAAAAGACAATAAATTAAGAATTACATAAGAGATATTAAAATATAGAAATAAGACGTGACGAAAAGAAAGCAAGTCACGGTCAAAGCTGATTAAGCATAATGAAATCCAAGACGGAGCACGAACCGCGCTCCGACTCAGGATACCTGAAAGATACCTGGGAAGAAAAAACATAGTTGTTTCGAAGAAAAAATATGTAATTTGCAATTAACAATTCCATATTTTTTCTTAGAAACAACTGTATGTTTTCTTTACACCAATTGATTCCACTCATTATTTTGTACATAAAAATATTAAGGTAAGATAATCGAAAAATAAATATTTTACAAGATATTTTATGGTTTATGTAAAATTAAGAAATGATTTCAAGCCTCATAACTCGAAAAGCACTTAATGGAAAAACATTTAATTATAGTGTTTTGGAAAGCCCTCGAGGCCAGCTACAAGAATATGTAATAAAAATAGGGAGTGCCATTTAAAAAAATTGATGTGGCCTTCACGTGACCTTCAAATGACTCTTCAAGGTCAAACCAATGATACCACCTTATGGCCCCCTCGAAATCACAAAACTTTTGTCTGAAACATTTTTCTCTATCTTGCTTAGGTTCCGAGAAATTTAGGTGGGGAGATTAAAATGGGTCACCCTGTATAAACCGATCGCGAGATCACCACGGTGGACTATCGTTTGGTAACATTGTCGAACTATCGTTTGAGTGAACTTGTCGAATTATCGGACCATCGAGTCGCGATTAACATATCAAGATATTATAAAATACCGCTAACGCGTATAAGATAATTGAAAGTAGCAATAGGAACAGTGTACGAAGAACGACCGAAATATATATATTCCTTTACTAACTAGTACAGAGTGTCTTATTTGTTGCGTGGATTCCAATCCTTTGGGCGTATAATCCTGAAAAGCCCATCCTCTACGGTTCGGGCACAACAAAACGATTGTCGTTTACAATAATTAATCCTAAATTTTTCTTTTTATAAGTAATACAGCTAACAGTATTTTCAACATAACTCCTGAAATAAGCATTTCCGCACCTATGTCCATATAATATTCTTTCATTCTTAAGATGTAAGAAATATCTCTTTAAAAATCTATTATAGAAAACGAAATTAAAGAAGGCATGTAATCACAGGCATAGGTGTACGATGCAAATATACTGAAAAACTAATATATTAAATAATAATCATAATCATATTGTTCAAGAGAAATGATGAAACTCGCATAAAAATTACATCAAATTAACCGCAAATTGTTTGCTGTCGCTAGATATCGTCGTGTTGTCGCGTCGTCGCGTCGTGTAATAATGTATGTGCGCGTATCTTTCTTTAATCGAGTAGCAATTTTTAATTGCTAATGATAATTCAACAGTAATTGATAGTGATTAGTGATAGACGATAGTAATTAAACGAGCTTTTAAGTGTCGGTGCCACTTTTTAATAATAAAAAGATACGACTTATCTAATAATTCAGTATCATTTTGGATGTTCAAACTATTTAGACGTCATCATGGTTTTTAAGTTCATAATACATCACCTACCTCTCCCACCACCTGTGTTCCTTGCATCCCTTGTCCATTATGATTCCTTTGTCAGCATTTGTATTTTATCGCGTGTATTATTTGTTGTCTTCCTGTTCTGCTGAGTGATATTATTTTCCTTTTGACTAGTATATTGTTTTTATCAATAATTTTTATAATTTTATAACGGATTTTTTGTGCTTGGACTCAGATTAATATTTTCTCATTTCTGTTACTTTATTTTTTAATTTCAGACGTTACTAATTTTTATTATTTTAACAACGTAATTTTAACATTTGAAATATTCGAGAGTCCCTCGGCGTTTGATTGTTGGATTTATCACCTAATTGTACACATTTTATCCTCGAGACATTAATTTCTGGATGGACTGGACTTTTCAATGGTTCTTCACGCGGGGATCTCTCTTTTGTCGTATCTTCCTCTTTCTCGAGATTTTTTGTGATTTTTTAATTATGCGATCGATTTTTCGATAGTATTTCTCTTTCTGCTATTTTACTATACGTTTTTACAGCGATGTTTTTTTATGACAGCTTCGATTTGCATTAATTTAAAATTTATTATAAACAATATTGATAAGGATTCGAAACATTTATTTTTTAATTATTTATTATTTCCAACAGGGTGTTTTGTTGAAGTTTTTTTGTAAATGTTATTTTAGCGTATTAAAATCGCTTTTACGTACTCAACACTTAACATCTTTTCCTTAGCCTTTTATTCTATCAATTTTATTTATCATCCGGATCTTTCTATCTCCTACATATTTTTTTTGAAAATATATTAAACAAATCCAACACATATGTAGAAAGTTTAAATATATTGCAAATATTAAATTGAATTGAATAGAAAATTGAATTTCATAATATATTGTATTTTAAACTGTATCATCAACTGATAATTTTATCTTATTCCAAAAGATAGAGAAATGAAATATGTTTAGAAAAATATCGTTTTTAGTTTACTTTATCTAGAAAAATTATATAATTATATAATTATATATGTCTAATTATATATGTGTCTTGTGATTTCATTCATAAAAATGAATATTATATCATTATTCTCAAAATATTTTTACATAAGAAAACGTATAAACGAATATAAGAAAACGTTAAATATGTGTCGAAATCATGCAAATAATTTATTCAATTTTTTTCTTCTTTTTTGTGTGTTCTAAAACTTGATGAATAAAATTATATTGCAGTTTTTCTTCATATTTTTATGTTATCAGACATTTGTAAAATTGTATCAAAATTTTTAAAGATAAGCTTCAATTAATGTAATTAATTTTTTTCTTAATAAATTAAACATAACTATATATTTTATCTTCTTGATCATTACTGTTAAAATAAACTGTTAAAACTTTTGACAAAGAATATCTTGGAAGTTTAATTTTAAATCATATATTTCATCAAATATATGATATACTTAAAATTGACATACGCATATTTGATATACGCAAAATAATTGATTGAAAATAATCTCTAAAATAGTATTTATATGTTACATTAACTAACGAAAAATTACTTATTTTAGTATTTCTTATTTCTTATTTAGATGTTTTAATTCAAGAGATAATTAATAAATAGTTTTATAAATTTTCTTATTATTTTTATAAAAGAAATATTTTGTATTCAAAAATATCTTACATCAAAATTTATCAATATTTTATACATTTACTTTATTATACATATATTTCAATTTCAATGTACAGTATATGTGTATCTAACTAAAATAAAACTTAAAATTAAACAGATTATATGTATATTACATATGTAGTACATAACATAGTAACATAACATGTTTACAACATAAATTGAAAATAATTAAATTGAATTATTAATTATTTCATATCATCATAAAATATTACAATATAATAATATATAACAATATATATTAAATTGAGTGGGAAAATCTTGTATCATTTTCACAATAATTAATTAGATATTAAAATTAATTAGATATTAATTTAAAAAAATTGGCCAATTCGTGCAAGTACAAATACGCGTGGCGAAGAGAGTCACCTTATTGCAATCTGATTAGACACGCGGTGATGGGTTGCTCATTAAACGTAATGCTGAAG
Organism: Camponotus fellah; assembly: GCA_030586385.1. Lineage (NCBI taxonomy): Eukaryota > Metazoa > Arthropoda > Insecta > Hymenoptera > Formicidae > Camponotus > Camponotus fellah. The sequence continues at coordinate 362,451 of JAPIVC010000315.1, forward strand.
CCCTGCGTTTTGGTTCACATATCGAAAGGGCACGTCGAATCGAGAAAATTGAATCCAAGAATATTAAAATCCATCCAGTCATAACGATATTAAGCTGTAACATTTTATTTAGCTCACTCTATATATCTACAAGATGTATCATCACTCACAATTAAAATTTTAATAACATATTCAAAAACTTTTAAATAATAACATTTCAAAAACTAAGACAAAAATTCTAATAATTCTAATAAAAATGTTGAGATTACAAAAGTTACAATTGTTACAAAAGTTTTTGAGTTATAAACGATCAAAGTTTGATCAAAGCGATCAAATAATCGCGTAGAATTCGTGCGCTCAGATTCGTAATTATATTTAAACGTGTCAACGTACAATCAACTGTACAATAAAAATCAATACTACCTAATATGAAAAAATCAATAATAGATTATCTGTGTAAATCAGTCGACAAACTTTGATCGCTTATAACTCAGAAACTATTGCAGCCTCTACATATTTGTATTAGAATTTTCGTCGTAGCTTTTGCTCAAAAATATATTATTAAAATTTCGACAAATGATAATAAAACTTAATAATTCCTACAAATTAACAATTATCTCGTTTGTTCGGGAGTTTTTGTAACATAGAGATAAAAGTGAAATAAGAAAATGAATAACTTTTTTTATTTTTAAGTGTTACAGAAAAAATATTGTAGGATTGGAATTATTTTAAATTATAATATTATCTTAGATATTGCAAATCGATAATAAAAGTATTTATCTCGACTGTTATATTTATTCGAGACAAGCTCGGCATTATAATAAGGACGCAAACAAAACAGTGTAAGTCGATTCGGATTGTTTCGTCAGATAGCCAAGTGAAAACAATATCTTAGATTACCTTGATGAGGTCGTAAGACACAGCAATAATTGAAGATTCTAGAATGATCGAGAAGTCTAAGCGAAAGCAATAAATATAAACGATCAACTGACGGAACGGCAGTGCTCTTCCGAATTTAATACCGCTCATATCGCCAAATTATATTGTATCTTGAGCCAAATATATTCTATCTTAATTTTCGCTAAGAGACTTAGAATAAATCCTTACCTACCGATTATATTTTCCCTACAATATTTAAAAAATATTTTTTACAGGGGAAGCAAACAGTATGAATAAAATTTCTGCTATTCCAGCCTGTCCGGACAACTTAAAATTAAACAATAATAATGAAAAAAATGTAAATGATATAAGTGACTTTCCACTTTCACAATCTTGGTATGTATATTATGTATTTAGTACTATTATTATATATATTTTCATTATTATAATACTATATATATTTCCAGAAAAAAGGAAGAGTTCCTGCACAAATCCCAGTTCAAATTCTGAACTCAGTGAGAAAATAAATATTTCTCAATTGTCCATAATATTGAAAGGTATACATATTATTGAAATGAATAAAAATTATAGTTATTGTAATAATTATAGTTATAGTATAATACATATATTAATGTCTCAATATTGTAGACGGTGCTCCATTTGAAGGAATGAGAAGATGTCTAGAGGACTCGAATATGAAAATAAGTATGTATTAATATATACATATAATGGCTGTTAATTAAGTAGCTACAATTGTATAAAAAAATACAATTCTTTATTATATTCTTTCAATGTTATGATTTACAAATTTTTGAGAGTCACTGCGTTCCATCAGCGCAGTGTTTTCTATCAATATCCAATGATTCCCATAAAAATTGAACAGGCACAAGACATAACAGAAGGAATGTAATAATAATTATTAGTAAAAGTAGAAAAGTAGTTTATTTTCTGCTATTACTTCACTAAAAGGCATCCTAGAAATCAATATATATATACAGGGTGTCCCATTTTAACTTGGACAGCAAAATATCTCAAAAACTAAGCCCAATATACAAAAATTTTTCAGACAAAAGTTGTATGGTTTCAAGGGGGACATAAGATGTTACCATTAGTTTGACCTTGAAGAGTCATTTGAAAGTCACGCGAAGGTCACTTCAATTTTTTTAAATGGAACACCCTAATATTTTTATATATTCTTGAGCTCATCTCGAGATCTTTCCAAAACACTATAATAAAGTATTTCTTCATTGAATACTTTTCGAGTTATGAGGCTTGAAATAATTTCTTAATTTTACATAAACCATAAAATATCTAGTAAAATATTCATTTTTCGATTATCTTACCTTAATACTTTTATGTACAAAATAATGAGAGGAATCAATTGGTGTAAAGAAAACATACAGTTGTTTTTAAGAAAAATATGGAATTGTTAATTACAAATTCCATATTTTTCTTAAAACACAACTGTATGTTTTCTTTACACCAATGATTCCTCTCATAAAAGTATTAGGCTAAGATAATCGAAAAATGATATTTTACTAGATATTTTATGGTTTATGTAAAATTAAGATTATTTCAAGCCTCATAACTCGAAAAGTATTCAATGAAGAAATACTTTATGTGTTTTGGAAAGATCTCGAGATGAGCTACAAGAATATATAAAAATATATAGGTGTTCCATTTAAAAATTGAAGTGACCTTCGCGTGACTTTCAAATGACTCTTCAAGGTCAAACTAATGTTAACATCTTATGTCCCCTTGAACACACTTTTGTCTGAAAAATTACGGAGTTATTTTTATATTTGCCAAGTTAAAATTGGACACCCTGTATATACATATATATAACATTACTTGTTGCATTGCAGACAGAAACCTGAAAAAAATATTATATTTCCAAGCCACATCGAATTTAATATTGCAAAATATAAAAGAACGAATACATCGAATTGAAGATGTTATGAGAAACCAAGCTCCGGTTTTAACGAAGAGCAGCGAGGATAGTCTTATTGCTGAACTATTACTCTTACAAACGGTAGAAGCCATACGTAATTTTGATTTGCTGTTGCACGACACCAACGAAGCAGTGACGCAATTTGTAAGTTTCAATAACATTTTTATTTTAATATACACAACTGTTTTATGATCCAGAGACCGGATCGCGGTGCCGCTTTCCCTATTCCAAGCGCGTGCTAGCGACCGAGCGCCGTGAAATGCAGTACCGTCTATCAACGCGGCGTAGACGGCATTTTACGGCGCTCGGCCACTAGCACGCGCTCGGAATGGAGAAAGCGGCACCGCGATCTTAGACCATATAGATATGAACTGCATATATCCCCATTTTTCTACGTTTTCAATGAAATCACATTAAGAGAAAGAGAGAGATATTGTTTGATCATGCGTGTGACAAAGAAGAAAGAGCAAGTAAACTTTTTTTTCTTTGTCACACGCATGATCAAACAATCTCTCTCTCTCTCTCTCTTTTTCTCTCTCTCTCTCTCTTTCTCTCTTTCTCATGTGGCTTCATTGAAAACGCAGAATGCGCAGTCCATATCTATATAGTCTAAGTGGGTCTATATGGTGATCTATATGGTCTAAGAACCGCAATGCAGCTTTTGGATGACATACAAATAGTGTTGCCATAATAATATATGGAAAGTTTTCTAATTGTTTATTTCCGTTTATAGAAACAATTTTTGTTAAGAAAATTGGTGGAAATAATCCTCGCGATATTATTCATCGCATTCTTTCCAAAATATTTTCCAACGAATGTGCAATAAATTGTTCATGAAAAGGCATCCGTAGTAATTTCAAAGTCTCCAACCTATATTTTATTAAAATTGTGTTATTGTATATTTTATTAAAAGTATGTTCTACATGTTAATTAAACATACTGAATATTAACCGAAATCTTTGTTATATTATTTTACTAATTCTATAATATATTATTTTTTCCAGGAGAAATTACTTTTAAACATTCCAATTTCACGGAAGTTGAGTTTGATAATATAGCAGCAGAATGGCTGCGTTTTGCCAAACAACGAAAACAGAGAGAAGATAAAGGAAAAGATGTCGAACGTGAACAAATTGGTGAAAGTAATTAAGAAAAGTCTTATAATACAAAATCTTTATAAGTATAAAAAAGTTCTCGATAAATTTAAGTTGACATTGTTATATTTATTTTAATTTTGTATTAATTACGTGCAAGTTATTGATCTATGATTCATATCATTTTATTATCATTTTATTTTTGTGTATAAAAAGAATCTATAAAAATAGAGTACAAATTTTTAATTCTTATAGATTTTATTTTCATTTTTGTTTATGTTTTTGTCTAACAAAGTCTAATAAGTATAAATAAAGTACAAAATAAATAACAATTAGTACAAATTAGTCAATATATATTATATATATACATATTATACACATATTCAAAAAATAATGAATAAACTTTATATAAAAACAAGTATAGTTTATACCTTTTATTAACATATCATTTAATGATGGTTACATATTTATAAGATATTTTTAATAAAGTAAAAATCTTATTTTTTTCAGTTATATTCATTTATTTACAATTTAACGCAATATTATATATATATATATATATATATATATATATGAGAATAAAAATTTTAACTGTTGTATTTACAAACACGAATATTATATAAATATCAAATTCTTTAATTAATTCCATGCAAAATTAATTAAAATGTTCTTTAGTTTTTGCTCGAAATTAATTAAATAATTTAATATTTATAGTATTTGCGTTTGTAACAAGTATGCAATAATTAAAATTTTTATTCTCAATATATATATATATAATATAACTATTCAGTAACGAAAGTGTATAAAATTTTATAACACAATTAAATAATTTACATTATAGTTATATACCTTTTTAACTAATTTTTATACATGTTATGTAAGTATTATATAATTTTTAAAAAAGTTACATATATAATTTACATGTTACATTAATGTTACATAGCTGTAATATATATGAGTAGAAAATTACTACTAACGTGTATATAACCTTGTACATTCGTGTTATATTACGTGTTACATTTCGTTTTATGACAATATTCGTTTTAGGACAATATAACAGTTATATAACAGTTATATATTCATTAGCTGGGATGTTTCAATGTTAGGTTCTATGCAACGTTTTTGCAATCTTTCGGTGTTAGGTTAAGTTCGGTGTTATAACATTGGGTTTTGCAACATTACTGCAAACTTGCAGCAATGTTAAAATGTCCGCTTTCAGAAATATTACAAAGTAAGATTGTAGTAATGTTACGATACAACGTATTTACAATATTAAAACGCGTTTTGCTACAAATGCAGACCGTTTTAAATTTAATACATAAACTTTAAAAATGTAAAGAAATATCTAAGAAAGATAGCAAAAAATTTACCGCCTTTGAAAAAAAATATCTATTAGTGTTTTTTATCAAACGTGTTTTATTAAATATTTATCTCAATAATATACATACAATTATTTTATATACACTCGATATCAGAATATTTTAATACGTGCAACAAATAAATTATTTCCCATTTATCCATTCCATGAAGAAAAATCTGTTTAATATTCTGAATTCCAACGAGGGATCCAGATTATTAAACAAATTATTTGTTTTATTATATTTTAATCATTTAGATTCCTTATTAGGATTCAGAATATTAATCAAGTCAATTTAAATAAAATCAAGTTGATTTAAATAAAATCAATCAATTAAAATAAATCAAGTCAATTTATCAGAAAATTAATTGACACAAGACAAGAAATATAATTACTACATTAGTCCTTATATCCATTTTAGATGAAAATTCGAATACGAGTTAGTTAAGTTTGGTGTCGCCACATAGCGGCAAATAAATAAACACATGTTATACATTTTTGCTATATTAAAATGTTGTTGCAATATTGCCAAAGTAATATTATAAAATAATGTCTCTGCAATATTTCTCCAACATTACATTGCTATGTGCAATGTTGATGCAATCTTCTGTGTTATATAAGTTATTTTAAATAGTAATAATTATTTCAGAATTATCAAAAGTAAAGTTATTATTAAAGAGATATTATTAAAACATTTGATATGCAGATTTGAACTGTTAATACATATTTGTTAAACAGTTTCTGTTATTTAAATTAAAAAGCTTGTACAATCAACAATATGGCGGATAATTGACCATAAAGATCAAATGCATCGACACGAAGTGTACTTACTATTCTTACTATGATATCAACCGACGCGGTAGCTGACAGCTGAGCGGACACGTGAGTGTAAGCGTACGTGTGAGTTCGACGCCTGCGCACTATGGTTGTCCGCTCAGCTGTAGTTGCGTGCTGCCGGCGTACGCAGTGTGATAACAGTGTGCGAGAGCTAAGACGTTTTAATAAAAATCTTGTGTTTGCGTAGTAAATTAACAGTGAAAATGAGGTATATTCTGCAGGAATATACGGATATGATTGTGGCATACGGATTAGCGGAAATACTTATCGTGCGGCCGCAATTTAAATGGAATCATTTCCCAGGCGTTAACGAAAACCAAGTGGCCGTACAATTTTACGTATTGTGCAATAATTATGTGAAACTGGGTGTCGTGCATAATATCGGGATAATCGGTTCAGCAGTGCGTTTTCGTGTACGAGATGAAGAAAAGATTCGTGAAGCATTTTATCATCGTATCATTATCAACGTGTGGAATACATTTTATCGAAGGATTTTCAATCACGGATCAATTTTTGTAAAAATACTGTCACCATTAATTTTTTACATTTACGATGTATTCAGCATATAGTAATGGCATTTTGAATAATTTTCAAATTGAGAGTGGAATAGGCCTATGGGGGAAACCACTATAAAAAAAGCGCACCATCTATCGCAAGGTGGTGTGGAAATGATAGCGCATCATTTTCTCGCCGCTAAAAGGACGGGTCATTTTTCGGCGCGGTATTGCAATATATCGTATCATGTCTCGAGCGACCCGCCCACCGCTTCGCGGCGCGACTAGTATCGGATTACAGTGGGACGACTCTCGTCGCCGCGCGCTTCTATTCACGCAGATTGGCCGATCTTCTTTATTTAATTTTTCCATAATTATTGCGACAATCCCAAAACAATATAGATAATTTCTTCTTAATTTGAGCCAATCTACTTATTTTTTTCGTTAAGGTCGAAAATCGACGGACACCCTGTATATGTAGGGAATATTTCTGCGTAACTATATTTGTGTCTATGCAGACAAATGTAATAAATGTCTATGTAATTATAATTATGATTGCGAAGTCAAATATATAAATTTCTACACACATTATATATGTGTACGTGTGTATATATATATAATACACACACACACACACACACACACACACACACACACACACACACACACACACACACACACACACACATATATATATATATATATACAATTATCATTATACATATAGTTAATATTTCTATGTAACTATATTTGTGTCTACGCAGGCAAATGTAATAAATGTCTATGTAACTATAATTATGGTTGCGAAGTCAAATATGTAAATTTCTGCACACTATATATACAGGGTGGGCCAGATAAAGTGTTACAGTTTAATATCTTTGAAACGGCTAGATGGATCTTAATGTTCTTGAATTCGATTTTCTCGATTTGATGTGCTTTTTCACGTGGACTTATTTTCATTTTCCGCAATCGGCCCTTCGTGGGGTGGGGGACACCACCCACGAAGCTCCGTTTTAAATGGCACCTTCCCAAAAAATTAATATTAATGGATTCTATGTTGAAAAAGAAGTAACTTTTATTCGAAAAAATTTTTTTTACAATCATTAATTTCCGAGTTACAATTATTCAAAATTTTTCGGAGCGCCGAACTTCACACTTATGTGAAACAGTGTTTATACAATCTTAATCTATAGTAGGATTTTATGTTGAAAAAAGTAACTTTTATTTTAATAAGTGTTCAAAAAGCATACCATGTACTTCCAAGTACTTAAGTAATCTTTCGATAATATTTCTGCGAACACTGAATAGCATAGCTGGTGTAATTGATGCGCAAGCAGTCCGAATTCGTTCCTTCAATTCTTCTCTCGTAGTAGGAACTGTGCTAAATGCTTTTTCCTTTAGGTTGAGAATATAAACACTGTTTCACATAAGTGTGAAGTTCGGCGCTCCGAAAAATTTTGAATAATTGTAGCTCGGAAATTAATGATTGTAAAAAAAAATTTTTTCGAATAAAAGTTACTTCTTTTTCAACATAGAATCCATTAATATTAATTTTTTGGGAAGGTGCCATTTAAAAAAACGGAGCTTGGTGCCCCCCCACCTCACGAAGGGCCGATTGCGGAAAATGAAAATAAGTCCACGTGAAAAAGCACATCAAATCGAGAAAATCGAATTCAAGAACATTAAGATCCATCTAGCCATTTCAAAGATATTAAACTGTAACACTCTATCTGGCCCACCCTGTATATATATAATTATCATTATACATATAAGGAATATTTCTGCATAACTATATTTGTGTCTACGCAGGCAAATGTAATAAATGTAATAAATGTCTATGTAATCAGTACTTAATATGAAAATTAAATTAATTGCAGCATGTCTTATGTCAATAATATTATGTTTTTGCGATAGCCCTTACAGTTTAATAACTAAATTTAAATATTCATAAATCTTTAAAACAGTAAAAATAAACTTCTCCTGGAAAGTATTGAAGCAATACATTGAAGATATTTATATCAGTTGATTACCAGATTCTATGGACCATTGTACAAGTCTTTCCTCCATACATTATATTAAGTACTGATCATAAACTTTGACTTATATGTAACTTTAAATTTTAGTCAATACTTAAAGTTTATACATTATGTCAAATTCTTATCACATTACAATTTTGTTTAGCGTTGATTAAAATTTAAAATTATGTATGAATCTAAGTTGCGATTAATACTTAATATAATAAAACATGTTATGAAAAAGTTTGTGCGATAGCCCTTATAGATTGATAATTAGATATTAAATATAAATAGATATTAAATAGAAATTTATAGTATCCTCTCAATTTCTTTTAAGAAAGTTTATTTTCAATGTCATTTAAAGATGGAAAAGAGTTTCATCCTACTCTCTTCTAGACTTTCCATAAAATGATTTTATCAAGATTAATATATAACAATGAAAAAAATGTTTAAATATTTTAAATATTTACCTTTAATATTGCAAAATTCACAATCCACTTGATTGTTAAGTATCACACACAAATCTCTGTCTTTTTGCTATATAATTTATAAAAAATGTACTTGAAATGTATTTATAAATGTACTTGACACTCGCGACTTGACTACTGCGTCGCTTGATAATAACCTTTGTTGTCACTTCTCTTCCTTGTTACACTATTCCGCACTATACTCTAATATAAATTTATCTTTCATTCATATGTACGTACATAGATACGTATACATATCACACGTATTTCCACACATGCACACATATGATTTTGTCTCTTAAAGCATTGTACATATCGAAACAATAATTGTATACGCAGCGATGTGAACGCCGCTTGAGGGACAAAATCGCTTTGCGTGTGTGCGTGCGAGCATATGTACGTGAATCTGGAGGAAAAGGAAGAAAGAAACGAAATGTCACAATTCTGATATTCGATCATCATTTCTCAGGATTGACCGCACCGATTTCATTCAAACAGGTCGCAATCGAAAGCTTGTACTCATATTATATCATAAAAGTATCGTTAGATTTTTGATTACGGTTTTAGTTTATCAAGCGACGCGGTAGCGTCGCGACGCCAAATACATAAAAAATAGGTCCAAGCATTGAGTTCTAAGCATTGAATTGAGGGTCACTGTTCTCGACGCGACGCTACCAAGTACCTTATCCGGAATTTCGCGTCAAGTAAACTTTCGGTTAAAATATTTAATAAACATCTCTCTTTTCCATTTTTAAATGATATTGAAAATAAACTTTCTTTCTTGAAAGAAATTGAGAGGATACTATAAATTTTTATTTAATATCTATTTATATTTAATATCTAATTATCAATTTATAAAGGCTATCACACAAACTTTTTCATAACGTGTTTTATTATATTAAGTTTTATTATATTATATACTGATCGCAACTTAGATTCATACATAATTTTAAATTTTAATCAACGCTAAAGAAAATTGTAATGTAATGTAAAGAATTTGACATAATGTAAATAAACTTTAAGTATTGACTAAAATTTAAAGTTACATACCAGTCAAAGTTTATGATCAGTACTTAATATAATGTGGAGGAAAGACTTGTGCGATAGCCCATAGAATCTGGTAATCAACTGATATAAATATGTATTGTCATTGTATCTTCAATACTTTTCAGGAAGTTTATTTTTACTGTTTTAAAGATTTATAAATATTTAAATTTAGTTATCAAACTGTAAGGGCTGTCGCAAAAACATAATATTAATGAAATAAGACATGCTGCAATTAATTTAATTTTTATAATATTAAGTATTGATTATATAGACATTTATTACATTTGCCTGCGTAGACACAAATATAGTTACACAGAAATATTCCTTATGTATAATGATTATATATATATATGTATATATAGTGTGTGTGCAGACATTTACATATTTGACTTCGCAACCATAATTATAGTTACATAGACATTTATTACATTTGCCTCCATAGACACAAATATAGTTACGCAGAAATATTCCCTACATATATAATTATTTGTTATAATATATATATAAATATATATATATATATATATATATATAATTATACATGTAGGGAATATTTCTGCGTAACTATATTTGTGTTTGCGCAGACAAATGCAATAAATGTTTATGTAATTATAATTATGGTTGCAGTCAAATATGTACATTTCTACACACACACGCACGCGCGCGCGCACACAGACATACATGTGTGTGTGTGTGTGTGTGTGTGTGTGTGTGTGTGTGTGCGTGCGTGCGTGCGTGCGTGCGTGCGTGGTGTGTGTGTGTGTGTGTGTGTGTGTGTGTGTGTGTGTGTGTGTGTGTGTGTGTGTACAATAATTATGCATTATATAACTATAGAGTTATAGATATACATGCATATATATATATATATATATATATATATAATTATGTACATAAATAATCTTTTTCTGCGTAATCATAACTTGTATGAATAGATTACTTGTAAAAATAAGGTTTAGATGTTGCATGAAAGTAGGAAAAGAGTATCATCATATTTGTAAAACTGGAAATATATTTTAAGTTGTGGGAAGATGGACTCTATATGTTGATACTATCTTATAAAATAATATTTATTACGATACGCAACAAACTTATATTAACCTTTTATGGTAATTATATTATTATTATTTATTTATTACATATATCTGTTTAAGTTTTCGAATTTTTAACTTCTTTTTTTTCTCTTTAAACCTAATACTGGCTAAATTTCAATTTAAATTTCATTTTGTTTAAGATAGAAATCTAATATAATGGCAGAATTGCAGCACGTCTTATTTCAATTAAATCTGAACTTCTAAAATTTTCTTCGATTCTTCATATGTAAAACAAAATTTTATTTTATAATAAAGAATAATGGAATAATAATGAAATCTATAATAAATATGTAAAATATATAAATATATAAATCTATAGTAAATATGTAAAAAAAATTTAATTAAATCAATAATTTTGACGTGTAATATATAGTAATATATCGGATGGCAATTAATAGATGATTTAATAGCACAAAAGTGTAGTTGGCCTCGAAGTGATAGAAATGCATATATATTTTTTGCAAAAAAGATATATAAATAAATTTTATAAAAAGGTGTGAAATCTCTCTAAAAAAACCTTACAAAGATAAAAAATATACGCCAAGTACATAAAAAATATTCCACCTTGTATGCAACAAAACGTTTAATAAAAAGATAACCTTATAATAAATAATTTATTAAAATTTTTCCTCAATAAATATATATAATTTTCCTAAAAAAAATTAAAACTAAATATGAAATCAATAATTAATTAACCAAGTACATTGAAGCAATTGATAGGGATTTGTGATTTGAAATATATTGTCACAAATTCAATCTTGCATATGTATTGGTATATATATGTTATCCGCTAAGTAACTACCAGAGATATCTCCTAAATATATGACTACACATGTTATCCACATATCTAGATTCACACACAAAAAGTATGGGCCACTAAATTTTAGTACAATTTTTTAATATCTTTAAATAATAAATCAGCGAAAAATCATCATATTAAGATGAAACGAAATTCAAATTAAAACTTAAACATCTCTTTCTAAAAGCAAAAATACAAATTTGAATTACAAAAATTTTTTACAAAATAACGTTAAAGACTTGAAATGAAAAACATACTGTTGCATTGCTTAGAAGAATCGGTTTCCTGGCAAAAATGTATGGGTTTTTAAAAAAGTTCATTTATTTCTGTTCGAAATTCATAATCATCATTTCGATTTAAAATTCACGTAGCTAAAATCCGCATTTTTCAATTTAATAACTTTGAGAATTATATATATATATATATATATATATATATACATCTACTAGTTATTTATAGAAGATAGACTCATATACACACTTAGACATTTATCTATTAGATAAATTTTTCCGTGTGGGTATTAACTAGAAAACAATTATATAACACGTTTTAATCTTATCAATACAAAAGTTAATATACTTTAAAACGATTAAAAGGACAATCAGGAAATCTAATGTACATGCATATAACAAAAGTAATAAAATATTAAAAATGTACTGTAGTTTAGTTTGTGAAATATAAATAAAATAATCAATCGAATGTATACTTTGATTGACAAATTCAAATAACAATGTAATCTACATGAATACTATACTTTATTACGCTTCATTATATTCTTAAAAAAATTGTTTTTATTAAAATTTATTTCCAAAGAGCTATTTTCCTTATATCGTTTATCCATACAAAACTTCACGTGTAATCTAGTTAAAAAATTAATTGTTAGTTCAATATATCTAATAAAATATATTTTATATTATATGTCTTACACAGTCAGATAATTAATTATAATGACTGACAATTATTTTATAAGTTTATTTTATTAAATGCAGAGTACATACGCAATAGCATATAGTGTGTAATGATTAAGAAAGATTACCTGATCAATTATATTTTCTCATTATTATAATATGCGAAGTCATGTATTCGACATTTTGTATTTGAGATAAATGTTGATCATATAATTTCCGCAATTCATCGTGACTCACCTCCTTACTCGCATCTTTGTGGTGACGCGTACGCTTTATAATTTGATCCAACTTGGACCACGACAGTCAGTATCATTTCCAGTCACTTCGTGACAAGTTGATCGGCTGAGATAGCTCCGGATGTATCAATTGCTGTAATCGTCCATTACGTTACCGCATTCAAGTACGTCATATTTATTATTTATCATTTATTTGAATATTATCTATCATTTGTCTTCTGAATCGCATATAACAAAATATTTCGATTATCATATAAATAATAACATTTTCAAAGATTTTCAAAAGAATTCAAGAATTTCAAAATGTATGTCTCATACACACATACACACACATACAAACACACATACACAGACAGAGAACGTCCTTAATTTTTGTATTTCAATCACAGATTTCTTCGCGAAAATCGTTCCTTTGATGATTGAAAAGAATGTGAATTATCAATAGATAGAATTGATTTGAAAAAGTGATGCAATGCGTCTCCGTTCATTAATTTACATACAATAACAATGACGTGAGTTTGACATTTACATAAAATAAGAATAACATGAGTTAGATATGTTTATATTTTGAAGTGATAAACGGTATTACTGATTTTATTATCGTCGCGTTAATACGATTGTAGCAGTATTTAAATTTTATATACAGTGTATAGTTCATTCAACGTGGCAAATTTGTATTAAATAGGCATAGAATTATATTTTTAATTAAGATCATGTATTTATTAAAAGCATAAAATAAAATTTTATTTATTATCGCTTATCTTTAAATTACATTAATAAATTTTAAATAAAAAGTAATTTGCATGTCATAATTTAAATGCATTACATTTTACGAAATTACATCATTCTTTTAACAACTTACAAAATTACAAATTGTTACAAATTCTTAAATTTATAAATTATTTACACATATCTATAAGTGACTTATCGATTATTCCGATATCGATAATAAAACCTGATTAAAAAATTAGTTAAATAAATTTACTTTGTTAAATATGCATTTAATGCTTATCAACCTTTTTATTAAATTTTGGATTTGTTGAAATGAATTAAACAATGAGTTTTTATAATGAAATATTATTTTTTCTTTTTTAGCAAACGTTGCTCTAAATAATTGATTGGCAACTGCAGAACAATGGGACCTTTTGAAATATTATGCAGTATTGCAGCTATATTTCTCGCTGCTTATTATTATTTTACATCGACCTACGACTTTTGGAAATCACGTGGCATTCGCGGTCCAAAACCGATACCAGTTTTTGGTAATTTTAAAGACGTTATGCTTAATAAAAAGTCCGCAGGAGATTATTTAATGGAAATATACAATGAGTATAAAAATGAATCCATGATTGGAATATTCACAAGAAAAACACCTATTCTGATTGTAAAAGATCCAAATTTAATTAAGGATATTCTTATCAAAGATTTTTCTAAGTTCGCCGATAGAGGACTTCCTGTCAGTGAAAAAGTATGTAAATAATTTAAATTTTATTATAATAGTGTAATTATATAAATGTGATATCTTTACATATGCTATGATATTTTCCAATAATCAAAATTATTGAAAAAATTATATTAATTTTAACTAACTTTGAGTTTTTTCAATTAAATTATTATACAACACGATATACGAGAAAAGAGCGATTAAGAGCCACCGCGGATGATAGTGCGTAAAATTTTATAAAGATTAATAAATCGCGAAAAATAAGACGCGAAACAAGACATATGCATATATTTTACTTGGTGCATAAACCAAGGTAGATTCTCCATTCGAGAATACTATAAGACCCCTCTTTACCCCCCTGCAGAGATGTAAGCGAGAAAAATATCGGGGCGAAGTCGCTGAATCGGGAGTCGAACCCGAGTCTTTCGCTTGCCGGACGACTGCTCTAAACTAACTGAGCTATTCAGCCCCACACCGATATCCCTCTCGCCTATTTGTAGAAATAATGGGAACGCGATTAGCTCCGCGTAAATTTAACAAATTAAAATAGATAAAGAATTAGGCTCTGAAATGTATTAAACAACACGATATACGAGAAAAGAGCGATTAAGAGCCACCGCGGATGATAGTGCGTAAAATTTTATAAAGATTAATAAATCGCGAAAAATAAGACGCGAAACAAGACATATGCATATATTTTACTTGGTGCATAAACCAAGGTAGATTTTCCATTCGAGAATACTATAAGATCCCTCTTTACCCCTCTGCAGAGATGTAAGCGAGAAAAATATCGGGGCGAATATTTTTCGCGATTTATTAATCTTTATAAAATTTTACGCACTATCATCCGCGGTGGCTCTTAATCGCTCTTTTCTCGTATATCGTGTTGTTTAATACATTTCAGAGCCTAATTCTTTATCTATTTTAATTTGTTAAATTATTATAATTTAATGAAATTGATAAATTTATTCGACTGTAATTGTTTTTTATTATATCGTAGGCTGATCCACTGTCGCAACATCTTTTCGCTTTAGAGCCTAAAAGATGGCGACCTTTAAGGATAAGGTTGTCGCCCGTTTTTACATCTGGTAAGCTAAAAGAAATGTTCTCTTTAATATCGGAATGCGCCAATCATCTTGAACAATATATTGAGAAATTGGTGAGCAAAAACGAGCCTATAGAATGCCGCGAAGTAACGGCAAAATATACGACCGATGTAATCGGTACTTGTGTATTCGGCATCGAAATGAATGCTCTGTCAGACGAAGACAGTGAATTTCGTAGAATGGGAAGAATGGTCTTCACGCCAACCTGGCAAAATATTCTACGGATGAGAATAAGACAAGCCCTTCCATGGCTCTATGAAATGCTCAGTTATATCCTACCACAATCGGAGGTCAACCAATTTTTCACACGTGTTGTCATAGAGACTATGAATTATAGAGAAACAAATAATGTCATTAGGCATGATTTCATTGATATGCTGCGTGAGTTAAAAAAGAATCCAGATAAAATGGGTGATATCAGTAAGTAACGACTATATATTTTTATGAAAATTTCTATGATACAAGAAATTTTTAAAATGATAATTTTTTAAATTTTTGACAATGTTGAGTTTTTGTATTATATATATAAATTTATAAATTAATTGTATTATATGTTAATATTATACGTTAATTGGAGTTTAATAGTAGATTATTCATAATTTATAATATTCGATGTAATATTTGAAGAATTAAAATTAATTGTGAAAAAATATCGTATTTCAGAGATGACCGAAAGCTTGATAGCTGCTCAAGCGTTCGTATTTTTCCTTGCCGGTTTTGAAACTTCATCGACGACTATGAGTCATGCACTTTACGAATTGGCATTAAATCAACAAATACAAGATAAACTACGTGAGGAAATTGATCAAGAGTACACTAAACACGGTAGCAATTTAACATATGAAAATGTAAAGGAGATGAAGTACTTGGATAAAGTTTTCAAAGGTACATCATTCGAAAAAAATAATTTAATAATTTCCTATTAATTTTCAGTAGCATTATAATATCAATAGTTTTATTGCTAACAAATATTAAAACATATGTACACATTTCGATAATTTATACTTCACAAACCAATTTTCAAATAATTCTTCCTTACATTATTTTTAATATATGCAGAAACATTACGAAAATATCCACCAGGGACATTTCTTATGCGACAATCGACATCAAATTATACTTTCGATGGTACTACACTTAACATAACAAAAGATCAAAAAGTATGGATTCCGATTTTCGCGATTCATCGAGATCCGGATATTTATCCAAAGCCAGATATTTTTGATCCAGAAAGATTTAATGACGAAGCAATACAAACCAGGCATCCGATGCACTACTTACCTTTTGGTGATGGACCAAGAAACTGTATTGGTAAAGTGATATACGTATATTTAAATACATTTCTTTCAGTTTTGTTTGTTTTGCTTTTACATGTAATATTATTTTAATCGAGAAATTTTCTCATAGTAGTTCTCGAGAATTTTTCATAGTAAATTAAAATAACAAATTTTTCTCATAGTAATAATTATTTTTATTTTCAGGTGCTCGCTTTGCTGTTCATCAGACAAAGATTGGCCTTATAAAGATACTACGAAACTATAAAGTTGAAGTTTGCGATAAAACGCAAATACCCTACATAATTGATCCTAAAGCATTTCTATTAGCACCAAAGGATGGAATATATTTAAGGATAATTAAAATTAATCGAACTTAATTTAAACTTTAATACAATTCTTAAGAAACAAAGGTGAAAAAATATCTATAAATTAGAATAATAATAACTATATCCCGATACCATCAATATATTTTACTAATATTGTTATATTGTAATACTTTTTAAATGATAAAATAATTAATAATTTGATTTAATTAATTTTAATTTATGTTGTTACATCCGTAATATGGATATAACCTGTTTAATTTTAAGTTTTAATTATATGTACACATTGCACATAGAAAGTGAACTATGTAATGTAGATATATAAAATATTGACAAATCATGTAAAATAATTTGTGCAAAATATTTTTTGTTAATAAAAATAATAAAATGGTATATAAATATGTTATATAAAATATATTAAAATACATAGAAAATATATATGTTATATATAAAAATAATAAGAAATTAAATAAAACTAAAAATATTTATTAATGTCCTTCACGAAAAGTATTTATAATTATCTTTGGAATTAAAATATCTAAAATAAAAAATCTTTCGCGACTTAATATATATATACAGAGATCACTTCTAAAAAATTATTATTATGTCATTATCAATTTTAAATTAAACTTCTACAATATTTATTGTTAAAATAATATAATAATTATGATCAAAGATAAAATTGAATGATTATATTTGGCTAAGAGGAAATCGATTACGTTAATTTAGACTTTATTTTTTAAAATCTTGAAGCAGTTTTACTAATGTATAATAACATAAAAATATATATGAAGAAGTATGTTAAAACATTTTTCCTCTTCAGATTTTAGAACATACAAAAATAACGAAAAAAAGTAACATAAGTTAATGCAAAAGGTTTCCGGATGGATGCCGCATGATTTGACAGCGTAATGCCAACGTTTCGCAAAACGTTGCAGTTTGCATCTTCAGGGCTGAGAGCTCCGATATTGAGTTTTCTTGGGTTATGGTCCTTATATATATTTCCAAAGGGTTTTCCATCTGCGAGAAGGTATTCTGTTATGAGGCCCCCTGATGGTGAAAGTGCATACTAAGGACGGTGTGCCATATAGTGCTTGTTTGATAGCCTTTATCGCGGTTGAGGTTGTCGGGATGTTTTAGAATTTCTAGGGCTTCCCGATGTTTCCTGGCAAAATAGGTTTGTGTGGAGGCTAATCTGGCCAAACTTCCCGGGCAAAATATAAGCAGGGAAGAAAGACTAGCACTCCGGAGTCTGAGGCAGAATGATAAGATTATCATTCTGCCGGCAGATAAAGGTAATACCACAGTAGTTATGGACAAATATGACTACTGTAATAAAATCAAGGCCATGCTTTCAGACCATAATGTTTATAGAAAACTTAAACGTAACCCGACCTCGAGCATAGAGAAGAAAACCTCTTCACTTCTCAAGAATGCGGGTCTCCCTCCCGAAATAACTAAAAAATTAATCCCCCGAGATTCCTCAGCCTCTAGACTTTACGGTCTTCCCAAAATCGATAAAGATTCTGTTCTATTACGTCCCATTGTCAGTAACATCGGAGGACCCACTTATCAATTAGTCTGTCTCCTTGTCAAACCTCTCCAAGCCCTTACAGGACTCAATGATTCCCACATAAAAAATACAATGGACTTTGTGAGCAGGATTATTAAAATTAAGACAAAAACCATGGACATTCTTGTCAGTTTTGATGTAGTATTCTTGTTCACGAATGTTCCAGTCCAAGATACACTAGATATTATTAAAAAGTCTGACAAAATCGCCACAGATCTTCTCCCATTAATAGAACATTGCCTAACTTCAACCTATTTTCAATTCCAAGGAGAGTTCTATGAACAAACTTCTGGAGCAGCAATGGGATCCCCCATTTCACCCATTATTGCCAACATTTTCATGGAGCATTTTGAGAATAAAATCCTGAAAAACGCACCTCTCAAACCCTCTACATGGTTCCGATATGTTGATAACACCTTTGTTATCTGGAGCCATGGCAGAGAAACGCTCCCTCAATTCCTCGATTTTCTCAATTCCCAGCACCCCAATATTCAGTTCACAATGGAAACAGAACAGAATAATCAGATCCCCTTTCTAGACGTGTTGGTTAAGAAGAACGAGGATGGTACCTTAGGCCATCGGGTTTATCGAAAACCAACACATACGGACCGTTACCTCCCATCATCATTCCTCTCAAAAGAATTCTGTCATTAATTCACTGATATACAGAGCTTTAACAATTTCTGAATCAACTTCCCTGAATGAAGAACTAGAACATCTTAACCAGGTCTTGACAAAGAATGGATATAACAGGAAAGACATCATTCGAACAACAGAAAGACTGAAAAACAAAATTTCCAATACTGAGATATCGAGTGAAAAAGAAGAACAAGGAAAAGATAAGAGAGATAAGAAGTGGACGATCCTTCCGTATCTCAAGGTACAATAGAACGCATTAGCAGAATCCTGCGTAAACACAACATCAAAGTAATTTCCAAACCTCAAAGAAAGATTGTGCAATTGCTTCCCAATCCCAAGGACCAGAGATCACACCTGGATACACCAGATGTGTACAAGATTCCTTGCGCCTGCGGAAAAGTGTACATAGGAGAAACTGGGAGAAAGATCAGTACACGCATTAAAGAACACCAACGATGTGCCAAATACAACCATTTTAGTTAATCAGCCTTGGCTGAACATTGGATGGAGACGGGACACTCGGTGCAATATGACAAAACAACCAGATTAGCCTCCACACAAAACTATTTCGCCAGGAAACATCAGGAAGCCCTAGAAATTCTAAAACATCCCGACAACCTCAATCGCGACAAAGGCTATCAAACAAGCACTATATGGCACACCGTCCTTAGTATGCACTCTCACCACCAGAGGGCCTCATAACAGAATACTTTTTCGCAGATGGAAAACCCTTTGGAAATATATATAAGGACCACAACCCAAGAAAGCCCAATATCGGAGCTCTCAGCCCTGAAGATGCAAATTGCAACGTTTGCGAAATGTCGGCATTAAACTGTCAATGATATATTATTAACTGTCAATTGATATATTATTCATCTCTATAAATAAAACTACAAAAAAATTACGAAACACGTATATAATTTTTCCAAAAAAATGAATTAAACGATTTTTAAACTAAAATAAACGTTATAAAAAGCTCCTCAAATTAACAAATTAAAATGAATAATAAAAGGCAGTAAAGAGCCAACGCAGTTGTAGGGCGTGAAAAATCTTTAACAAGATAATCAATTTTTAAGAATCCTTCTTCTTTATTCCATCAAACGTTTCGGACTCAATTCGAGCCTTCTTCAGTGATTCTGATAAAAACAAGAAACAAAAATGTCAAATAAAATCGCGACAAAAATGCAATATTAATAAATTAGCGCAAAAGAAGAGAAAGTATAGTCACATGTATGCATAGTCTATAAGAGCGACGCGACTTCGTTAGAGCCGATCCACCCGAGAAAGTCCGATGTAAGTAGCCCTCTCGACGATGCAAAACGCGAAGAGCGATGCACTAACAAAATAAATATACATCTAATCAAAACCAGATAGGAGAAGTTGATTGCCACTGGTCAAAAATCACTTACTCGGACACGAGAAGATCGGCACAACCGACACGATCACTCAGCACGCTAACAGTCGACTAGGCCGAAAATTCAAACGGCAACGATAAAATGGTGTCAAATGATTGAACAATAACAAACAACAAACATTGAGGACAAAATCAGTCAAACAAACAACGACCCGTTAAAGCTTAGGCATGTTTTCAATTATCGTCAGACATGAAGTATTTAATTTTGAAGTATCGCTTTGGAGATTCAACGCGTTTTTTTGGCGCTTAATATAAATCATCTCAGATATTAATCTTTTTCCTAAAAACGCTTCCTCATCCAAAATCTCGACCTCATCAAAATCAAAAGTATGATTAAGCGCTCTATGTTCGGCAATGACAGACGTGAGATTCTTTCTATGTTCTTTGATCCTCGTTCTTAGTGAGCGTCCCGTTTGTCCTACGTAAGAGGCGTCGCAATCAGTGCAGTTAATTTTATACACTATATTGTTGCGTGAATCTTTTTGTAAGCTATCTTTACCAACTTTAATAAATTGGCGCAAATTGTTTATTCCAGTATAAGAAAGCTTAACTTTGAGACCTCTGACACAATGTCGAAAACGTTCTGATATATTCCTCAAATACGGAACATTAAAATATGCAGTCTTATCTTCATCTCTGTCAACGTCAACCACACTCTCACCATCCATCAAACCGTTATCATATTTGTTGTTAAATCTATGAAATAGAATGTTAAGTCGGTTACTAATTGTGTGAAAAATAAGAGAGAGCGGGTATCCATTGTTCAAAAGAATGTTAACGACAAATTCAAGATTTTCCTTGTGAAACCTTGGATGAGAAAGCCAAAAAACCTTGTCTGTCAAACCAATTATTGTACCTTTCTTCTGACAAAGAGGGTGTCGCGACTCAAAGTGGAGGTATCTTCCTGAGAAGGTCGGTTTATGGAACCAATTAAATTCAATGTGTCCATTTACTAAAATAATTGTGACGTCAAGAAAATTCAAACGATTGTCGACACCCTCCTCCATGGTGAACTGCAACCTCGTGTGGAACGAGTTGAATGTGTTCAAGACAATATTAAGCATTGAGGAGGGCGCCGCCAATACGATGTCGTCGACATATCTAAAATAAAAGGGAAGATCCACGGAAAGAGTCGCAATCGCCCTTGATTCTAAATCTTGAAGCGTGATCTCTGCGATAATCGGGGAAAGAGGAGAGCCCATGGGCGTGCCAAAAGTTTGCTGATAACAAACATCGTTGAACATAAAAAACGTAGAGTTCAAAATGAAACGAACTGCAGTTACAAATTCATCGCGAGGTATCTGGCAATTTTTTCCAATATAGTCCCATCTGTTAGACAAGCTATCAATGGCCATATCCAAAGGTATGTTGGTGAATAATGAGACAACATCCAATGAAATCAATTTTATGTCGCCATCAATACGTCTGCCATTAAGTCTATCGACCACTTGCGCGCTGTTAATAATTTGGCTATCAGGTCTCGGAATAGATTTATAAATGATGTCATGTAAAAATTTGGCGAGACCATACAGCGGTGTGTTTTTAGATGAGACTATTATGCGCAACGGGTTATTTTTCTTATGAATTTTTGGCAGTCCATAAGCCCTCGGTAAAACGCCGTCTGTACAATTTAAAGATCTATACTTCGCAACAGAGATGTAATCTCGAGCTCTCCACCTAGCCAACATATCATGTAGATTGCTAATCAACTTATTAATCGGGTTTTTATTAACTACTCTATATGTGTTTTTGTCCGCTAATAAACCAGACATATTCGAAAGATAGTCGTCCTTATCCATCGCGACTGTTATATTACCCTTGTCGGCTCTCGTAAACAAAATATCTGGATTGTCTTTTGTGAATTTCTTTACAGCATTAAAGGAATTCACAACAATCTTGTCAACTGGAGACTCGTGTGAAATGGAATTATAAAAAGTATTTATAACAGGAAAAGATCTGCTTCTCACTGTCATGCGAACATCCATGGGCAGTCTACCAATATTATACTCCACACTTTTTAATAATTCGACCATCGTTTTATCCTTGTCGATAACAGGTAAACAAAATTTCTCTCCCAGTTGCAACAGAAGTTGTACTTCTTGAGGTATGGTCACGGAAGACAAATTAACAAACCACTCATCTCTTAATTCTGAGACAGGAGAAACCTGTGGCGAGAAAGACAAAGGATCAAGGTCAAGGTTATTTTAGATATGTCGACGACATCGTATTGGCGGCGCCCTCCTCAATGCTTAATATTGTCTTGAACACATTCAACTCGTTCCACACGAGGTTGCAGTTCACCATGGAGGAGGGTGTCGACAATCGTTTGAATTTTCTTGACGTCACAATTATTTTAGTAAATGGACACATTGAATTTAATTGGTTCCATAAACCGACCTTCTCAGGAAGATACCTCCACTTTGAGTCGCGACACCCTCTTTGTCAGAAGAAAGGTACAATAATTGGTTTGACAGACAAGGTTTTTTGGCTTTCTCATCCAAGGTTTCACAAGGAAAATCTTGAATTTGTCGTTAACATTCTTTTGAACAATGGATACCCGCTCTCTCTTATTTTTCACACAATTAGTAACCGACTTAACATTCTATTTCATAGATTTAACAACAATGATAACGGTTTGATAGTTGGTGAGAGTGTGGTTGACGTTGACAGAGATGAAGATAAGACTGCATATTTTAATGTTCCGTATTTGAGGAATATATCAGAACGTTTTCGACATTGTGTCAGAGGTCTCAAAGTTAAGCTTTCTTATACTGGAATAAACAATTTGCGCCAATTTATTAAAGTTGGTAAAGATAGCTTATAAAAAGATTCACGCAACAATATAGTGTATAAAATTAACTGCACTGATTGCGACGCCTCTTACGTAGGACAAACGGGACGCTCACTAAGAACGAGGATCAAAGAACATAGAAAGAATCTCACGTCTGTCATTGCCGAACATAGAGCGCTTAATCATACTTTTGATTTTGATGAGGTCGAGATTTTGGATGAGGAAGCGTTTTTAGGAAAAAGATTAATATCTGAGATGATTTATATTAAGCGCCAAAAAACGCGTTGAATCTCCAAAGCGATACTTCAAAATTAAATACTTCATGTCTGACGATAATTGAAAACATGCCTAAGCTTTAACGGATCGTTGTTTGTTTGACTGATTTTGTCCTCAATGTTTGTTGTTTGTTATTGTTCAATCATTTGACACCATTTTATCGTTGCCGTTTGAATTTTCGGCCTAGTCGACTGTTAGCGTGCTGAGTGATCGTGTCGGTTGTGCCGATCTTCTCGTGTCCGAGTAAGTGATTTTTGACCAGTGGCAATCAACTTCTCCTATCTGGTTTTGATTAGATGTATATTTATTTTGTTAGTGCATCGCTCTTCGCGTTTTGCATCGTCGAGAGGGCTACTTACATCGGACTTTCTCGGGTGGATCGGCTCTAACGAAGTCGCGTCGCTCTTATAGACTATGCATACATGTGACTATACTTTCTCTTCTTTTGCGCTAATTTATTAATATTGCATTTTTGTCGCGATTTTATTTGACATTTTTGTTTCTTGTTTTTATCAGAATCACTGAAGAAGGCTCGAATTGAGTCCGAAACGTTTGATGGAATAAAGAAGAAGGATTCTTAAAAATTGATTATCTTGTTAAAGATTTTTCACGCCCTACAACTGCGTTGGCTCTTTATTGCCTTTTATTATTCATTTTAATTTGATTTTTTAAACTTTTTCGTTTTCCAACTTTCTACAAATCACAGATAAAATATTATCAATAAATAGAATTAAAACAATATATTACAAAATTCAATTATTTTATTTTATTTTTTGTTATATACTTTGTAACGGCAAGACTTACTATTGCTTCGCAGACCGGACATCCGTCTGCAAAATATAACAATCTTATTTATTTTTATTCATAATGTTGACAATAGATAAAGGTTCAGTCTAATTACATCAGAAATTAATTAAAAAAAATATATAATAATAATTCGCTATATCTCTTTCCGAAATAATGACTATCTTCTTACTCTTCAAGATGTCTCGTCTGATGTCTCTCGTTGGTTCTCTCAGCTGTTCCAGGGCCTCGAATTCCTTTTGTATTTTGTGAAGAAGACCGTGGAAATTATGAAGAAGCTGATCAGATCTCACTTTCTGAGTATTTATTTCTTCTATTTCCTTCTTCTTTCCAAATGGATCAATGCAATCATTGATTTCTCGATGTTTGTTGTGCCAGGGTTTCAGAACAAAAGAAGATGAACAGAGACGAGGCTCTCACACTCCGATCATTATAGATTGATATGCGCGTTATATTAGTTAAACATTCGCATGCGTCAAATTGAGGGAAACAAACTTTGCCTTTAAAGGTAGCAGTCCAAGTTTGATTATCACTTGTTACAATTCTTTCCCTTTTATACAACACACTAGGGATGTGTGGAGCGTAAAGTAATCGTCAATAACTAATTTAAATTAGTACTGCCATGTCACATACATATACGTCAAACATTAATTACAATTTAATTAATCCTATGAAGACATTTTCGTTATTACCTTATTCTACATATCATTCATACCTTTCACACATATATACATCAATATTACTAAAATAAAAATATAAACACACACTTACTGGAATCATCATTAACAATAATTCCAAAGTAGTTTAGAGAGAAATCAAACACATACGCGCTTTTTTACTTTTCTTTAACATTATCTTTATCACTGTAATATTTGTGACGATTATAAATGCCTATTTCCCTTTGTTTATTTTGATGATCAACTAATAAAAACGCATTTTCACCAATATACTGAATTATTTTATATGGATCTTCAAAAAGATGAAAAAAATTTGTCAACTATCTTATCAAAGGCATTGGAGAGATGTTTTACCCTTAACAGAACCAAATCTCCAACTCATAATTTAATCTTCGAAATATTCTCTTATTGCTTTTTATGATTTTGGAAATTTCTTTTTAAGTTCTCTCTTAGCCATCGTAATGAGATATTCGTGCGAGGGTTTTTCGTTTTCCGAAAATTGAGAGGATTAAACTGGTTTACCAGTTCAAGATGAAATCCTTCAATTTATGTTAAGTGTAATTCATAAGGTATGAGATCTGTACTCTGCTAGATCGTTATATTTAATAAATTCTCGATTGTCGGAACTAATTCAATCCAACTAATTCAATTTTGTATTGCTTTTCCGCAAAGTCCTAAAAAATCGACACAATTCGCGCATTCATTCTGTAGGATTAGATTGAGAATGTCTAATCGAACTAAAACTTTTTAATATTTTCAGCATTTAAACGTGTTTTCCATAATGCAGACGTAAATTGACTATCATGATCTGATAAAATGCGCATCAGCTGTCCAAATTTTGGAATAAACCCATATAAAAATTGGCATCCTATGGATGTTCATTAAACCATCATAGCTCCATACAACATATATTTATATATATATTTCCATGGTGGAAGTCAGATAGACATTTATTAGGGATCTATTAAATCGTCATAGCTTTTTGGGATATTACATCCATGGTGGAAATCAGACAAACATCCATCAAACATCTATCCTATCCCCATAATAAATATCCTCTTATAAATATCCAGTAGACAATAATTATGGATAACAGATTTACACATAAATAAATAATATTTAAGTAGATAATTATCAAGATTAATATTCAAGTTTTATCATTAATGAAAATTTAGAAAAATTATAAATAAAAATAAAAAATTTTTAGCTAATTTTTAAAGTACATTTAAACATTTACAATTTAATATTTTTATACACATTTTTAAATATTTATAATTTAATTTATAAATAAAATAAATAAAATAAATTTAAACTGTATTTAATTATATAAATTAATTGTATAAATTACTTTAGGTCTATTAATATA
This sequence comes from Camponotus fellah, assembly GCA_030586385.1. NCBI lineage: Eukaryota > Metazoa > Arthropoda > Insecta > Hymenoptera > Formicidae > Camponotus > Camponotus fellah. The sequence continues at coordinate 389,295 of JAPIVC010000315.1, forward strand.
ATTACTTAAGCTTTTATTAGAAAGAAAACTGATAAACTGATAAAAAAATGATAAACGTCTATAATAAAAATCAAATATATACTTCTAATGGACGTCCACAATAAACATCAAATATATACTTCAAATGGACCTCTATTAGACGTCTTTAACTGACATTGCGTGGATCATTAATAGAAGGCTCATGGAGCCTCGGTAGACGATTAATAGATGTTCCATTGATCATTAATAGAAGGTTCATAAAGCCTCGGTGGACGATTAATCGATCATGCACAGACGTAAATTTACTCCTCCCTCTCTTCCAAAACGTAAGTACACAAACAAATCTATTATATCTATTTAGGATACATATACAAAATTTATATTTTACATTTTTTACATTCATGTTTTATTTTGTATTAAAAGGTCAGTAATTCTACAATGAAAGTACAAAATAAAAGTTCATCCTTTACACGTTTTTGGAAATCTGCGAAAAGGAACAACAAATCAAGCAAAACAAAGTAAAAGGTCTCAAATTCGAATTCTCAATCATTCTTGCAAGATATATTTGTTAAATCTCTTTGTAATATAATTATTGCATAATAACATTATATAATTCAAATCGCAAATAACAGATTTCAAACATATTAGTAAAAGACTGTGCGTTCGCATAAAAACAAAATTTTCTAACATCTGGCTCTTAATGTTCACGCCCCGACAGAAGATAAAGAGGAAGCGACTAAAGATGACTTCTATAATCAACTGGAAGAGCTATTTGACTCACTACCTGCAAATGATGTGAAGTTGCTGCTGGGGGATTTTAATTCGAAAATTGGAAACGAACTGACTGATCGGGGAACCACAGGAGGACACAATTTACACGAAAACAGCAATGACAATGGACAGTGACTCGTTAACTTAAAAAATAGTAAGAACTTGATCGTGAGCTCAACTTGCTTCCCACATAAACGGATACATAGAAGAACCTAGGCATCATCAGATGGATGCATGCATAACCAAATAGATCACGTACTCGTCCAGAAGCGTTGGGCCTCTAGCATCCTGGATATCCACTTGTATCGGGGGAACAAACTGTGACTCCGATCATTATCTGATTAAAGTAAAACTCCGGTGCCGGATATCAAGAGCTTTTAAGGCCAAAACGAATTCATCTTAAAGGTTCAATATTAACAAACTCCGGAATGAATCAATAGTCAACGAATACGGACGCTGGAGAAGGAGCTAATTCCAATGACAAATGATCTCTCGTGGAAAGGACGTAAATGAAGCGGAAAGAGATTAAGGCTCGGTTGCACCAACGTTATTTCAACTTTAAGCGAAACTTAAATATGTCTGTCTTTATTTATTTAGAAAGAAAGATAAAGGTAAATATTTAAGTCTCGCTTAAAGCTAGAATAACGTTGGTGCAATCGAGCCTAAGAGAAAAATAAAAACTGTGGCAGAAAGGGTGATAGGATATAGAACCCAAAGCAGAAGAAATGAGTTGTTCGACGATGAATGCCTAGAAATGCTAAACATGAAGAATGAAGCCTACAAGCAATTCACGAACCGACAAGAGCCAAGAAAGATAAATATGACGACCTTCGACGATTTGCAAACAAAGTCTTAAGACAGAAGAAATTATCTTAACGAGAAATTCCGATATATTAATGACAATTTCGCGACTAATGACACAAAAACAGCATATAAGATGGTGAAATAAACTAAGGAAAACTTCAATTCAAAGACGAGCTTATGTAAGGATAAAGATGGACATATGATAAGCGACACGGATAAAATAAAAAGAAGATGGGCATCTTATTTCCGTAAACTACTGAATCTCGAGAATGCAATAACCAGAACGGTGATAGAACCTCATGACACAGAATGAACGTTCATCGATAGATCTTCCAACCGCAGAGGAGGTACAACTCGTGATAAAAAATTTGAAACTGAATAAAACGCCGGGCATTGACGAGATCCCATCGAAGCTCCTTAAAACGGGCGGACATAGCTTGATAAGAGCCATACACGAACTAATACAACGCAATATAGGAGCAAGAAGAAATACCCAAAGACTGGCGAAAAAGCATCATATACCCGATATACAAGAGGAAGATGAGCTACAATGTGAAAACTATAAAGATATATTACTATTTTGTATGTCTACTTTGTACAAGATATTGACGAAAATCATAAAGAATAGGATTAAAACATATACTGAGGAAACCATAGGAGAATATCAGGGTGGATTTAAAAAGGGACCCTCAACGATAAATCAAATCTTCACTGTGAAGCAAGTGTTGGAAAAATGTTGGGAATTTAACATCGATGTCATCAAATATTTGTGAATTTCAAGCAGGCGTACGATAGTATTGAGCGGAGCGCATATATAAAATAATGTTACAGTTTGAAATACCGACAAAATTGGTTCGTCTAACCAAAATGACAATGATGGACTCAGTAGCGCAAGTCAGAATACAAAACATACTGACTGAACTGTTCTCCACGTGTACAGTGCTATAAAGCAAGGAGATGGGCTGTCCCCTACACTTTTTAATATAGCGCTTGAGTATGTCATCAGAAAGATCCCAGTGGATACCGGGAAACACTACTGCTCAAAACAAACTAATTAGTAGCGTACGCGGATGATATTAACATCATGTCACGATCTACCTCTGATGCAAAAGAAGCAGCGAAAGAAGTCGGACTACGGATTAGCGAAGAGAAGACGAAGATGCTCCAAACGCGAAAGAGAAAACCAAGGAGACAAAACATTACAATGGGAGATTATAACATAGAAAACATCGACAGTTTCATTTATTTAGGAATGAAGCTATGTAGAGATGGAAGCGAAGCAGAAGAGATCAAAAGACGGATACAAGTAGCAAGTAAAGTAAACGTTCTACTTGATCCTATTAAAGTCAAAATATATACACAAGAAAACAAAGCTTCGATTATACAAAACAAACATTTCTCCAGTTCTATGCTATGGGAGTGAAGCGTGGACCATGACGCAGGCGTCAGCAAAATTCCTAAATATCTTCAAAAAGAAGGTATTGAGAAGAATATTAAGACCAATGAAATGGAGATGAATGGAGATTTGTAGAGTTGTACAGCCTATTCAATGAATCAGAAGTCACGATCATAATCAATTTACGCAAGTTATAGGATAGGGTATATACAGCGAATGAACGATACAAGAATATCAAAAAGAGCACTCAAAGAACGAGTTTTTGGAGCGAGACAGGAAAGCGCAAACGTTGGAAGGACTTGGTCGACGGTATCTGCGAATCGCTTTTGGGACTGGAAAATTGGAGGACGTGATTGTTGGACCGGAGAAATTGGGGCACTGTATTCGGGAGGCCAAGGCCCGATACAAGCTGTAGCGCCCAGTTAATAATAATAATGTCGCATATATTATCATAATCAGCAGAGGAGATAATAAAGTAAAAAAAATTTGGTTTGAAGCAATGGAATGACACTTTCTGCGTTTTTTTTTTCGAAAATATATATAACCCTGTTATACTATATAACATTTCTAATAGAAAAAATGCTCTACTTTGTAGTATTTAATATCAAAGTTACTCTACCTTGTTTTTATATATTCAAGTAGTCTCTCATTTTTCTTTAAAACATATATTATTGAAAAAGGAAAATTGCCTATTTTTCCGACAAACAAGTCTGAATTCAAGAGCTATGCAAAAAAAATGGAAGAGACAAATCATCAGCAATGTACGTATTGATATTATCGTTGCCATGGGATGGTATGTTTTCCCTCGACTGTAGTATATACTTGAAAGATTTTAACACAAGTTGTAAGTTGTATGTATGTATGTATGTATGTAAATATGTATGCATACTATTTTCTAATTTTTTTACTCACTTACATAACTAAAGGCATATTCTGATAAATACTGCCAGTGTACTAAAAATCTATAATTCATTTAACGCATAATATATAATTATTTATCTATACTGGTAGTGTATATCGGAACATATTCCAAGTATTGACATGGTCTAATAATTACATTTTTCATACACAATGATAAAGATGATGGAAATTTTTCTCCCTTGTTCCTTTTTGCGTTATATTTGAAAAATTTTGACAAAGAGATTTTCACACAGCACCTTTCATTGTAAATATATATTAAATACGTAACAATACTGCATTTACATAGCATTTCATTTCATATCAAACATAATTTATTAAATACGTAATTAGCGCAATAGATATGAAATCCAAGTCAAAATATATATATATAACATGCAGGTATGTTGTGCATATTATATGAATGTGTAAATCTATCAAACGTAGTTGATACATATTTAATAAAAAGTAAAAGTAGCATATGTATTCTAATTATATTTTATTTTAATTATTATTTAATATGTATTGCTAATTTTTTCGGTATTGTATTTTTTTTTAGTATTATTATAGACTCATCAAATTTTTAGTAAGGCAAAAATTTAATACAATATCATATATATGTACTTACTTCGCTAATTTTTTCGGAATCTATTTCTTTTTAGTATATTTTAAAGTTCAAATTTCGAACGCTCTACTAGCGACAGATAATTAAAAACGCGAGTAGTCACATTTAATCGGTATGAGAGGTTTCCTAACCTTAAACAATTGTCTCATCAATCATCTTAAATGTCCCAAATTTTCGATAACTTTTTTCGTAATTAAGAATGTTTTACATAAAATTGTGAAATTTTCACGAAATCACGAGCTAGAGGAAACCCTTCTCCTTTACAATTACATTTAAATTAAAAGCTAAATCAAAAATAATTCTTAATTTGCAATAGAATTGAATTTCCATACTTTAATTATACATTTCAAATTATTTCAGAGAGACTTTTTGAAATTGAAAGGTAGAACAAACTTATAAGACAAAGTAAAAAATATTTTCAAAACTTTAATAAAGGCCCTATAAGACACAATATTCCCCAAATATTGTATAAAAATTATTAATAGTTAATAATATTTATACAAAACCCCAAAAACACAATATTCCTAAAATATTGTATAAATATTATTAAGAGTTAATAATATTGTATTTATACAAAATCCTAGGAATATTGTATGCTTAGAGGGAATATTAATGTTATATAGCTGGAAAGGAGCTCGAGGAAAACATTTCCGAAGTTTTAAAATTGTCAGTTTAATTATAGATAAAAGATTTCAAAGCCATTTATTATCAATAATTACATCATTGTGATTATTTTTCGAAATTAACAATTTTTGCTAATTCCTGTCTTTTTCGACATTGTAATCATAATATGAAACAAGTATCGATTAATACCACAGAAATCGTTATATTACACATTGTACAAGGTCCTAGACCACCCGTATACCTCTTTTCTTTCAAAAACTAAGCATTTTAGAGAAAAACGTTTTCGACAAAAATTGTATGGTTTTTAGGGGAACATAAGATGGTGTCATTGATTTGACCTTGGATGGCATCGTTAGGGTCAGGTCAAGGACACCTTTAATTTCTTAAATGGAACCACCTATTTTTTATTACATATTCTTATAGTTTATGTCAAGAGCTTTCCAAAACACTATAATAAAGTATTTTTTCGTCAAGTACTTTTCGAGTTATGAGACTTGAAATCTTAATTTTTTTCTTAATTTTACATAAACCATAAAATATCTTGTAAAATATTCATTTTTCGATTATTTCACCTTAATACTTTTATGTACAAAATAATGAGAAGTTTTTTTAATTAAAATTTTTTTTACTTTCTTGTTTCATATTAATTTTCAGTTTCCAAAATTTTAAATAAATTTTTAATTTTTCAATATTATTATTTTCGAAAATTAAAGCAACTATTTTGTATAACAATGTTTTCAATAAAAATATTTCTATTTAACTTGTACAAGTTTTCTTCCTTGTACTTCTATTTATCTTGTACAAATTTTTATTCTTAGTTGGCGCAATTTTTTTATATCACTATTTTTGTAGACAATATGACAGTTGGATACAAGTGCATGAGCTTGGTGCATGAGCTTGGTGCCCTTTTTTTACCTTTTTTTAAAAAGGTAAGTTTTTGGGGATTATTTAATAAACTTTAAAAATATAAAAAAATGTTTAAGAAAGATAGGAAAAAATGCCTTTAATAAACATCTATTAAAGTTTTTTATTATATGTTTCTTAAATATTTATCTCAATAATATACATACAATTATTTTACATACATTCAACACCAGAATATTTTAATATGTGCAATAAATTATTTCCTATTTACCCATTCAATTAAGAAAAATCTGTTTAATATTCTGAAATCTAATGAAGGATCCAGATTATTAAATAAATTATTTGTTTAATAATCTAGATTCCTCATTAGGATTCAGAATATTAAGTAAACCAAATCAGTTTGTCAGAAATTAAACTGATACAAGACAAGAAATATAATTACTACATTAATCCTTTGTAGATCTTATATCCATCTTAGATAAATTCGAATACGAGTAAGTTAAATTGGGTGTCGCCGCGTAACAGCAAGCAAAGAGACACATGTTATAAATACATTTTCGCTATGTTAAAATGTTGCTGTAACAATAAAATGCCAAAATAATATTACAAAATAATATCTCTGCATTATTTCTGCAACACTGCAATGAGCAATATTGTAACATTGCAGCAATGTTGATGCAAGCTTCTGTGTTGTATGGGCGTGTTCATAGAATTGCGTAAATAAACATTATTTTTTTTAAATATTAATATTTATTAGAAAAATTGTATATATCAATTCAGAGTTTTTTTTAAGTAATTCATTTCTAATAATCTTTTATGATATTCATTATGTTTTTCTATTCAAAGCAAACATACATATATATTCAAATGAATATTGAAAGATTGTACGTTTCTTATAATTATATACAGGGTGTTTCTAAAACGATGTCGGAGATTTTAAGAGCGTATTCTAGAGGTTAAAATAAGAAATAGTTCATATAAACATGGATCCAAAAATATTTTTCTTCCAAGTTATAGCCCTCTAAAATTGAGGGAAAAAATTGTCAAAACCACATAAAAATGAAGCTCATTATTAATTATTACGCTATGCAAAACTTTAATGTTCTATGAAAAAGTCTCCGAGAGTTACAATACATTTTTCGATTTTTTCCCTCAACTTTAGGGGGCTATAACTGTAGGAAAAGCATTTTTGGACTCATGTTTATATGAGCTTTCTTTCTTATTTTAATCCTTAGAATACGCTCTTAAAATCTCCGACATAGTTTAGAAACACCCTGTATATTTTAGAAATTATTTTATTATATATTTCTTTATTATATTTCTATATTTGATAATAACTATACATTAAATATTAAATTTATTAATTATTTGACAAACAAATAAAGAAACCAAACTGTTGATATTCAAGATCAACATCTTCAAGAATGATGTACAAAAAATGAAGATATAAATATTTAAAAAAAATCTGCGTCATAATGAACATTAAAATTTTGTTTTTATTTGTTACAATAATATTTTTCTTTTTTTTATTAAGCTATGTAACATACATGTGTGTAACATATATATAACAAGCAGCAGATGTTTCATTTTTAAGTTTGTGCAATCATTAATATAATAATAAATATAAATTATTAATATAAATTATTAATATAAATAATTATATGTTGAATATTAAAGGTTTTTTATAATTATATTTTAATGTTTATTAATAGTTTTTTATTACTGTTTATTAAAAGTTTTTTATTATATTATAATAATGTTTTCTTAAGAACTAAAAAATATAATATACTATTTATTTGAAAACATTTTGTACAAAATGTAAAACTATATTTAACATTTGTATTAAAATAAAGTTAAAAAGTACTGAATGAGATATACAGAGTCCGATAACTCTGTCTACCTGGAATATCTCCATTATTTTTAGAGATACAAAAATTTTGTACTTATAAAAGTTTTGTACTTATAAAAGTTGTTTATAGTGTTTTGGAAAGCTTTCGAGATAAGCTATAAGAATAGATAATAAAAAATGGAAAGTTCCGTTTCAAAAAATGGAGATGACTTTGAAATCTCTGAAACGCCATCACCTACAAAAAAATTATTAGTAGCATATAACGGCCCTCTTGGTACTGTACAATTTTTGTAAATACAAAATTATTGTATCTCTAAAAATAACGGAGATATTCCAAGTGGATAGAGTTATGGTCCACCTTGTATATATGTTATATGCATTTCTTTAAACTTTTTATTTTATTTAGTTTCGGAAACAAATAAAATATAAAGTTTACAGTAATATAAATACTTTTTACCATTGATATATTTCTAAATTAACAACATTTAAAAAATATAATTATATGGTACACTTATATTACTTTAAACTTTATATATGTGTGTGTGTGTGTGTGTGTGTGTGTGTGTGTGTGTGTGTGTGTGTGTGTGTGTGTGTGTGTGTGTGTGTGTGTGTGTGAATATATGCTCCGAATAGCACACATGTCCAGAAATCAGTCAGAGAACAGCCAGGTGACATAAAACATTCTCTGGCTGTCCTCTGAATGTTTTTTGGACATGTGTGCTATTAGGAGATTCATACAGCCAAAATACATAGTACATTGTAAACGCGTATTTGCGTTTAATATTACAGATACGTATCAAATACATAATTTATGTATTTAACACATATCAAATTGTATATAGTCATATGTATGTGATATGTAACGTAAATATCGTATCTAACGCAAACATTTATTGGTATTAAACATTATCTGATACATGATACGTATTATTACATATTTGCTACAATATATAGTAATATTTCACATTTTATGTATTTGCTGTATATCTAAAATATAAAGTGCTGTGCAAGTTAGTAGAGTACAATCTGTAATTGTAATTTGCTTCATACATTAGCCATGTTTCGAATTTATTGTCAGTACTAAAAATCTATAGTTTACATCACGTACACTATAGATTTTCAGTACTGGCTGTAAATTCGGAACATGACCATTATCAATCAATTGTGAGGCAACAGTTTTTTTAAAATACTGCGGAACACGAACAGAAATAAAATCATTAAATTATTTAATAATCAATGTGCTTGCTGTAGTAATGGATTATATATAAAATTATGGATTCTTCGAAAAATGGAAAATTGTACATGCGGTAATCACAAAAACCTATATTCTAAGTTCTTGTTTATCGACAAAAATGCTCTTGAAAGTGACTTATAGCCAATCAAAAGGCTTATAAGTCACTTTTAGAGGTAATTTTATTGATAAAAAATGATTCAAAATATGAGTCATAATATTTCAACGCAAAAAGTGTACTGGATTGCGTTACGAAAAATGGAAGGAACACGACGAACAATGGACTACAATTACACGTTGCTTTGAACTAACATTAACTAATTTTATTTTTAGACTGCGATCTAATTAATATTTTAGAATTATTAGAAAAGAACGTACCTTACGACTTAACAGTACTTTGTCCGTGTAATCTGGAAGATAAAACTCTTTTCTTTTCTTTGTTGGCACTGGACTACCTCGAATGATATTTGAAAGATAAAACCCGACTAATGTCGATGTATACCGGTGCCGACAATCCCACTTCCTAGCATGTCCTTGAGCAAATCAAGGCATGATATTGCAGTGTATTCGCTTACGTAAACGCAAGTATCATACGCTAACCAATTATCGACGTAGTAGCCGCTGCGCGCGCAACTACAAATGTTGTACATCAGCTAACGGTCAATTCACAAAAGATTTTTATCAAACATGTATTATAAAATATATATTATTTAAATAATTTTATTGTTGAAGAATTTGGCATTGTTTATGCATTTGTTGAACTTTTTATCACACTAAATATTATTTTAATTCTCACTTTATAAATGTATAATAAAACTCTCACATTATAAAAATATATATATAATAATATATATATATATATATATATTTATATATATATACATATGTATATATATATATATATATATATATATATTGTTGCGTCCCCGTGTTCCTTCCCTGCGGATTATTTAGTCACCTGTAACGTTCGGCAGAAGATCGCGTTACCAAAAAGAATGTTAACGAGACGTATGACTGTCGAGTCGTTTTCCAGCTGTCAAGCTGAGCGGTCGCGTATCGATCCGCGGCAAAACGTTATCTTTATTCTGTTCTCTGTGTTGTATATTTCCTGTGTGTTATCGTGTTATTAAAGTTCCAGTGTTCTGTTAAACTGTGTTATCATTTCCGAGTGCGCGGGTGCCGTGTGGTTAGCGTGTGCAAATCGGTTGTGTCGCGCGCGCGTTCGATTAATCTCGAAGTCGTCGCCGCGGACGCAACAATATATATATATATACAGGGTGTCCGATTCGTGAGGGATTAAACGAAAAGTGATGATAGATTGGGTCAAACTAAGAAGAGTAGTCCTCTACCATTTTGCAAAATTCGCAATAATTATTAAGTAATAAGCAAAAATGTACATACATATACATACATGCATACATATGTATATACATACATACATACATACATACATATGATGATAGATTAGGTCAAATTAAGAAGAATAGTCCTCTACCATTTTGCAAAATTCGCAATAATTATTAAATAATAAGCAAAAATATCCCGGCGCATGAGAAGCGATAGACCGCTTCATCACTTTTCGTTTAGTCCCTCACGAACCGGACACCCTGTATATATAAAATGTATATTTATATATACTAATAATATATATATATATATATATATTTTGTAAGTTATAAATACATTAGAATAATATTAAAAAAGAAACATTTATAATAACACGAAATTCTTTATTGCTATTACGGAGATCGTCAGTCGAACAGATCAAGGAAAGAAGCTATTTTTATCTCTATGCTCAACTGAAGATCATAATGATTTTTATGTTTTTCTTGCAAATCAAAATTAATTGTGGATGTGTGTAGAAAATGAAGAAGAAGAAAGAGAATTCTATTGAGAGTTAATGTCAGATTTTAAAATATCAAGCGACGCGGTATCGTCGCGATGCCAAGTATACTAAAAAACAGGATCTGAGCATTGAGAGTCACTATTCTCGACGCGGCGCTACCAAATACCTTATCCGGAATTTCACGTCAAGTAAACTTTCGATTAAGATATTATTTAATAAACTAAAGCCATAATAAAAAATCTACCTTTTATTATATAATATAAATACAAGCTTTCGATTGCGACCTGTTTGAATAAAATCAGTGCAGTCAATTCTAAGAAATAACGATCGAATATTAGAATTGTGACATTTTTCGTTTTCGTTCTTCTCTTCATTTTCAGATTCAGACTCACATACATATGATCGCATGCACACACGCAAAGTGAGTTTGTCCCTCAAGCAGCGTTCACAGCGTGCGTATACGATTATTGCTTCGATATGTACAATGCTTTAAGAGACAAAATCATCTGCGTGCATACGTGTAATATTTATACGTATATGTATATGTACGTATGAGAGATTAATTTATTAGAGTATAGTGCGGAATAGTGTAAAATAAGGAAGAAAAGTGACACGTTAAGTAGTCAGATTAGTTGTTTAGAAATACAGATTTTAAGAAATAAATAAGAGTAAATAAATAAAAGTATAGTGCAGAACAAAGAGGAAAAGTAGTGTAATAATGTACAAAGGAAGAAAAGTGATATATTAAAAATTTATCAAGCGGCGCAGTAACTTCGGGACGTCAAGTGCATTTATTAGTATTATATAAAAACACAGATTTGTAACACCTAAGACTCCGGAGTAGTTACCGCGGCCATCTTAAAATCGTGATAAGCGAGAAAGGACACCCAAATTTATATTGTAACTGACATCTAAATAAAAACATATTTGAATGAAATAAGACTACCAATCTCTTCAGCACACCTGTAAAAATGGACGGATACTAATCCTTTCCTTTCACAATTTATAAATAGCCGTAAATTGAGTCGGAAATGAAGCCTTGAAAATGTGAAAAAACACGCGATTTGACAGCTGTCAAAAGGAGAGGAAAATGTTACTTTCTAAAGTTTATTCCTTATATAGCTTAGTATCCGTCCATTTTTATAAGTTTCCTTAATTGCACACCACAAGCACAAAGCAAATAATTATGAAATGGGATGCAACGTAAATTGGGCTGTCATTTCTCGCTTGCGAGGCCATTTTTCATGCCTTATAGTTCACTGATTTATAGCAGTGAGGCGCTGCATGAGAATTTTGACATGTGAGTAACGTGTGGGTAATATGTCGATACCATGTAAGTAATGAGGTCCTTGCACAATGCCAAGCAAGAGAAGTAGGAATAGGGAAGAATATAGGAAAAAGAGAGAGGAAAGCTAACTTTTTTTTACATATACAGGATGTCAGATTCGTGAGGGACCAAACGAAAAGTGATGATAGATTGGGTCAAACTAAGAAGAATAGTCCTGTACCATTTTGCAAAATTCGCAATAATTATTAAGTAATAAGCAAAAATGTCTCGGCATAAGAAATGGTAGACTTTTTGCTTATAATAACTTAGTTATTGCGAATTTTGCAAAATGGTAGAGGACTATTCTTCTTAATTTGTCTTCCTAATTAATCTTCCCAATCTATCATCATATGTATATATGTATGCATGTATGTATATATGCATATATACATATGTATGCATGTATGTATATGTATGTACATTTTTGCTTATTACTTAATAATTATTGTGAATTTTGCAAAATGGTAGAGGACTATTCTTCTTAGTTTGACCCAATCTATCATCATTTTTCGTTTGGTCCCTCACGAATCGGACACCCTGTATATACATATATATATATATATATATATTTTTAAATTATATTTTTTATGTAATTTTACCACGAAATATTTATTTCTCTAAAAACAAATTAATTTGTTTTTAGATAATTTAGATTATTTCTCTAAAAACAAATTAATTTGTTTTTAGATAAATAAACATTTGTGGTAAGATGTTGTAAGATTGTCGAAAATACTACAATTTTCGTATTATATGTCATCTTACTATTAAAAATAAAATTTTTTCATTGCGCATTTTTTGAAAGTAATTTTTATGAGATATTGATGATTAAAATGACACCAAACACAATATGAATAATCGATAATTTTAATTACATAAATAATTAATTTTTTGATTATTGATTAATTAAAAATCATCCGATTTATGTCGTGTTTGATGTCATTGTAATCAGAAAATTCTCATTAATCCATTAAAATTATTTTCAAATCGATAAAATGCGAAATAAAAGTTTCAATTTTTATTTTCTAAAATGTTTATATTATAGATAAGATAAGATCTTCGCGAGACTGGTGAGTCGTCGAAAGCAAGGCAGAGACTAAGTAAGGAGTAAACAAGATAACATGAAAAAGTTACGAAATCTCGTTCGCGAGTCTTCCTTTATCTCCAGTCTTTCGTATTATATTTCATCTTTCCGCAGAAAATATAATTTTTACATTCGCATTTTATTGATCCAAAAATAATTGTAATCGAGTAATGATATTTTTACGATTAAAATGACATCAAACACGACGTAAATCGGATTATTTTTAATTACATAAATAATAAAAATATTTATGTAATTAAAAATTATCCGATTCATATTGTGTTTGGTATCATTTTAATCACAAAAGTCTCATTAAAATTATTTTCCAACTTGCAGTAAAATGCGCAAAAAAAAAATTTATTTTTTATAACAAGATGACATATATACGAAAATTATAGTATTATATAAGATATATATTTATTATTAATTACATATATATTATCATATATATAATATAAGATATATGATATTATATTTATTATAAGCTTCGATGCTCGCGTATATATATTTATTTCCCTTCGTATGCTTTACGATTCGATTTTCGAGCCGCGTCGTCATTTAAATATCACTAATGTGACCACTAATGAAGATTTATCGGTAAAATAAATATAAGAAAGTTTTTTTTGGTTTAACATTTTTAATGTTAATTTATTTAATAACTATATATTATCATCATTATCTCTGTCATTAGGTGCTTTCCATTTACAACATTCATGATGTTAAAAAAAGACAGAAATGAGATTTATCTGAGTTTTGATATGAATGGAAAGCACCTATTATTATAAAAGAACTGTATGTAACGACTTACCATATGATCACTGGTAAGTCGTTGCATATAGTTCTTATTCCTACCGCTCTCTTATGTCGCCACCGTCAACTCAGAGTTCCACGGTCATCGACATATACAGGGTGTCCCGCAACTATCGCTCAATATTTTAAAGGTAGATTCTCTGACCAATTTAAAAACGATTTTTCCTCAGCTAAAATGCCGAAGAAGATCATTATTTTTTGCATATTCCTAATTTTTGTCATGATGTATCTTTCTAACTAATCCTTAAATTAAAATTCTATTAAAGTAAACTCTATCTAAAATTAACTAAAGAATGTGACTTTATTAATATTTTATTCCCATAAGGCTTAGTTTGCGAAAAACCCTTTATTTTCAATCATTTATAACTCGAAAACTATTAGTGCCTCGACATTTTCGCTGAGGAAAAATCGTTTTGAAATTGGCTAGAGAATCTACCTTTAAAATATTGAGCGGTAGTTGCGGGACACCCTGTATAATGGACTGAGCATTGCCATAGACAGACGAGCGCCCGCTATAGAGAGAGAGATACTACATGGGAGGCCCATCGAGGCGGGAAACAAACTTACCAATGAGATACTAGCAAAAGAGACAGACATAGGCCTCCCATATAGTATCTCTCTCTCTATAGCGGGCGCTTGCCTGTCTATCGCAATGCTCAGTCCATTATATATGTCGATGTTCACGAGTATTCCAGAGCCTTAACGACAACCAAGTGGACTGTGATTCATCAATCAAAAGGTAAATATTGTGAAATTTTTCTCATTTCTGTTTAGATTAGACATAATATATTTTGACATATTATATTAATATAATATAAAGAGAATAGACAGATATCATTTTATGGAATATAATTGTGTAATTTATAATTATATATATATGTGTGTGTGTGTGTGCGCGTGTGTGTGTGTGCGTGCGTGTGCGTGTGCGTGTGCGTGTGTGCGTGTGTGCGTGTGTGCGTGTGTGCGTGCGTGTGTGTGTGTGTGTGTGTGTGTGTGTGTGTGTGTGTGTGTACAATAATTATGCATTATATAACTATAGAGTTACAGATATACATGCATATATATATATATATAATTATGTACATAAATAATCTTTTTCTGCGTAATCATAACTTGTATGAATAGATTACTTGTAAGAATAAGATTTAGATGTTGCATGAAAGTAGGAAAAGAGTAACATCATATTTGTAAAACTGGAAATATATTTTAAGTTGTGGGAAGATGGACTCTATATGTTGATACTACCTTATAAAATAATATTTATTACGATACGGAACAAACTTATATTAACCTTTTATGTAATTATATGGTAATTATATTATTATTTATTTATTACATATATCTGTTTAAGTTTTCGAATTTTTAACTTCTTTTTTTTCTCTTTAAACCTAATACTGGCTAAATTTCAATTTAAATTTCATTTTGTTTAAGATAGAAATCTAATATAATGGCAGAATTGCAGCACGTCTTATTTCAATTAAATCTGAACTTCTAAAATTTTCTTCGATTCTTCATATGTAAAACAAAATTTTATTTTATAATAAAGAATAATGGAATAATAATGAAATCTATAATAGTAAATATGTAACAGAAATTTAATTAAATCAATAATTTTGACGTGTAATATATAGTAATATATCGGATGGCAATTAATAGATGATTTAATAGCACAAAAGTGTAGTTGGCCTCGAAGTGATAAAAATGCATATATATTTTTTGCAAAAAAGATATATAAATAAATTTTATAAAAAGATGTGAAAAAAACCTTACAAAGGTAAAAAATATACGCCAAGTACATAAAAAATATTCCACCTTGTATGCAACAAAACGTTTAATAAAAAAATACCCTTATAATAAATGATTTATAAAAATTTTCCCTCAAAAAATATATATAATTTTCATAAAAAAATCATAACTAAATATAAAATCAATAATTAATTAGCCAAGTATATTTAAGCAAATGATAGGGATTTATAATTTGAAATATTTGTCATAAATTCAATCTTGCATTTATATATTAGATTCTCGATAAAATAAAAATGATTTTCAAAATAAGTTCCAAGTAAATTTGGAACCAAAAAAATTAAGACCAAAACAACTTACAAAAATTTGGCGTGTTCAGGTCACATTATAATACATATAATTTTACAAAATTTGCGAATTATATACCTGTAATTAATTTCAATTATAGAAATATGTGAATTATAACGACTCGAGCACACCAAGCTTTTGTAAGTAGTTTAATTCTTAATTTTTTTAGTTCCAAATTTACTTGGAACTTATTTTGAAAATCATTTTCATTTTGTCGAGAATATAATATATAAATGCAAGATTGAATTTGTGACAAACATTTCAAATTACAAATTCCTATCAATTGCTTCAATGTACTTGGCTAATTAATTACCCAGGTAGCAGCACACGTCATTTTGACGTTCCAAATTGATCATTTTTGGTCATATATCGTCAAAATGATTGATTTGTTACATGACTTTATCATTGACATCTTGATATAAGATTTATTTTATACATTATTTTGACGTCATTTTTCAGTCATAAAGTGACGATTATTTTATTATTAATGTTATTAGTTAGTACATTGATCCCATAAAACAATCTTTTAAAATTTTTTATATAACATAACTTTCGTAATCAGACTTTAACAATTGTTCTTTCGACGCATGCGTTTATGTGCACGATTCATGTTGTATAGTTAAAATATTAGCTACTTATATCAATCGAGTAATTAAAGTGCCAAAAAATATGTACATTTTTTTAATAAATAATATAATTGATTGGTAAAACATATTTTTATAAAACGCAGGCAATGAAAGACATTATTTGTTAAAATGTTATATGATATTAGATGTAAGTTTTTTTATTTACGTTTAAATAAAATAATAATAACAAATATAAAATTTGTGACCTATTTTCTTATCGTTGCGTTTCTCATCATTTGAGTTTTCCAACGTTTTCGAATAAAGTTTAATCGATCCTCTGAAGAATAGCATGGCTGTAATTGTTCAATAAATTACTCTCGAATCGGTTAATCTGCTCTTTAAAAGTGAATGAGTGAAAATATCATTAATTTAAACAGTAAAATGAGATTTCATTGAAAATCAGTGAGTATGTTATTGATCTTCAATGGTGTTCGCGAATAATTCGGGTATCGATAGGATAATTTAGAATCGGGCGCGCTGTTGCTAACCGTCTCACACGCTACGCCCGCCTGACGGCGCCACCTCTTGAGCTTGCATATCACGTGACCCTGTACGGGTCCAATGTGGGGCTTCTTTTCCGGAAGCTCCTGGTCAGTCGTTCTCATCAAGTAGTCTATAGTGCACGTGCTTTGTGTTGCTCCCGTATCATTGGCTGCGTTCAGCAGAAAAAGCTGCAACTGTTATAAAATTCGTGAGCCTGATTGGTGTATGCTTTTAATTTTGGCTGAATCTAAGAGCATACACCAATCAGATTCACGAATTTTACAACTGTTGCAAAACAGCATTTTCTGCTGAACGCAGCCATTCTCACGGCTCAACTTTCTCAACTGCTTTCTGCGTTTCTTGCTCAGCGCTTATTTGTCTCAGCTCGGTTTTGTTTCTACTCAACGGTGTCGGAATCTATCATTATCTGCTCAACATACGAATACGCCTCACAATCTAATGTTATCGGCTCATTAAAGGAATACGCCTCACAGCACGATAGCCATTGTTCGCGCGTGCCACGTACTCATCTAGTTCCCGGCATCTAGAAATCATATTGCTTTCGGCTCATCATAAAGGAAGTGCGGTGTGTGAACGTCGCATACAACGACGGGCTCATCTGTACTGCTCAACGCGAATCCATAGACTGCTCATCGTACTAAAAGTGCTCATCATTATTGTTTCGCGCTCTAATTACGAGATCAATTATTTTTCACTGGCCACTTGCGTGTGTGTGCTCGTCCCCTGGTAACCATCTGGTAACCAGATCAAATCATAGGCTTGTGCAAGGCGGGCGGTTTCCCTCTTGCAAAATGGCATGCAACAGATCAACAATTTCTCACCGGCATCTCAGTATCATGTTCTCAAACGAATACAGTATCATTGGACGACTGCGAAACCAAATTACTCGGATTCAAATGGATTCCTCAAAAAGACAAGTTTGCTTTCTCATTAAAGTTCAACTCACCTCCAAGGAAACTCACCAAACGCCTCATCTGAAGTGGCTCAGATATTTGATCCTCTCGGTTTGGTCTCACTGGTTGTAATAAATGCCAAGGTTTTATTACAAGAATTATGGTTACTCAAGCTCGGCTGGGATGATCCCTTACCAGCCTCTTTCAGTATAAGGTGGCTTTCAATAAGAAACCAACTCAACGCGCTGGCCAACGTCTTAATTCCACAATGGTTCAATACGTGGAGTGATTTCACCGTGGAACTTCATGGTTTTTCGGATGCTTCTCAACTCGCCATGAGAACAGTCATTTATTTGATTCAACTCACTGTCCACAGGCTCACACTCAATATTGGTGTGCTCTAAGACGAAAGTAGCACCTATCAAAAGGTTGACGATTCCACGTTTAGAACTCACAGCAGCGCTCATACTCACAAAGCTCGCCGCACATGTCAAAGCCACACTGAAGCTCAAGGTAGGCGCAACTCATCTGTGGACAGATTCTCAAGTGACTCAATTGGATCAGCTCGCACTCATCTCGTTGGAAGGATTATGTCAGGAACTGAGTAACGCAAATTCAAGAATTGTGCACAGACACCTGACATCATGTTCCTGGCAGTATGAATCCGACGGATTATGCATCGCGAGGCGTTAACATCGACCAGCTCAAGGATCATCCATTGTGGTGGACCGGCCACAATGGCTCACTAAAGCTCAAACGGAATGGCCCTCTCAATCAGAATTGTCATCATGCCTTGGCAACTCAGAAGCTCGAGCAGGAATCTCATTAATTGTCAGTGCTCCAAGCCCAGCATATCATTGGGACTTGATCTACCGATACTCATCGCTCAATACACTGCTCAGAATTACTGCTCTTTGCACAAGATTCATCGGCAAGCTCGGGAACTCCCTCAACACATCCCCATCTCTCATCTCACCAAAGGATCTACAACAAGCCCGGCTCTTTTGGATCAAGGCAACGCAAACGGCATACTTCTCTCAGGAAATTAAACTGCTCACTAAGGGATCATTGTTACCTCACTCTCACGCGTTCTCAAGACTTACTGCATTCATCGACGAAGGGGGTATAGTAAAAGTTGGAGGGAGACTCAACGAAGCTCAGCTCAATTACGAAGAAAAGCATCCTGCAATTCTGCCTAGGAACTTTCCATTAACAAATTTAATCATTGATCAAGCTCATCGGGCAACTCTCCATGGTGATACTCAATTCACACTTTCAAGAATTCGCCAAACTATCTGGATCATCGGCGGGAGAGCTCTAGTCAAATCTCACATCCTAAAATGTGTTGTGTGCGCTCGACAAAGGGGAGCACGAGCCTAACAACTCATGAGTCAGCTATCATTGGCGCGCGTGACACCCTCACGGCCATTTTCTCATACGGAGGTGGATTATGCAGGACCGATCACGCTCAAAACTTGGAAGGGTAGAGGAGCTAAAACTCATAAAGGATGGATATGCGTTTTTGTATGTCTCACCTCTTCTGCTGTCCATCTGGAGGTGGTCAGCGATTACTCAACTGAAGGTTTCCTCGCAACTTATCGAAGATTCTCATCAAGAAGAGGACTGGCTCAAATAATTTACTCGGATTGTGGAACGAATTTCATCGGGGCGAATAAGGAACTCAAGACTCTCTTTACGAAAGGCTCAAGGGAAGTAAACAAGCTCACAACCGTCTTATCAAATGAAGGAACCGAGTGGAAGTATCAACTCACCATCCTCTCCCCATATGGGTGGAAAATGGGAGGCGATTGTCAAATCAATCACGTTTCATTTACGAAGGACAATTGGAGAAACTCAGTTCACTTTTGAAGAATACTCTACCCTGCTTACTCAAATTGAAGCAGTGCTCAACTCACGACTGCTCCAACCATTAAGTGACGATCCTGAAGATATCTTAGTGCTCACACCTGGACATTTTCTCATCGGGGGGGCTCTAAATTCAGTTCCAGAACCATCATTAATTGATCTCTCAACTCCTAGGTTATCTCGATGGCAGCTCATCCAACAGAAAGTACAACAGTTCTGGTCTCAATGGTCGGCTCATTACCTACAATGTCAACAAGCAATCTCAAAATGGCATCATCCCTCGAATCACATCAAAATTGGAACACTGGTGCTGCTCACGGATGAAAGACCCCTTCGAAATGGCCACTCGCACGAGTGTTGGAGCTACACCCAGGAAAGGATGGACTCACCCGGATCGTCACAATCAAGACAGCGACAACACAGCTCACGCGCCCGATTGTCAATTACCGATTTGCTCATAGGCCTGTTTTACATCAGCAATAATTGCTGATGGCGGGCGGAATGTTCGCGAATAATTCGGGTATCGATAGGATAATTTAGAATCGGGCGCGCTAACCGTCTCACACGCTACGCCCGCCTGGCGGCGCCACCTCTTGAGCTTGCATATCACGTAACCCTGTACGGGTCCAATGTGGGGCTTCTTTTCCGCAAGGTCCCGGTCAGTCGCCTCACAGCACGATAGCCGTTGCTCGTGCGTGCCGCACGTACTCATCTAGTTCCTGGCATCTAGAAATCATATTGCTTTCGGCTCATCATAAAGAAAGTGCGGTGTGTGAACGTTGCATACAACGACGGGCTCATCCGTACTGCTCAACGCGAATCCATAGACTGCTCATCGTACTAAAAGTGCTCATCATTATTGTTTCGCGCTCTAATTACGAGATCAACTATTTTTCACCGGCCAGTTGCGTGTGTGTGCTCGTCCACGCGCATCTGGCCGTCTCGCCACGCGCGTCCGATGAGTCGGTGCGAACCACATCTGGTTAACATCCGCCGCCGATTTTTCGATATAGAATTATTGAACAAATGGAAATGCTTTTTTTTTGTTATTTTATCTTATATTCTACTGATTATGATCAGTTAAAATAAAATTCCCTATAAAACCAGTAAATTTCACTGTAAAACCGGTAATCGCTAATTCGTTTGTTTACGATCTTTCTCGTATTTAGTTTTAGTCATAAGAATTATATAAAGTTTGCAAAGAGTGACAGATAAAATTAGAAATATTATTTTGATTTAGTTTCTGATACAATATCAATGAAAAGGATTTAGATATTAAATCGATCTTATAAGACGGATAAATGTCTGGCGCTTTAATGAAAATTATTCGTTCGTTATCTATTTAAAATAATAAATTCAATATACATGTAATATAAATAAAATAAAATTTTTAATATAATAAATATATTTAATAAATATAAATAAAATTTTTAATTTTATATATATTTATTTATATTTATATACAATGTTTCATTTTAATCCGACCAGTCGAATATAACGAAAACCAAGCCCGGGAGAGAAAAATATTTCAGACAAAAGTTGTTTGGTTTCGAGGGGGCCATAAGATGGTATCATTGGTTTGACCTTCAAGAATCATTTGAAGGTCACGTGAAGGTCACTTCAATTTTTTAAATGGAACACCCTATATATTTTTGCACATTCTTGTAGCTTATCTCGAGAGCTTTCCAAAACACTATAATTAAGTGCCTTTTCGTTAAGTACTTTTTGAGTTATGAGGCTTGAAATAATTTCTTAATTCTACATAAACCGTAAATATCTTGTAAAATATTCATTTTTCGATTATCTTATCTTAATACTTTTACGTACAAAATAATGAGAGGAATCAATTGGTGTAAAGAAAACACAAAGTTATTTTTAAGAAAAATATGTATTTTTAAGAAAAAAAATATGTAATTTGCAATTAACAACTACATATTTTTTTCTTTGAAACAACTCTCTAACTATCGCGTTGTTTGATTCGACAATTTACATGTCATATATGTTTTGTGACGTGACGCTTTTGAGCTCCGTCATAGTGACCCCGCCGAGGGGATAAAGCGTGCGCGAGGTCGTTTCTCGCGCCTGCGGAGGGACTTTAATTATCCGCTAGGATCGATTTTAAGTTATAGATTTAAGGTATTTAGACACAGTGCAGCGATCTGGGCGAGCGTGTCATGATTTATATGAAGATCCCGAAGGATACCGCAAGGAAGAGAAGAGGATAGAAAGAATGGATCAAGGCCTCCGCGAATGAAGGTCACGTATCGGGATCCCGCGCCGCCGTGAGTCGAGTGTCAGCCTGATATTAATTCCGAATATTTTCAGAATAATGACAGCGGGGAATCCGGACAGCGAAACGACGGACAATCGCCCAGGCTGCAGACTGGGGAACAGAGATACTTCCGTGGACGGACGAGGCCAACCTGTCGCGTCCACGTGGACGAGAAGTCTCGACCGTAAAGCCACCGTCGTCCAGCGGATTCTACATCCCTGCAAAGGAGCAACCCGCCGTTCCGCATCCCGAATTTTGAAGGGGCGGAGAGATCTCTTCTTGGAAAGATCGACAGGATGCGCGGAAAATCGGCGCGGGACTCGAGGGCCTCGCGGAGCCAGTCATTTCGAGTCACTGTTCGGTGACCCTCGAGCAAGTGCGGACGACCTAAATATTCCGAAGAGACGACCTATCGAGGACTCTACCGCAGCCGCCGACTCATTGTAAGCCGCCGCCCAGATAGCCGTACGATTCTTTCCCGGAAGCAGCTGGCGTCAAACTTTGTTAGATACCATCGCAAGGCGACGGTGTTCGCATTGTCGATTTACCGTGTAAGCCTGTGTGCTTTTCGCGTGTGTCGTTACCGGACGCCAGCTGATACCGGGTGTCGCGGATTCGTCCCTCTCGGGGGGGGGGTCCACACAGACAGTCGTCTTATCGTCTCGTCCGTTTCATACTGTACCGTACCGTATCATACCGTTTTCGTTCCGTCTGTTGTAATATCGTTACGTCTCATATCGAATTTTGGATCGTGCGTGGTGACGAAAGTCAGAGATTTCCGTATCGCGCATTAGTTACCGGGATTTGCGTGAGAGCATTCTTTGCGAGCAAGAGATACCGTGTATGCGAAATCTGCTCGGCAAGAATTGTATAAATCGCAAAATTTCCGTTTAAATTTTATGTCCGTTAAAGTTCGTTTCGTATTATCTCGTTCGAGAGTCTTGTTTTGTTGAGAGCGAAAGGTCGTGGTGTTACCGTTAAAGATTGCGAGATAATATCAGTGCTTGTGCTTAAGATTACCGTTCATAATAACCTTTGTTATATTCTCGAATTTATTGCCGTAACATATCGCCGACTTTTATGAGAATTTCCGTTCGATTTATATCGAAATATCGTGTGAGGCTCGTGCCTCTGAATGTATCATATACTACTCGTTTATTATATTCTGTTCGTTATCGATTATTTTTCTGTAACCTGTACTGTTAATTACCGCTAATTCTTTTAGAAAGTTTAATTCGATTTATATCGAGATCTTTAGTGAGGCTTGTGCCTCCGAGTGTGTTCTGAAAATCGGACGTATATTGTAGTCCGATCATTACCGCTTACTTCATCGATTATTATTATTAGATTCTATTGCGGTTCGTGAAGATTTATATTCGTTTTCGTTTCGTCTTATCATTGTATTATTTTCGCGTATATTATACCGGTCGTTTCCGTTACACTTATATTTGACCTTCGGGTCATACATTATAAATCTTATATCGTTTCTTTCCTTTCGAATTTATATATTACCGTTTCTCATTTATATACCGACGTTTATCTTTTCTTTCTTTGTTCTTTATCATTCATTGAATGTCTATTTCTTTTCTTTTCTATTATTATTTCTGTTACCTTTTTCATTCCGTATTATAACTGTCTAATATATTCTAATTAATTATAAGTAAGATAAACTGAGTGTCGATTATTTCTCTCTCCCGAAAGTCATCTAGCGTTCTCTCTCTAATTCACAAAGAATCCTGTCCCTCTGCCATATACTGAACTCTGGGTTACTGCAAATTTCTTTCGTTACCGTACCGTTATCCTGGCGCGGAAGACCGCGCCTGGCGCCCAACTTTACTTTCCTACGGGGAGATTTATAAAATACCGCATGTTACCGTAATTTTGAGATACTGCTTAAGCAACCATACATCGAATTTTCGTATCGGCCAAAGCTTGCACGCTGCCTCCCTGGGATCGGCGTTCTCGAGGTGCAACGGCGTCGCAGTTTGTACAAACTGCGCCAAGTCGACTATTAATTGATTGTCAATCGGCAGGAAAAGTCTAAAGTCGATTAACAGCCAACAAATGACTCGACTATAGTCGATTGTCAGCCAGTTAATAAGTCGACTTAGAAGTCAACTTTATGGCGATTATAAGTCAATGTTCAATTAATTTTTAGTTAATTTTCAGTCAATTTGATGTCATATCCATTAAATTTTTATTTTAATGTTATTTCTCAAAAATTTGATTGATTTAATGTTCTGTATATATATATATATATATATATATATGTATATATATATATATATATACATATATATATATGTATATATATATATATATATACATATATATATGTAGTATATATATATATATGTGTGTATATATATACACTATATATATATACTATATATATATATATATGATGGAATTAAAAAAAATTAACTGTCTGCGGTTAATTACATGGAGGAGCTCTGAAGTTGCAAAAGAGGAGATGCGACTATAATAGCGCTCTTGATCGATAAGCTGTGATTCATGGAACTTATATCGCGGCCTTATTGGCGACTATTATTGTCTTAGATGAATTCCACTTTCGGGTTAAGCCGAGTTTTCCTTTCATTACCTAGCGGCAAGACGTAAAACTTGTGGAAGTATATGAATATTTCTATTTATCCATTGGATACCTTTGGTACTAGTGAATATACACTCACACACAAAAAAACAGGCCACAATAATAAAACGTCGACTTAAAAAGACGACTTCAAGTTAACTAAAAAATGTCGACTAATAGCCATTTAGTCGGCAAATAATCACTCGTACTGTGTAGATATATGCAACGCATATACAGGGTGTCAGGAAATTTTTGACCTTAACGAAGTAAGGAGATAGATTGGCTCAAATTAAGAAGGAAGAACTTCTATTGTTTTGTGATTGATGCAATAATTAACGGAGAAGCGATGAGTGTGTAAGCGCATGACAAAGGCTCCTCCCCTCCCCAATCACGGCTTCGCCGCGCGCCGCCATTATGTTACAGTCAGACCGCCTTTGCCATCGTGTGCTTCTAGCCACGCACATTGACCGATCTTCTTTATTTAATTTTTCGTTAATTATTGCGATAATCACAAAACGATAGAGATTCTTCCTTCTTAATTTGAGCCAATCTATCTCCTGACTTTGTTAAGGTCAAAAATTTCCTGACACCCTGTACAATTTTTTAAATTTCTTCTTAAATAATTCTGAAAACATATACTAGATATAATCTGAATTAATTTTTTAAATAATATATACAGGGTGAGCAATTTTAATTAACGCACGCAATTATTTCGGAACCAAAGCATTTTAGAGAAAAATGTTTCAGACAAAAGTTTTATGGTTTCGAGGGGGCCATAAGATGATATCATTGGCTTGACACTGAAGAGTCATTTGAAGGTTACGTGAAGATCACTTCAATTTTTTTAAATTGCAATCCCTATTTTTTATTACATATTCTTATAGCTTACCTCGAGAGCTTTCCGAAACACTATAATTAAATGTTTTTTCATTAAGTACTTTTCGAGTTATAAGGCTTGAAATAATATCTTAATTTTACATAAATCATAAAATGTCTAGTAAAATATTTATTTTCCGATTATCTTACCTTAATATTTTTATGTACAAAATAATATGAGGAATCAATTGATGTAAAGAAAAAACATAGTTGTTTCGAAGAAGAAATATGTAATTGTTAATTGCAAATTACATATTTCTTCTTCGAAACAACTTGATTCCTCCCATTATTTTGTACATAAATATATTAAGGTAAGATAACCGAAAAATGAATAATTTTACTAGATTTTTTTATGGTTTATGTAAAATTAAGATATTATTTCAAGCTTTATAACTCGAAAAGTATTTAATGAAAAACATTTAATTATAGTGTTTTGGAAAGCTCTCGAGGTCAGCTACAAGAAAATGTAATAAAAAGTAGGGAGTGCCATTTAAAAAAAATTGAAGTGGCCTTCACGTGACCTTCAAATGACTCTTCAAGGTCAAACCAATGATACCATCTTATGGCCCCCTCGAAACCATAAAACTTTTGCCTGAAACATTTTTCTCTAAAATGCTTTGTTTCCAAAATAATTGCGTGCGTTAATTAAAATGACTCACCCTGTATATGGTATATAGAAAATATGTGATTGATATATATACATATATATATATATATATATATATGTATATCAATCACATATTTTCTGAACTAATTTGGGATGCAATGAGGAACACAAAAAGATATCCTTAAAATATCTTTTATAGTTTTGTGTTTGATTTCCTTAAGAGATCCAAAAAAATATCCTGAGCTGTTTGGCTTTAAACCATATCTTGAATAAATCCCACATATATTCTGAGGATATTTAGGATACATTCAGGATCAGCCTGAGGATATCTTGTGCTGTTTGGGTCGTCACTTTTACGTCATAAAAATGTCAATTCGTGACATCAAGAATAGACAATAAATGACCAATTTGAAACATCAAAATGACGTGTGCTTGCTACCTGCGTATTGATTTCATATTTCATATTTTGATTCTTTTAGGAAAATTATATATATTTTTTGAGAGAAAATTTTTATAAATTATTTATTATAAGGATATTTTTTTATTAAACGTTTTGTTGTATCCGAGGTGGAATATTTTTTTATGTACTTGACGTATTTTTTTACCTTTGTAAGTTGTTACGATAAATTAGTTTCCTTAAAAGTATCTAACGGCACAATTTTTATATTTTTGTGACATCGTTTTCTAGATAGATTAGATTTTAACCTCCAAGAGGTTTTTGAAAATTGTTATGCAATAAATTAATCTCTTATACGTATACACACACACATGTACACATATCAGACGTATGCACACATGTACATAAATAGTTTTGTTTCTTAAAGCATTTTTGCTAAAGCGAATAATCATATATGAATACATATTGCTGCGGGACAAAATCGCTTTGAATGTGTGCGTGCGAAGATACGTTTATGAGTCTGAACCTTATGATGGAAATTGAAAAATGTCACAATTCTGACATGCGATTATCATTTCTCGGGATTGACAGCACCGATTTTATTCAAACTGGTCACAATTGAAAGTTTGTATTTACTTTATATCAGAAAAATGCCGGAATTAGATTTTTAATTCCGGCTTTAGTTTCTGAAATATTTCAATCAAAAGTTTGACGTCATTCTAACGTAAAATTCCGGATAAGCTACTTGGTAGCGCTGCATCGATCGAGAACAGTGACTCTTAATGTTCGGATCCAATTTTTTATCAGTTTTTTATATACTTGGCGTCGCGACGCTATCGCGTCGTTTGATAACACGTTTTAATCTTATCAATTCAAAAATTAACATACTTTAAAATGATTAAAAAACAATCAGGAAGTCTCATGTACATGCATATAACAAAAGTAATAAAGTGTAAAAAATGTACTATAGTTTAGTTTGTAAAATATAAATAAAATAATCAACCGAATGTATACTTTGATTGACAAATTCAAATAACAATGTAATTTACATGAATACTATACTTTATTACACTTTATTATATTCTTAAAAAATTTGTTTCTATTAAAATTTATTTCCAAAGAGTTATTTTTCCTTATATCGTTTATCGATACTTCACTTGTAATCTAGTTAAAAAATTGTTAGTTTAATATATCTGATAAAATGTATTTCATATTTTATGTCTTACACAGTCAGATAATTAATTATAATTATCGACCAAAAAATAACTGACAATTATTTTATAAGTTAACTTTATTAAATGCAGAGTACAATAGCATATAGTAATGATTAAAGAAGGTTATCTGATCAATTACATTTTCTCATTATTATAATATGTGCAGTCATGTATTCGACCTTTTCTCGAGATAAAAATAATACATATATACTACTTTCACTAACGTGAATCAGTGTATTATCACTGACAAACAGTAAATACTCATTGATTACAAGCAGTTATAAATACAGCACTGATTACAGTGATAATATACTGATTCATGTTTAGATAGTGTAATTTCCGCAATTCATCATAACTCACCTCCTTACTCGCACATTTTTTCTGGGGACATGTACGCTTTATAATTTGATCCAACTTGGACCACGATAGCCAGTATCATTTCCAGTCATTTCATGACAAGATCGGCTGATATAGCTCCGGATCTGTTAATTACTGTAATCGTTACATTCAAGTATGTCATATTTATCATTTATCATTTATTTGGGTAATATCTATCATATGTCTTCTGAATCGCGTATAATGAAATATTTCGATTATCATATAAATAATAACATTTTCAAAGATTTTTAAAAGAATTCAAGAATTTTAAAATGTATGTCTCACACACACACACACACACACACACACACACACACACACACACACACACACACACACACATACACAGACAGAGAACGTCCTTAATTCTCGCATTTCAATCACAGATTTCTTCTTTGAGAAGAAGATTTGTCAGATTTTTCACTTTGCTACTAATTGTAAATGCTTAACAGCATTCCTTCACGACTTTATGATATAGTATATTGATATAGAATATAGTATATTAAAATGAAGGAATGAGATTTCTCATTCGGTTGATTTCAATGTGGCAATTTGTATAAATTATACTAAATAGGCATAGCATTATATTTTTAATTAAGCTTATGTATTTATTAAAAGCATAAAATAAAATTTTTCTTATTATTGCTTATCTTTAAAATCAATAAAAATTAGTAAAGGTTTCAAGGACTGACACAATGGTGAAATGTATGCAAAAATAGAACGGTTATTTCAAATTAATAAACCATATGAAAATGTTTATTTAATGTCGAACAACAAAGTGACAGTAATAAACATAAAAATTAAAAGTCAGTAAAATGTACATAAGTTTCGGAAAAACGCAAATCAAAGTAAATGATACTTACAAAGTCAAAAAAGTCGGAAGCAAAAATACGCAAAGTAACGGATGATTCAAACAATCAATTAGAAGAGAACGCAACGCATTAACGATAATAATCGAAGTATCGCAACGGAAAACCGAATGCAAATCCACACCCCATATCCTCAGTGTACAACCAAGAACTCGCTGCTCATCTCGAAAGAAAAAACCGAAAAAAAATCCTACACGCAAGTCCACGTTCATTTCCAATTTAAACAAAAAAGCAGTCAAGGATGCATAAATTGATGACCAGTTGGAAACTTAATGCTCCTTAATGTGTGTAATGAAAGGCTTAATTGAGGTGACCGCCTATAAAAGAAAAAAATAGATGAAGCAATATATACTTTAACAACAATACGGTAATCAAAATTAACAATAAGAAAATCTTTCGTATAATGTAAAACTAAAGTAAATCTAATAAAAATTACATTATGGTTTATTGATATGAAATAACCGTTCTATTTTTGCATACATTTCACCATTGGTCCTTTAAGCCTTTTAACTAATTTTATTGATTTTATCTAACGGACCTTTATTTCATTATAATAATTTTTATCTTTAAAATACATTAATAAATTTTAAATGAAAAGTAATTTGCATATCATAATTTGAATGCGTTACATTTTACGAAACTGCATTATTCTTTTCTTAACAATTTAAAAAATTACAAATGGTTACAAATTCTTACAATTTACAAATTATTTACACATATCTATAAGTGACCTATCGATTAGTCCGATAAAACCTGATTAAAAAATTAGTTACAAGAAATTTATACTTTGTTGCAAATATGCATTTAATGCTTATCAACCTTTTTATTTTGGATTTGTTAAAATGGATTAAACAATGAGTTTTTATAATGAAATATTATTTTTTCTTTTTTAGCAAACATACCTCTAAATAATTGATTGGCAACAGCAGAACAATGGGACCTTTTGAAATACTATGCGGTATTGCGACCATATGTTTCGCTGCTTATTATTATTTTACATCAAATTACGACTTTTGGAAGTCACGTGGCATTCGCGGTCCAAAACCGATACCAGTTTTTGATAATATTAAAGACGTTATACTTAATAAAAAGTTTACAGGAGATTATTTAATAGAAATATACAATGAATAAAAATGAATCTATGATTGGAATATTCACAAAAAAAACACCCATTCTTATTGTAAAAGATCCAGATTTAATTAAGGATATTCTTATCAAAGATTTTTCTAAGTTTGCCGATAGAGGACATCTTGTGTTCAGTGAAAAAGTATGTAGATAATTTAAATTTTATTATAATATTCGAATTATATAAATGTGATAACTTTATATATATTACGACATTTTCCAATAATCAAAATTATTGAAAAGATTATAATAATTTTAAATAGCTTTGAGTTTTTTCAATCAAATTATTATAATTCAATGAAATTGATAAATTTATTCGACTGTAATTGCTTTTTATTATATCGCAGGCTGATCCATTGTCGCAACATCTTTTCGCTTTAGAGCCTAAACGGCTTGGTGAGCAAAAACGAGACTATAGAATGCCGCGAGGTAACGGCAAAATATACGACCGATGTAATCGGTACTTGTGCATTCGGCATCGAAATGAATGCTCTATCAGACGAAGACAGTGAATTTCGTAGGATGGGAAGAATGGTCTTCACGCCAACCTGGCAAAATATTCTACGAATGAAAATAATATATGCTTTTCCATGGCTCTACGAAATGTTCAGTTATATCCTACCACAATCGGAGGTCAACCAATTTTTCACATGTGTTGTCAGAGAAACTATGAATTATAGAGAAATAAATAATGTCATTAGGCATGATTTCATTGATATGTTGCGCGAGTTAAAAAAGAATCCAGATAAAGTGGGTGATATCGGTAATGACTGTATACTTTTATAAAAATTTTGTGTGATACAAGAAATTTTTAAATAATAATTTTTTAAATTTTTGACAATATTTATGAGTTTTTGTATACAGGGTGTTAGAAAAGTCTGGAAACGGTTAAATATCTCGAAAATGAAACGTTTCTGAGAAAAATGTTTCGTCTTCATACGTCTTCAACGTCGCAAACGTCTCAAACGTCTTCAAAATAAAATTCGTTTCAAAATAAAATTGTATGGTTTTAAATGTTCTATTCAATGATCATGTCCGTTTGACTTCTAGTGGAGGGATGAAGGCGAGGTCAAGTCCAACATGATTTTTTTGAATGGAAACCCCAATTTTTTATTGCATATTCTTGTAGCTGACTTCGAGAGTTTTCCAAAACACTATAATAAAGTATTTTTTCATTGAGTACTTCTTGATTATGAAACTTAAAATAATATCTAATTTTACATAAACCATAAATTATAACCATAAAACATTAAACCATAAAATATCTAGTAAAATATTCATTTTTTTATTACCTTATCCACCAAGCATATTTCTTGTGCGACAATCGACATCAAATTATACTTTTGATGGTACTACATTTAACATAACAAAAGATCAAAAAGTATGAATTCCGATTTTCGCGATTCATCGAGAGCCGGATATTTATCCGAAGCCAGATATTTTTGATCCAGAAAGATTTAATGACGATGCAATACAAACCAGGCATCCGATGCACTACCTACCTTTTGGTGATGGATCAAGAAATTGTATTGGTAAAGTGATATACGTATATTTAAATACATTACTTTCAGTTTTGTTTGTTTTGCTTTTACATGTAATATTATTTTAATCGAGAAATTTTCCGCATAATCTTTTTTATTTTCAGGTGCTCGTTTTGCTGTTTATCAGACAAAGATTGGTCTTATAAAGATACTACGAAATTATAAAGCTGAGATTTGCGATAAAACGCAAATACCCTACATAATTGATCCTAAAGCATTTCTATTAGCACCAAAGGATGGAATACACTTAAAGATAATTAAAATTAATCGAACTTAATTTAAGCTTTAGTACAATTCTTAAGAAACAAAGGTGAAAGAATATCTATAAATTAGAATAATAGGCATATCCCGATAGCATCAATATATTTTAATAATATTGTTATATTGTAATATCTTTTATGGTGTATAAAATAACTAATAATTTGATTTAATTAATTTTAATTTAATATGTTCTTATATGCGTAATATGGATGTAACATGTTTAATTTTAAGTTTTAATTATATCTATACATTGCACATAGAAAATGAACTATATAATGTAGATATATAAAATAATGACAAATCATACAAAACAAATAAAATAAGAAATAGCTCCACAATAAATAAACAATGAAACACAGGCTTAAAGAGCAAAAATTATTGTTATTAAAGTTATTAAAACTGTTTAAAAAAATCAAATTTATTTAATATGTAAAAGTACGCATATAAGTAAACTGGTGTAAATAAAAAAAGTTGAGAAAATAACGCAAACGTTTCTGTCCTATACTGGACTCTCTTCAGTGTAGAAAAATTGATAAAATGAAAAAATACAAAAAATTACGAGAAACAAGAAGGTACGGTAAATTCATCGGTTATGTCACACAAATGAAGCGTAAAAGATCGTCCCCGTGAGATAATATTGACTTCTTCATGAAAGTATTTCTCTCTCTTTAACAATTGATCGCAACTCATTGTTCTTTGATAATAAAAACGATAGAAGGAGATCAAGCGGAGACCGAAATTTATCTGCATAATTATGACAAAATGAAAAGAAATTACACTATTGCAAATGAAAAATTATTTTTAATAAGGAGAGAGTAGTTGTTCATACTCACCAACACGCGAAACGATCGAGCACACAACAAAGATACTGACATAACTGGCGATACATCTGTCTCGGCGTAAGACAATATCTCGACTATTATATTTGAAATATCGAGACGGACGAAGCATATAACAAAAAGAAAACATAAAGAACTTTGACACTGGAAATGAGTTTCACACAGGAAAACAAAGGCAAAACGTTGATATAGCGGGCTACGATATTTAAATTAAAAATCTATTTAAAATTTTTTGAAGCTTTCAATAAACGGCAAATAAGACTCATGTAGTAATTCTGTATCATCCTGCATGTTAAGACTCCGAGTCTGTCTTTTAATGTAAAGCATTTCAGATGTTAATCTCCTCGAATAACACGGTTCATTATCCAAAATCTGAATATTCTCCCATTCAAAATCATGATTATAATTGAGTCTATGCTCCGTGATGACTGACTTTCTTTGAGAACAATTATTTATTTGCCTGCGATGTTCGGAGATTCTAGTTTTTAATAGTCTCTTAGTTTGGCCAACATAAGAAGCCTCACAATCTTTACAATTGATGCGATAGACAACGTTATTCTTTTCTGATTTTGGTAAGGGATCTTTTTGAGCTTTGATGTATAGTTTTAGATTATCTAACCCCGTGTCAAAAGGCTGGTGAAAAACCAGCTTTTTTAGAGAGCAAATTGAACTTCTCAGAGATGGATTTAACATATGGTAATAAAAAGAAAGGACGAGAATCAGATGCATCACTTAACTTCACTCTCAATAAATTATTATTATTCAATAAATAATTTAGACGTGAATTAATAGTATTGAAAATAAAATCGAGCGGATAACCGTTGTCAATGAGAATTTCAATAATGAAGACGAAATTTTTTTGATGGAAACAAGGATTGGATAGAAGGAAAGCTCTGTCTGTAAGGCCAATTATAGTGCCCCTCTTCTGACATACGGGGTGCTGTGACCAATAATTTAAATATCGTCCGGAAAAAGTAGATTTATGAAACCAGTCGAAAATAAAATGGTCGTCTTGTAAAATAATAGTAACGTCAAGAAAGTTTAGTCTGTTGTTTTCACCTATTTCCATAGTGAACTGTAGTCGAGGATGGAAAGAATTGAACAATTGTAAAACAGTATAACATTTGTCCGATGGGAGTGTCAGCGCTATATCATCAACATATCTGACATACATAGGGACTACGAACGGTAAGCCTGAAAGTGCTTCATGTTCAAGGTCTTGCAATACAATGTCCGCCAGGATCGGTGACAGAGGGGAACTCATGGGAGTACCGAAAGTCTGTTTGTAAAAAGTGTTGTTGAATGTAAAATATGTGGAATTGAGAATCATGTTAATGGCTATCATGAATTCATCATAAGGGATGTTAGTATTCCCCGAGATATAACCCCATCTTTTTTTAATTCCATCTATGACTAAGTTATGAGGGATGTTGGTGAAGAGAAAAATGACATCTAATGAAACTAAGCTGTGATGTTTATCTATTATCATCTTTTGTAGTTTTTCAATTAAATGGAAACTATTTAATACTTGACTATTCTCTACGCCTTAGCGGCTTTCTTACATGATATCATCCAAAAAAGTATTCCACCCCCAAATAGTCAAGTATTAAATAGTTTCCATTTAATTGAAAAACTACAAAAGATGACAATAGATAAACATCACAGCTTAGTTTCATTAGATGTCATTTCTCTCTTCACCAACATCCCTCATAACTTAGTCATAGATGGAATTAAAAAAAGATGGGGTTATATCTCGGGGAATACTAACATCCCTTATGATGAATTCATGATAGCCATTAACATGATTCTCAATTCCACATATTTTACATTCAACAACACTTTTACAAACAGACTTTCGGTTCCCATAGTCCCCCTGTCCTGATCCTGGCGGACATTGTATTGCAAGACCTTGAACATGAAGCACTTTCAGGCTTACCGTTCGTAGTCCCTATGTATGTCAGATATGTTGATGATATAGCGCTGACACTCCCATCGGACAAATGTTATACTGTTTTACAATTGTTCAATTCTTTCCATCCTCGACTACAGTTCACTATGGAAATAGATGAAAACAACAGACTAAACTTTCTTGACGTTATTATTATTTTACAAGACGACCATTTTATTTTCGACTGGTTTCATAAACTTACTTTTTCCGGACGATATTTAAATTATTGGTCACAGCACCCCGTATGTCAGAAGAGGGGCACTATACTTGGCCTTACAGACAGAGCTTTCCTTCTATCCAATCTTTGTTTCCATCAAAAAAATTTCCTCTTCATTATTGAAATTCTCATTGACAACGGTTATCCGCTCGATTTTATTTTCAATACTATTAATTCACGCCTAAATTATTTATTGAATAATTTATTGAATAATAATAATTTATTGAGAGTGAAGTTAAGTGATGCATCTGATCCTCGTCCTTTCTTTTTGTTACCGTATTTTAAATCCATCTCTGAGAAGTTCAATTTGCTCTCTAAAAAAGCTGGTTTTCGACCAGCCTACAAGGGGTTAGATAATCTAAAACCATACATCAAAGCTCAAAAAGATCCCTTACCAAAATCAGAAAAGAATAACGTTGTCTATCGTGTCAATTGTAAAGATTGTGAGGCTTCTTATGTTGGCCAAACTAAGAGACTATTAAAAACTAGAATCTCCGAACATCGCAGGCAAATAAATAATTGTTCTCAAAGAAAGTCAGTCATCACGGAGCATAGACTCAATTATAATCATGATTTTGACTGGGAGAGTATTCAGATTTTGGATAATAAACCGTGTTATTCGAGGAGATTAACATCTGAAATGCTTTACATTAAAAGACAGACTCGAAGTCTTAACATGCAGGATGATACAGAATTACTACATGAGTCTTATTTGCCGTTTATTGAAAGCTTCAAAAAATTTTAAATAGATTTTTAATTTAAATATCGTAGCCCGCTATATCAACGTTTTGCCTTTGTTTTCCTGTGTGAAACTCATTTCCAGTGTCAAAGTTCTTTATGTTTTCTTTTTGCTATATGCTTCGTCCGTCTCGATATTTCAAATATAATAGTCGAGATATTGTCTTACGCCGAGACAGATGTATCGCCAGTTATGTCAGTATCTTTGTTGTGTGCTCGATCGTTTCGCGTGTTGGTGAGTGTGAACAACTACTCTCTCCTTATTAAAAATAATTTTTCATTTGCAATAGTGTAATTTCTTTTCATTTTGTCATAATTATGCAGATAAATTTCGGTCTCCGCTTGATCTCCTTCTATTGTTTTTATTACCAAAGAATAATGAGTTGCGATCAATTGTTAAGGAGAGAGAAATACTTTCATGAAGAAGCCAATATTATCTCACGGGGACGATCTTTTACGCTTCATTTGTGACATAACCGATGAATTTACCGTACCTTCTTGTTTCTCGTAATTTTTTGTATTTTTTCATTTTATCAATTTTTCTACACTGAAGAGAGTCCAATATAGGACAGAAATGTTTGCGTTATTTTCTCAACTTTTTTTATTTACACCAGTTTACTTATATGCGTTTACTTTTACATATTAAATAAATTTGATTTTTTTAAACAGTTTTAATAACTTTAATAACAATAATTTTTGCTCCTTAAGCCCGTGTTTCATTGTTCATACAAAACAATTTGTATGCAGAATAATTTTTTGTTAATTAAAATAATAAAATGTTATATAAATATGTTATATAAAATATATTAGAATACATAAGAAATATATATGTTGTATATAAAAAAATAATAATAATAAATGATAAAAATAATAAAAAATAATAAAAAATAAAAAATGAAATAAAATTAAAAATATTCATTAATGTCTTTCACGAAAAATATTCATAATTATCTTTTGAATTAAAATATCTAAAATAAAAGCTCTTTCGCAAGTTAATATATCATATTAAAAAACTGTACACAGATCACTTCTAAAAAATTACTATAATGTCATTATCAATTTTAAATTAAACTTTTACGATATTTATTGTTAAAATAATATAATAATTATGATCGAAGATAAAATTAAGTTATATTTAGCTAAGAAGAAATCGATTACGTTAATTTAAACCTTATTTTTTAAAATCTTGAAGAAGTTTTACTAATGTATAATAACATAAAAATATATATGAAGAAGTATGTTGAAACATTTTCCTTTTTTGATTTTAGAACATACAGAAATAATGAAAAAAATAATATAAGTTATATGCACATAAGTTATATGCACGAAAAAAATAACATAAGTTATATGCATTTTCGACACACATTTAATGTTTTTTTAATGTGCGATAATTGATATATTATTCATCTCTGTAAATAAAACTACAAAAAAATTACGAAACACGTATATAATTTTTCCAGAAAAATGAATTAAACGATTTTTAAACTTTTTCGTTTTCCAACTTTCTACAAATCACAGATAAAACATTATCAATAAATAGAATTAAAATAATATATTACAAAATTCAACTTTTTAATTTTATTTTTTGTTATATATTTTGTAACGACAAGGCTTACTATTGCCTCGCAGACCGGACATCCGTCTGCAAGTTATAACAATCTTATTTATTTTTATTCGTAATATTGACAATGGATAGAGGTTTAGTCTAATCACATCAGAAATTAATTAAAAAATATATATAATAATAATTCGCTATACCTCTTTTCGAAATAATGACTTATCTTCTTACTCTTTGAGATCGTCTCATCTAATGTCCCTCGTTGGCTCTCTCAGCTGTTCCGGGGTTTCGAATTCTGTATTTTGTGAAGAAGACTGTGCAAATTATGAAGAAACTGGCCAGATCTCACATCCTGAGTATTCACTTTTTCTATTTCCTTCTTCTTTCCAAATAGACAGATCACTGAAATCATCGTTTTTTCAAAGTTTGCCAGAACTTCAGAACGAAAAAAGATGAGCAGAGATGAGGTTCTCACACTTCGATCATTATAGATTAGCATGCGCGTCATATCAGTTAAACATTCGCATGCGTCAAATTGAGGAAAACAAACTTTGTCTTTAGGCAGTTTAAATTTGATCATCACTTATTACAACTCTTTCCTTTTTATACAACACACTAGTGATGTGTGGAGCGTAAAGTAATCGTCAATAACTAATTCAAATTAGCGTATTGCCATGTCACATACATATACGTTAAACATTAATTACAATTTAACTAATTCTATGAAGACATTTTCGTTATTACCTCATTCTACATATTATTCATACCTTTTACACATATATACATCAATATTGTTAATAAAAATATACACACACACTTACTCGAATCATCATTAACAATAATTCCAAAGTAGTTTAGAGAGAAATCAAACACATACGCGCTTTTTTATTTTTCTTTAACATTATCTTTATCACTGTAATATTTTCGGAGATTGCGACGATTATAAATGCCTATTTCCCTTTGTTCACTTTGATGATTAACTAATAAAAACGCATTTTCATTAATATATTGAATTATTTTATACGGATCTTCAAAAAGATGAAAAAATTTGTCAACTACCTTATCAGAGGCATTGGAGAGATGTCTTACCCTTAATAGAACCAAATCTCCAACTGATAATTTAACCTTCGAAATATTCTCTTGTTATTTTTTATGATATTTAAAATTTTTTTTTAAGTTCTCTCTCAGCCATCATAATGAGATGGGAGGGTTTTTCGTTTTCTGGAAATTGAATAAATTTGAATATTTCATCTTAAACCAATTTATGAGACCTGTACTCTGATAGATCGTTAATAAATTCTCGATTGTCGGAACTGATTCAACCCATTTTGTATTGCTTTTACGCAAAGTCCTAAAAAATCGACTCAATTCGCGCATCATTTATTCTGTAGAATTAGATTGAGAGTGCCTAATCGACCTATATAAAACTTTTTAATATTTTCAGCATTTAAACGTGTTTTCCCTAATGCAGTCAATTGACTACCATCTGATAAATCTGATAAAATGCGCCTCGGTTGTGCAAATTTTGGAATAAATCCATATAGAAAGAAAGTGGATGTTCATTAAACTATCATAGCTCCATAGAACATCTATCTCCATGGTAAAAGTCAGATAGACATTTATTAGGGATCCATTAAACCATCATAGCTCTTTGAGATGTTTACATCCACGATGAAAATCAAACAGACGTCCATCAAATATCTATCGTACCTCAATAATAAATATTCTCTTATAAACGTCCGTTAGACAGTAATTATGGATAACAGATTTGCACATAAATAAATAATATTTTAGTAGATAATTAATATTATCAAGATTAATATTTAAGTTTATCATTAATGAAAATTTAAAAAAGTTATAAATAAATATAAATAAAAAATTTTCAGCTAACTTTTAAAGTACATTTAAACATTTACAATTTAATATTTTTATACATATTTTTAAATATTTCTAATTTAATTTATAAATAAAATAAATTTAAACTGTACATAATTATATAAATTAATTGTATAAATTACTTTAGGTCTATTAATATAATTACCTAAGTTTTATTAGAAAGAAAACTGATGAACTGATAAAAAAATAATAAATGTCCATATAATAAAAATCAATTATATACTTCTAATGGACGTCCACAATAAACATCAAATATATACTTCAAATGGACCTCTATTAAATTTCTTTAACTGACATTGCGTGGATCATTAATAGAGCATTCGCGAAGCCTCAATGGACGATTAATCGACGCTCCCTGAACCATTAATAGATGTTTCATAGAATATGGATGGATAAAATATATAATTGTAAATAAAAATAATATTAAAAATTGTAAAAAAAACTTTGTTTATTGAAAATAAAATTACAAATCAATTTGATGTTTGGGGCAAATTAATTTAATGCTCCTTGATACTTGCCGTGACCATGTTGGATTATGATGGCAGAAGCGAGAAATTACACGCTGAAAATTTTTGCGTGCCATTTTCCAATAAAATAATATTTACACAGACTAAACTTATAGCCAGTGCAAAGTTCGGTAAATGTTTACTTTACGTCACACAGCTCGATAAATTTTTATTTTCAGATATGTTGTAGAGAATATCCCTAAAAAATACCTTTTAAAAAAAGGTAAAGAAAAAGCATCGAGTTCATCTAAAAACCGTCTCACAAAAAATAGTTATCACAAAAAATTTACAAAAAGTACTGATATTAATTATAAAATTGCGTCTAGTTGAGGTGCAATTTCACTTTAACTTTGTTAGTATTATAAAATTTTATACATATGTGCTTTTATATCAAGAGACACGGTAGTGTCTCGCGCCAAGTTCATGCGAAGCATTGCGCGGCACTCCGTGTATCTATACGCGAGTCGGACATTTGAGAGTAACTCAGATTATCAGATTTCAATAACGGCTGAACGGATCGAATTCTTACTAGTCTTAATCGATAGAGCGAGTTTGAATTGTATAAAGAAAGTATCTTTATTTTTGCGTTGCGTGATCTATAAACGGAGATATCATAATGCAAAGTCGAAATATGAAAATTTTCAATTAAGAAACGTCTTTATCATGGTCATTCCTACTCTCGACAGAAGATTGCGCTACCGACACTTTGCGATATTAATGACATGTGTCATATGTGTCATTAGTGACATGTATCATTAACCGCATTTTGATTAGTGATAAAGTGCAAGTTATAAATAATAAATTATTAAATTATTAATTAAAAATTGGCAAGAGCCAGTACGGTATGATAATTAGAGCAAGGTAAATAAATATATATATCTATTATACGAGCCAAATATAAATATATATAATATAATAATTATATATCTTTATATATATATATATATATATATATATATACAGGGTGTCCGTCGATTTTCGACCTTAACGAAAAAAATAAGTAGATTGGCTCAAATTAAGAAGAAATTATCTATATTGTTTTGGGATTGTCGCAATAATTATGGAAAAATTAAATAAAGAAGATCGGCCAATCTGCGTGAATAGAAAGCGCGGCGACGAGAGTCGTCCCACTGTAATCCGATACTAGTCGCGCCGCGAAGCGGTGGGCGGGTCGCTCGAGACATAATACGATATATCGCAATACCGCGCCGAAAAATGACCCGTCCTTTTAGCGGCGAGAAAATGATGCGCTATCATTTCCACACCACCTTGCGGTAGATAGCATGGTGCGCTTTTTTTATAGTGGTTTCCCCCCATAGGCCTATTCCACTCTCAATTTGAAAATTATTCAAAATGCCATTACTATACGCTGAATACATCGTAAATGTAAAAAAATTAATGGTGACAGTACCTTTACAAAAATTGATCCGATTATCCTGATATTATGCGACACGCAGTTTCACATAATTATTGCACAACACATAAAATTGTACGGTCACTTGGTTTCGTTAACGCCTGGGAAATGATTCCATGTAAATTGCGGCCGCACGATAAGTATTTCCGCTAGTCCGTATGCCACAATCATATCCGTATATTCCTGCAGAATATACCTCATTTTCACTGTTAATTTACTACGCAAACACAAGATTTTTATTAAAACGTCTTAGCTCTCGCACACTGTTATCAGACTGTGTACGCCGGCAGCACGCAACTACAGCTGAGCGGACAACCATAGTGCGCAGGCGTCGAACTCACACGTACGCTTACACTCACATGTCCGCTCAGCTGTCAGCTGTAGTTGCATGCTGCCGGCGTACGCAGTGTGATAACAGTGTGCGAGAGCTAAGTTTTAATAAAAATCTTGTGTTTGCGTAGAAATCAACAGTGAAAATAAGGTGTATTCTGCAGGAATAACGGATATGATTGTGGCATACGCACGGAAATACTTTCGTGCGCCAAATTTACATGGAATCATTCCCAGGCGTTAACGAAACCAAGTGGCCTAATTTTTGTGCAATAATTATGTGAAACTGGATGTCGTGCATAATATCGGTTCAGCAGTGCGCTTTCGTACGAGGTGAAGAAAGGATTCGTGAAGCATTTTATCATCGTATCATTATCAACGTGTGCAATATATTTTAACGAAGGATTTTCAATCACGGATTAATTTTTGTAAAGGTACTATCACCATTAATTTTTTACATTTATGATGTATTCAGCGTATAGTAATGACATTTTGAATAATTTTCAAATTGAGGGGAATAGGCTATGGGGGAAACCACTATAAAAAAGCGCACCATGCTATCTACCGCAAGGTGATGTGGAAATGATAGCGCATCATT
Organism: Camponotus fellah; assembly: GCA_030586385.1. Classification (NCBI taxonomy): domain Eukaryota; kingdom Metazoa; phylum Arthropoda; class Insecta; order Hymenoptera; family Formicidae; genus Camponotus; species Camponotus fellah. The sequence goes on from JAPIVC010000315.1 coordinate 431,553, forward strand.
TTCTCGCCGCTAAAAGAACGGGTCACTTTTCGGCGCGCTCGTATCATCTCTCGAGCGACCCGCCCACCGCTTCGCGGCGCGACTAGTATCGGATTACAGTGGGACGACTCTCGTCGCCGCGCGCTTCTATTCATGCAGATTGGCCGATCTTCTTTATTTAATTTTTCCATAATTATTGCGACAATCCCAAAATAATATAAATAATTTCTTCTTAATTTGGGCCAATCTACTTATTTTTTCGTTAAGGTCGAAAATCGACGGACACCCTGTATATATATATATGTGTATGTATATATGTATATACATACTTTGTTTAATATAATATCTCTTAGCAAATTAGACTAAAAAAAGAAATGATATAATCCCCAAAAACTTACCTTTTTAAAAAAAGATAAAAAAAGAGCGCCAAGCTCATGCACTAATTGTATCCAACTGTCATATTGTCTACAAAAATAGTAATATAAAAAAATTGCGCCAATTAAGAATAAAAATTTGTAAAAGATAAATAGAAGTACAAGGAAGAAAACTTGTACAAGTTAAATAGAAATATTTTAATTGAAAACATCGTTATACAAAATAGTTGTTTTAATTTTCAAAAATAATAATATTAAATAATTAAAAATTTATTTAAAAATTGGAAACTAAAAATTAATATAAAACAAGAAAGTAAAAAAAATTTTAATTAAAAAACTTGGCGCTGCCAATTTTATTAATATATTCAGCTTAAAGCCTAAATTTTCCAATGTAAAACAATATAAATTAATTAAATAAATTAGATCATTAAATTTAAATGTTAGACTAATAATTGGAATATGTTCCAATCTTTTAGATTTCCATATTATATAAAGTTGATAAAATAGAAAAAATATAAGCTTGAATAAATCTCATAGAAATTTCTAAAGTAAAAATTATAATTTGTGAAAATAATATAAAAATTATAATAATTAAATTATTAATTAAAGATCCAGAAGATCTTAAGAAAATTAATAATAAATGTCCAATAATTATATTTGCTGTTAAATATATATTTAATTGGAACATATGCCCCAATTTTATTGGCTAGTACTTTTTGTAAATTTTTGTGATAGCTATTTTTTGTGAGACTGTTTTTAGATGAACTCGACGCTTTTTCTTTACCTTTTTTTAAAAGGTATTTTTTAGGGATGTATCTATACGTCCATTTGATTAACGAGCGACAGAAGTCATTTGTGGCAATCGATGGCATCGACGCATATCCTGTGGAGAGAGCATTCATACATTTTTCAGTCCAACGAATAATTGCTAGAAAACAATATTCGCAGACTAGAAAAATATATGAGGCGCTAGTGATTGGATCGGGAATCCGAGTCTTTCACTTTCCGGGCAACTACTCTAGATCATCGAGCTATCCAGACCATATCTAATGCTACTTTTTAACACAGTGATACGACTCCAAAGCGATGTTGGTATCTCACTCGATGGATGCAATGCCGATTGTCATGGAGAATCCCTGAAAGGTCGCTCGCTGACCAAATAAGATCGTCTATCTCTATATGAAGCATCTTAGATTGAGTTATACTTTAATTTTTTTTTTAAAGTTTTATGACAATTTGTTTCTGAATTGCAGATTTTTAGGGAAAGTTTCATTTTATAACATTTTTTTTAAACCAGTTGTAGAAAATTTATTAAAATATAGATTTGTTAAGAAATAAATAAGCTTAAAAACATTTATAGAGAAAAATTTGTTTTCTATTTCTCTAAAGCCTATTTTCAACATTCGTCATTTTGTAATCCAAAACATTTTTTGTAATTGCAATTTGGTTTTTTTAGTTTCTAAAAGGACTGTTTAATTTAAGCTTTATTTCATATCAATATGGTGATTTTTGCTGATTTGTTGTTATTAAAGATTGTTAAAATGTTTTGTTAAAATTTAATAGCCCGTTTTTTTTACGCGTGAGTGTGTATTCACCAAGTAGCTGTCAAAGATATCCAGTAGATAAATAGAAATATTCATCCCCGAGCTTCACGCCTTGCCATTAGATGACGAAAAGGAAATCTCGAAAGTGGAATTCATTTAACAATAAGACAATAAAGCCGCGGCACAGGTTCCATGAATCACGGTTTATCGTGATTAAAGAGGGCGGACTATTATAGCCGCATCTAGAGTCCCTACAAATAAGAGTCTGGACAATCTTTGGATTTGAAACAAAATGGCGTCAATAGATATCGACGTTGATTGACAGTCTTTTAAAAGTGTGCGCCTTGTGTATAAATGGTGCATTGTGTATAAATTTATTTGATAAAATTAGAAATCGCTAAGCATTTATTATTATTATTAGCACTTATTGAGTTATAAATAAATAAAAAAGAACAAATATACAGAATGTAAAGTATAAAAATGCCTTTATAACCTTCTCCTCGGTAACAAATTGTTTATATATAATCATATATAATAGTATAAAATTATATAGAAATATATAAAATTATGTATAAACTATGTGTAATTATATATAATTTTATACAAAAGTTTAAAAAAATTATATATGAAAGTTAAAAAAATATAATAAATATAATAAAATCGTATAAATATAAATAATATTTATACGATTTTAATAGAAGTCGTATAAAATTATATTATATAATAGTAGCATATAATTATATTATATTATATTATATTTTGTTCTATACTTTTAATACATATTCTACTTTTAAAATTGGGGTAATTATTTCTTCCTTCCACAAATCCTTTTGCGTGCTAAAGATATTCAAATGAATATTTGAACTGAATGAAAGCATCGATTGGTTCTGCCATTTATCTTCAAACGAATTCGTTTAACTAATAAAAACTCTGACTAGATCGTCCAAATTCTTACTTCTAAGGACACTAGCCGCATTTCCTTTAGCTTTACAAGGAGCTTCAGTAGAGTTCCATATAATTAATCACAGACAGTTAATTTTTTTTTAATTCCATCATATATGTATCTATATACAGAACATTAAATGAATATCCGTCCTAAAATAAATATCAATATAGATAAAGATATTATAGATAATAAAAAATGTATTTATATATAAATATCTATTGAATGTTGCACAGATATTTACAAGATATTGATTTACATTTATATTGATATTGATTTACATTTATACTAGATATTTATGAAACCTCGAATTGCGGACATTTGGATATCTACAGGCAAGGTGGATCTCGTTTTACAACTTACAGCATATATCCATTGTGATTTAACTCTTCGCAATTCGTCTTACCAGCGGAATAGTTGCGAGGACGGAAGGCCCCCTTGCATCTCTGCATGTGTGTGTGTGTGTGTGTGTGTGTGTGTGTGTATCTGGGGGTGTGTGTGTGTGTGTGTGTGTGTGTGTGTGTGTGTACACATACATTTGATATGTGATATTTTTTAATTGTATTGAAATTGTATTAAGTTCTATATAAATTTAAATTGTATTAAATGTATTTAAAATAATTATTTTATATATAGCAGCTAAAACAGTAAATTTATTTAAAAAAGTGCATATAACCTTTTTTCTAGAGTTTTTCAGCGACTTTTTATTTTTTAATTAAAATTTTTTTTCTCAAATCAATACTTTCAGAGATAAATAAGATTAAAATTGTTAAATACTTTGTTAATAACTTTTTAATAAATAAAGAGTGACAGCTAAAATCTTTTAAATGTTATTTAAGACAGTGACCTTGACAACATGTCAAGATCAAGATCATCAGAGATTACTCCTTTAAAGTAAATAATTATCATCGGTCATGCAAGGGATCCAATAAGCCATTCTAAATCAACCGTGCCACTTCTCTATCTCACTACAAATCAAAATTAGGATAAAAACATACATTTTTAATCTTCTGTCATTTTTACAAATTAAAAATGGTGCATTCAATATGACGGAGAGAATCACAATAAAAGGGCATAATATTAGAAAAATTTATCAAAATGTGTAACAACTGTATTAGACTGTATTTTCTTTACAATACTTTTTTGGGTAACCGAACCTGATAATATATATATATATATATATATATATATATATATATATCAAATATTTTTAAATTTCAAGATGATGAATCTACCATATTGATATCTATGTAAATTTTCTTTAACGTAAATTTTCTTAACTATTACTATAACTTCATATTTATACATCTCAGCGAAAAAAAACGTGCAGCGATAATCGAAAATGGATTTGAAAGGTGAAAGTGAATACTATATGATGCCATTGGCAGAAATATTTCAAAAAATTTGATTTTCCCGCAATAAATTCACGAAATTGGTAAAAATAACGATTTTTGAGCCATTCATCTACAAATTCCTGACGTGCTAGGAAAATTCTGCGATTAGATTCGTTTTTAGCGTCACAAAATTTATCAGATTCACCTACTCTGCTTTTTGTAACTGAACCTTGCAGGACCGTGTAATTAATTATAATTACCAACCGAAAAAAGGCTGACAATTATTTTATAAGTTAACTTTCTTAAATGCAGTGTAATATATGCATATAATGTTTTACCGTTATTATAATATGCGAAGTCATGTATTCGACATTCTGCATTTGAGATAACTTCATCATATTAGTTTTCGCAATTCATCATGACTCATCTTCTTACTCGCACATCTTTCGTAGCGCGTACGCTTTATAATTCGATCCAACTTGAACACCAGTTTGATAGCCAGTATTATTTCCAGTCACGTGATAAGTTGGTCGGCTGAGATAGCTCTGTCAACTGCTGTAATCATTCAGTACGTTACCGCATTCAAGTATGTCATATTTATTATTTTTCATTTATTTGGGTATTGTCTATCATATGTCTTCTGAATCGCGTATAATGAAATATTTCGATTATTATATAAATAATAACATTTTCAAAGATTTTCAAAAGAATTCAAGAATTCCAAAATGTATCACACACGCATACACAGACAGACAGAAAACATCCTTAATTCACGTATTTCATTATCACAGATTTCTTCGCGGAAGTCGTTTATTTGGCAATGAAAAGAATGTGACTTATCAATAGATAATTGATTTGAAAAAGTGATGCAATGTGTCTCCATTCATTAATTTACATACAATAACAATGATTTAACGTCAGATGTTCATTTTGAAGTGATAAACGGTATTACTGATTTTATTATCGTCGCGTTAATACGATTGTAGCAGTACGCGAATTATTATTTTGGAAGCACAACATTGAAACACATTGTTTAATCCGAAACTTTATAGAACTTTATAGAATGTATAGTTCATTATCTTAACAATATTTGCACCTGTTTTCTACTACGTCATTTACGCTCTTACTTATTTCCACTTTGTTACTAATTGTAAACACGCTCGACAACATTGCTTTGCGATTTTATGATAGAGTATATTAATATAGTATATTAAAGTGAAGGAATGAGATTTCTCATTCGGTTGATTTCAACGTGGTAAATTTATGCTAAATAAGTAGATAGAATTATATTTTTAATTAAGATGTATTTATTAAACGCTTATCTTTAAACTATATTAATAAATTTTAAATGAAAGATAATTTGCATATCATAATTTGAATGCGTTACATTTGAAGTTGCATCATTATTTTCTTAACAATTTGCAAAATTACAAATTGTTACAAAATCTTACAATTTACAAATTATTTACAAATGTCTATAAGCGACCTATCGATTATTCCGATATCAATAAAACCCGATTAAAAAATTAGTTACAATAAATACCTTGTTAAACACACATTTAATGCTTATCAAACCATTTTATTAAATTTTGGATTTGCTGAAATGAGTTTTTATGATAAAATATTATTTTTTCTTTTTTAGCAAACATCGCTCGAAATAATTGATTGGCATCTGCAAAACAATGGGGCCTTTTGAAATACTATGCGGTATTGCGGCTATATTTCTCGCTGTTTATTATTATTTTACATCAAGCTACGACTTTTGGAAGTCACATGGCATTCGCGGTCCAAAACCGATACCAGTTTTTGGTAATTTTAAAGATGTTATGCTTAATAAAAAGTTCACAGGAGATTATTTAATGGAAATATATAATGAGTATAAAGATGAATCTATGATTGGAATATTCACAAGGAAGACACCCATTCTTATTGTAAAAGATCCAGATTTAATTAAAGATATTCTTATCAAAGATTTTTCTAAGTTTGCCGATAGAGGACTTCCTGTCAGTGAAAAAGTATGTAGATAATTTAAATTTTATTATAATATTCAAATTATATAAATGTGATAACTTTACATATACTACGATACTTTCCAATAATCAGAATTATTGAAAAGATGTAATAATAATTTTAAATAGCTTTGAGTTTTTTCAATCAAATTATTATAATTCAATGAAATTAATAAATTTATTCGACTGTAATTGCTTTTTATTATATCGCAGGCTGATCCATTGTCGCAACATCTTTTCGCTTTAGAGCCTAAAAGATGGCGACCTTTAAGGATAAAGTTGTCGCCCGTTTTTACATCTGGTAAGCTAAAAGAAATGTTCTCTTTAATATCGGAATGCGCCGATCATCTTGAACAATATATTGAGAAATTGGTGAGCAAAAACGAGCCTATAGAATGCCGCGAAGTAACGGCAAAATATACAACCGATGTAATCGGTACTTGTGCATTCGGCATCGAAATGAATGCTCTGTCAGACGAAGACAGTGAATTTCGTAGAATGGGAAGAATGGTCTTCACGCCAACCTGGCAAAATATTCTACGGATGAGAATAAGACAAGCCTTTCCATGGCTCTATGAAATGCTCAGTTATATCCTACCACAATCGGAGGTCAACCAATTTTTCATACGTGTTGTCACAGAGACTTATAGAGAAACAAATAATGAATTATAGAGAAACAAATAATGTCATTAGGCATGATTTCATTGATATGCTGCGTGAGTTAAAAAAGAATCCAGAAAAAGTGGGTGATATCCGTAAGTAACGACTGCATATTTTTATGAAAATTTCTATGATACTAGAAATTTTTAAAAAGATAATTTTTTAAATTTTTGACAATGTTTATGAGTTTTTGTATATATAAATTTATAGATTAATTGTATTATATATTAATATTATACGTTAATTGTAGCTTAATAGTAGATTATTCATAATTTATAATATTCGATGTAATATTTGAAGAATTAAAATTAATTATGAAAAAATATCGTATTTCAGAGATGACTGAAAGCTTCATAGCTGCTCAAGCGTTCGTATTTTTCCTTGCCGGTTTTGAAACTTCATCGACGACTATGAGTCATGCGCTTTATGAATTGGCATTAAATCAACAAATACAAGATAAGCTACGTGAGGAAATTGATCAAGAGTACACTAAACACGGTAGCAATTTAACATATGAAAATGTAAAAGAGATGAATTATTTGGATAATGTTTTCAAAGGTACATCATTCAAAGAAAAAATTTAATAATGAAAAGATTTGCTATTAATTTTCAATGTCATTATAATTTTAATAGCCTTATTATTAATAATTTTTAAAACATATGTGTATGCACACATTTGGATAATTTATATTTTACAAACAAATTTTCAAATATATGTAATTTTTATTTACATTAATTTGCAGAAACTTTACGAAAATATCCACCAGTGACATTTCTTATGCGACAATCTACATCAAGTTATACTTTCGATAGTACTACTAAACTTGATATACCAAAAAATCAAAAAATTTGGATTCCAATTTTCGCGATTCATCGAGATCCGGATATTTATCCGAAGCCAGATATTTTTGATCCAGAAAGATTTAATGGCGAAGCAGTGCAAGTTAGACACCCGATGCATTATTTACCTTTTGGTGATGGGCCAAGAAATTGCATTGGTAAAATGATATACACAGATTTAAATATCCTTTTCTTTCACTTTTATTTATTTTGCTTTTACGTGAAATATTATTTTAATCGTGAAATTTTTTTGATAATAATAATTCTTTTTTATTTTTAGGTGCTCGTTTTGCTGTTTATCAGACAAAGATTGGTCTTATAAAAATACTACGAAACTATAAAATTGAGGTTTGTGATAAAACACAAATACCCTACATAATTGATCCTAAAGCATTTCTATTAGCACCAAAGGATGGGATACATTTAAAGATAATTAAAATTAATCGGACTTAATTTAAGCTTTAGTACAACTTTTGAGATACAAAAGAAAAAAAAATAAATTAGACTAATAATTAAGCGACGCGGTAGCGTCATGACGCCAAATACATAAAAAAAAAACTGAAAAAGAATTGGATCCGAGCATTGAGAGTCACTGTCCTCGACGCGGCGCTAAATAGTTTATTCGGAATTTTACATCAAATAAACTTTCGATTAAAATAATTCAGAAACTAAAGCCATAATTAAAAATCTAACGGCATTCTTCTCGCTTTGCTGTTTATCAGACAAAGATTGGTCTTATAAAGATACTGCGAAAGTATAAAGTTGAGGTTTGCGATAAAACTTAAATACCCTACATAATTAATCCTAAAGCATTTCTATTAGCAACAAAGAATGGAATACATTTAAGGATAATTAAAATTAATCGGATTTAATTTAAGTACAATTTTTTAGTACAATTCTTAAGCAACAAAAGTGAAAAAATATCTATAAATTAGAATAATAATAGCCATATCCCGATATCATCAATATATTTTACTAATATTGTTATATTGTAATATTTTTTATGGTGTATAAAATAATTAATAATTTGATTTAATTAATTTTAATTTATGTTATTATATGCGTAATATGGATATAACATATTTAATTTTTAATTTTAATTATATGTATACATTGCACATAGAAAGTGAACTATATAATATAGATATATAAAATAATGACAAATCATATAAAACAATTTGTATGCAGAATAATTTTTGTTAATAAAAATAATAAAATGTTATATAAATGTTATATAAAATATATTAGAATACATAAAAAATATATATGTTGTATATAAAAATAATAAAAAATTAAATAAAACTAAAAATATTCATTAATGTCCTTCACGAAAAATATTCATAATTATCTTTTGAATTAAAATATATAAAATAAAATATTTTTCGTGAGTTAATATATCATATTAAAAAACTATACACAGATCATTTCTAAAAAATTACTGTAATGTCATTATCAATTTTAAATTAAACTTCTACGATATTTATTATTAAAATAATATAATAATTGTGATTAAGAAAAACACGTATCAAGCGTCGCGACACCAAATACATAAAAAAAACTGAAAAAGAACTGGATCCAAGCATTGAGAGTCACTATCCTCGACGCGGCGCTACCAAATAGCTTATCCGGAATTTTACGTCAAAATAAACTTTCGATTAAAATATTTCAGAAACGAAAGCCATATAAAAAATCTAACGGCATTTTTCTGATATAATGTGAATTCAAGTTTTCGATTTCGACCAGTTTGAATAAAATCGGTGCAGTCAATCTCGAGAAATGATAATCGCATGTCAGAAATGTGATATTTTTCATTTTTCTTCATCATAAGATTCAAAATCATGAATAATATCTTCGCACGCATACATTCAAAGCAATTTTATTCCTCAAGCTGCGTTCATACCGTGCATATATGATTATTCGCTTTAGTGTGCAAAAATGCTTTAAGAAACAAAACTATTTATGTATATGTGTGTACATACGTGTGATATGTGTATATGTGTATGTATACGTGTGAGAAATTAATTTATCATATAACAATTTTCAAAAACCTTTTGAAGATAAAATCTAATCTATCTCGAAAACAGTATCACAAAAATATATAAACTGTGCCGTTAGATAAGATTTCTAAGGAGACTAATTTATCGTATTATAACAATATTCAAAAACTACCCCTTGAAAGTGAAATCTAGAAAATAAAACTTTGTGAAAATGTGCGACTTATCCTTAGTAAAGATTTTTAAAAATGCGTATATATTTTTTGCAGAAATAATATAAATTTTTATAAAAAGCTGATGATATTTCTCTAGAAACAACCTTATAATGATAAAATACGTCAAATACATAAAAAGATATCTTTAAAAAATTTAACATATTTTTTTTTATAGAAATAATATAAATTTTTACAAAAAGCAGTGAGATCCCCTAAAAAAAACCTTATGAAGGTAAAAAAACAAGCCAAGTACATAAAAAAATTAAAAAGTCTAAAAATAATCTAAAAAAAGAGAGATAAAAATAAAATATTTAAAAACCGATATGAGATCAATACTATGAGCCAAGTACAATAAATTATGTGATATTAATTCATAATCGATACTAAATGAGTTAAAATTACTTTTTTAATTTCTAAACCATTTTTTATATGATGTATATAATTTAAAAAAGCTTTACACAAATTCTAAATCGCATAAATGACCTTCAGGTCGAAGTAAGATATGAAAACTTGGCGTGCTCCCCTCCCTCCAGTCCAATCATTTACATATCTTGAATAAAATAAAAAATTGATTATACAATATGCATATATACAATATATATTTGTTAATCCTTTTATTTAGTAAGTACAATTTGCATTTTTATAAAATAAACTTTAGACTACGAATATGCAACAGGCAATCTGGGCCAGAAACAACCTGCGAAGCTTTTTAATCGGGCTTACAACAATCAAACTTTACTTGCAGAAAAAATAAAAAAACTTATAAAAAAAAAGATTTCACTTTGCCTAATCTCTATGTGGTGATTTCCAGGTAAAACAAAGGAGACAAGATATAAGTTCGAAATTTAGCTACGCGGTCCGTAGTGTAATTTTAAATTTTACATTGGATCCATTCAAAAATCTAGCTTTTTCCTATTTTAAACTATATGATTTAAATACGGGTCCAAGTTTTTATATCTTACTTCGACTTGAAGGTCATTTATGCGATTTAAAATTTGTGTAAAGCTTTTTTAAATTATATACATCATATAAAAAATGCTTTAGGAATTAAAGTAATTTTAACTCATCAATACGAGTATCAATTACGAATTAATATCACATAATTTATTGTACATGGCTCATAGTATTGATCTCATATCGGTTTTTAAATATTTTATTTTTATCACTCTTTTAGATTTTTTTTATTTTTTTATTTTTATTTTTTTATTTTTTTTATTTTTTTATTTTTTTATTTTTTTATTTTTTATCTACTTGGCGTGTTTTTTTTACTTTTATAAGGTTTTCTAAGTAACCATATCTCAATAACATCATGTTGAGGGAGAGTGGAAATAACGATGGCCTGTATCGCTCGTGAATATTGAAAGTATATTCTTGACAAAATCACACAGAAAATAATACAGTAAAGGAATCGTGTTGCCGCGACCATGTAAAGACGTCGATAGAGAGAAACGAGAGAAGACCACAGACGAGACAGTGTCTCCACACGTAGAATGTTAAAAATACTATACGTTATGTAAGCGACTCCGGCGCGACGTCGACCGCGAGATTTAAATCTCCAACACTCCCCCTCATTAACTATGGAGTTGTTTCATCCCTAATAATGTTATGCACTTATTATGCTTGCTAATAGTCAGGCCTTTAGTTAATACGTCAGCAGCCATGTCGTCTGTGGAGACATGCATTATATTTACGTATCCTGAATTCAACGTTTCCCGTACAAAGTGATGTCTAATATCTATATGTTTCGTACGAGAATGAAACACGGGATTTGTCGCGATCTTCTGAGTTGTCGCATATAACGGTGATGTTTCCTAGAGGATCTAATCCAAGTTCTACTAGGAACTTCCGTAGATATATGGCTTCCTTGAAGGCATCGCTGATTCCCATATACTCAGTCTCCGTTGATGATAACGCAACCATTCTCTGCTTTCTGGATTCCCAAGTAATGCAGCCACGGGCGAGAATAAAAGCGTATCCTGTATACGATCTACGATCTGTCTGGGCAGCTTCCCCAGTCAGCGTCGACGAATCCGGTGACAGGTCGTCCTCCAGTCGATTGGTAGTTGATTGTGTAATCTAGAGTAGCCTTCAAGTAACGCAGCACGCGTTTGGCTGCAACCCAATGAGCATGTTTGTGACAATCATTGTAACAGCTTAGATAACTTACCGCATGGGCGATGTCTGGCTTTGTATCCATGGCTATATACATCAGAGATCCTATAAGCTCACGGTAGGGTACCTTATTATCTTCTTCCTCGCCCAAAGACTTACTTCGATTCAATTTTGTACTGACGTCCATGGGGGTTGAAACGCTTTGCATTCGGTCATCCCGAAACGCTTTAGAACATCCAGGATAAATCCTCTCTGATGAATGGAGTATCCGTCTTCGTGGCATATGAATTCTATGCCAAGACAGCATTTCACGTCACCCAGGTCGCATATGTCGAAAATCTTTGAGAGGTTATCTCCGATTTTCTTGATGTCACTTCTATTCTTCGAGATGATTAAAATATCGTCGACGTAGGCGACGACAAGCGTAAGGGCTTGCCCTTGATTTAATGAATACACACAGAGCTCTGAATTCAAAGGCATGAATCCCAAGTTTTGTAACTCTTGATTTAGCCTCTTGTGCCATTGGCGTCCGGATTACTTGAGCCCGTAGAGTGCTCTGTTCAGTTGACATACTTTGTTTCCTCCTTCTATGTCTTCGAGCATTTTTCTAGCTTTCTTTTCGATTATGCTATTTCTTCGTTCTGTGCGTATGATTTGCTTTATGGTTTCCTCGGTCATCTCGGGAATCTCCATAAATATTTCTTCGTCTAAATGACCGTTGAGATAAGCGGCAGTTACATCAAACTGACGTATAATCATGTTATATTCCGATGCAATGGCCGTTGCGATGCGAATCGAGCTTAGTCGAGCTACTGGGGCGAAGGTCTCGCCGAAGTCAATTCCCGGACGTTGAGAGAAATCACGGGCGACGACTCTTGCCTTTCTTCGCTCTAGTGATCCATATTTGTTACGCAATACGATTCTGCTTCCGATCACTTTGTGTTCTATGGGGCGATTCACAATTTTTCATGTATCGTTCTCAATGAGATTTCTCATTTCAGATCCTATCACATCGTACCACTCGTGAGAATGAAGACCCGTGATTGCCTGATCAATGGGGATTTCGGCTAAAAACGTTTCTCGACTGCAGTTCGCTTCAGCAATACTGCTTCGAAGGTCGCCTTCTCCTTCCGGTTTTGATCTTTTGTGGCCTACCGGGGCCTCTTTTCATTATCCTCTGGTCGGTGCGTGGTTCCTCGGTATTTCATCGTCGTCTGCGTTGGATAATACTATATCTTCTTCTTCGTCGATGTTATTGACTTCGGAAATCGCCTTAATTAAAGGAATATCGATCTTCGGTATGTCGCTCTGTATTTCCAACGGTTGTGATCTTGAAGACGTAGGTGTCAAGGTCGATATGTCCTCCATGAATTTTACGTCCCTGGCTATTTCGACTTTTCGTTCTTCGGGGATCCATATGCGATATCCCTCCGATTGGTCTGAGTATCCTAGGAAGATTCCGCTTTTCGTTTTGGAGTCGAACTTTTCTTTGTGAGAAATTCGATCGAGGACGTAAACCTTGCATCCGAATTCTCTAAAGAAGTCCACTCTCGGCCTTTTTCCGTGCCACATCTCATAAGGAGTCTTGCCGTCGAGTGACTTGGAGGGACACCTGTTTCTAATGAAGTTTTCATAATCGCCTCGGCCCAAAAAGAATTCGGCAGCCCGGACTGAATGAGTAGACATTTTGCCATTTCTAATAGGGTTCTATTGCGACGCTCTGCCTTCCCATTTTGCTCCGGATTGTTGGCTACGGTTAAGCGTCGTCGAATGCCGTTTGCGTTCATGAAATCATTAAATGCGTTATTTAAATACTTGGTTTCATTGTCGCTTTGTAGACATTTCAAAGACTCACCTGTCTGTTTTTCGAACAATGCTCTTACCTTCTTAAACTCGGCAAATACCTCATTCTTTTTGTTTTAGAATCGCACTTCGCACCAGCCGGAATGGTCGTCAATGAATATGACAAAATACTTAGCTCTCCCGTGAGATTCGGTGCGCATCGGGCCGCATACGTCAGAGTGAACCAGATCCAATATTTTGATACTTCGCTCGGAATGTTTAGGGAATGTAGCGCGCGACATTTTACCTTGAATGCATACTTTGCAAGTGATATCTCCTTTCGATTCGATGACTCCAATGCCTTCTATCGTTTTCCTTTGTGAAGCTAAGACTAGGTCCTTCATGTTTAAATGCCCCATTCTACGATGCCATAAGCTCGACGACTCTAAGATTGAAGATTCCTGCTTCTTTGTGTGTAAGCTCGCGATACGTGCATTCGTTCTTTCCACCTTAATATAGTACAATCCGTCAACTCGATTCGCGGTTAGTATGGTCTCGCCGTAATTGTTAATAATTTCCGCCGAGTCTTTCTCGAAAATCACGCGATAACGTTTGTCGGTAATCTTACCGACCGACATGAGATTGGTATGTAGGTCGGGAACGTAATGCGTCGGTTAATTCGACTCTTTTAGTCTTTTGCCCGAGACTTACTTGAATCTGCACATTTCCGCGAGCTTTTATATCCGTCGATGCGTTATTCGCTAAATGTAATTTTCCCGATTCGACGCTACAAGTATCATTGAGATCATCTATATTTTTACTTAAATGGGACGAACAACCGCTATCTAAACACCAAATGGTATCCTGATTCGCGTACGCGGCTTGTGTCAGTTTAATCGAGTATTTACTGTTTTTATATTCTTGCGTTTCGGGTACGCCGTAAAATAAATGATGCTCCGCACTTTGTGCACTTTGTTCATTTTTATCGCGAGTTTTCCGACACTCAGATCCCTTATGACCGATTTTCTTGCATCGGTAACATTTTCGTTGTGTTCGTGTTGTCCTTAGCCGGCAATCCGTTTCTCTTCCTCGGCGTTCTGCTCTGCTTGTCGAAGCGTTTATTTGCGACTATCGCATTCGAGATGTCTCCTTGCGTATTATGTTTCCGTGCGTCGCTCTCTTCGATAATTTTTACTCGTAGGGTCTCCGGACTGAGTAATTCGTCTCTGGACTCTATCGCACAACGAAAATTGTCGAACGTCGACGGAAGGCTATATAACAATAAAATCGCGAGAAGATCCGTATTTATTTCCACTTCCATTTCAGCGAGCTTGTCGACCGCGTTAAAGAATTTTCGTAGATGTTCCCGCACGTCGTCATCCTTCTGCATCCGTGTGAGGATCAATTGTTTCAGCAGCGCGACCTTTCGTGCGGGTCCTTTAGATTGGTAGATCTCTTCAAGACATTGTCATACATCCCTAGAAGTTTCGCATCCCTTGATTTGTTTAAGCTCAGTGGAGCTTATCAATAAAATAATGTCGAATCTCGCTTTCCGGTCATTGATCATTCAGACGTCGTATGCTGTTCTACTCGCATTGTCATTTGATATAACCTTCAGATGATTTTACCTTCGTATCAGAGACGTATCTCCAGGCATCATTTTTGATTAGGAGGGCCATGTGCATTTTCCAGGTGTCATAATTTTCTCGATTTAGATCGTCTATCCTTGTGACACCGGATATGGCCATTTTTGCTTTCTTCGATTCAAGGAGAAGAGATGGCTACACTTTCGATGATTTCGCGGCGCACCGTTTTTCTTCATTTCGACTTTAACTATTCGATTAACCTCCTGGGCCCATAACCTGTTGAGGGCGAGTGAAATAATCATATCGCTCTATATCGCTCGTGAATACTGAAAGTATATTCTTGACAAAATCACACAGAAAATAATACAGTAAAGGAATCGTGTTGCCGCGACCATGTAAAGACGTCGATAGAGAGAAACGAGAAAAGACCACAGACGAGACAGTGTCTCCACACATAGAATGTTAAAAATACTATACGCTATGTAAGCGACTCCGGCGCGACGTCAACCGTGAGATTTAAATCTCCAACACATCAATATATATTTTATTGATCAAGCGACGAGATAGCGTCGCGACGCCAAGTACATAAAAAAATAGAATCCGAGCATTGAGAGTCATTGTTCTCAACGCGGCACTATCAAGTAGCTTATCCGAAATTTTATGTCAAGTAAACTTTCGATTAATATATTTAATAAACTAAAATCATAATCAAAAATCTAACGACACTTTTATATTGATTTTGTACATTGGATCGGATGATAGAAGATAGTCACATCTGCACTAATAATAAAGATTATAACGGTTTGAAAATCTTGTCTTGTTTTGTAAGCGAAAATAATTAGATACACATGGTATTTTCCTGTATTCCTTGACATTTTGTAAGTAGTAAAATTAATGTAAGAATTATGGTAGCAAGATCAAAAATTATTGGTGAACCATCTACAAGTAAAGGACATAAAGAAGTCATGGAAGAAGATAAATATGCTTTCATACATTCTTACAAGAACAACAAGATATTATAGATGGTTTATAAGTGTGTTGTTAAATTTTGGAAAAACTGCAAATTGTTAAAGGATCTGCGAGTAAATCAGTAACACCTAAAGCATTAACTTTAGGGGAAAGATTTACAACAATAATAATAAAAACTTTAAAAAAACTGGGACTTTAATAAAGAAGAAGAATTATTTCTTACCTCTAGAAAATATTCCAGGAGAACATAAAATAGAACAGTCGCAAATTTCTTCTTCACCAGAAAAAATGTCAATTTCTGATTTAAATACGAGCACTTCGTAAAGTACAAAAGAGTGGAGAAGAATTTGAACCGTTATGTAAAAAATTAAAAAGTGATTTTATATCACTCGGTTCAAAAATTAAAATTTTAAGTATGGCGAGAGAACATTCAAATTGGAGTTTGAAAACAATTTAAAAACATGGAAGTTGTGCACTTAAAAATAAAACGATTTAAAGAAATGGCAAAAGCAAATTAAGAAAAGTAGCGGAATAAAAAAAATTTGATATGATTAATAAATGGACTTTCGATCGTTTCGTTGAAACCCGACAGCAGATACAACCTGTATCAACAAGGATTTTATAACAGTGGACTTCTCAAGCTGCTGTATAATATCAGAGACCATAATTTTCTTTTACAGCATCGCATATTTGGGTAACTAAACTTAAAACATCACATTTCATTATCAAAGAAAAGTTACGCGTTATTTAAAATCAAAACATGCACCGAAATTATCGATAATATTAAAAAAAGCAGAAAAATTCCAAAAACGAATTGCGAAAAGAATTTAAAATTTCCATCCTGATTTTGTTATTATTAATATGGATCAAGCAAGTTGCGAATATCGTGTTGATGTACGCTGTTGTGCCCGAGACAGCACGGGAATGTGGGAATAGCCGGGAGATTCCAGATACCTCGAGGCCCTTATTTTAACAATATTATTATTATTATTATTTCTTGGTAAAATACAGATATAATTCCTTATTCTATATTAGTCGATTTCTCTGAATCACGTAGTTTTTAGATTTAATACTTTTCCGGCGTTTGATTAGCGGTTAGTCCCAGATTCGCACTAATTATCGGTTGATTTTCAATTAACGACTGTCCGCCGCGGATCCACGGTGGACGGTTTTTAACACCTCTTTTTAGGGGTATTTTGGAGGGGATCGCCTAGCGACATGACCATATTTGGTCATGGAGATTTCCGGCGATCAAGTCTAAGTACGAAGGAGGTTCAAAGTCGAAACCCTTCGTTAGCATTTTCTACGTTTCCGGCGAACTCGCGCGTGGTTCGCTGAAGCGGCGGTTTTTTACGCGGTTCGCGAACGTTCTAGCGAATATTAAAATATAATATTAAAATAGCGTTATAACAACGCAGAATTAGCGAACAAAGGAGAAAAAAATTATAGATCTTCTTCTTGGTGATTTTAATAAGGTCATACCATATATATAGTACTCCTATATTGCCAGTTCTGTAGGAGTGCAAACATCGGTGCAGACGATAGCCTTCTCTTGCTTCTTTTATGCGACGATTTCACTTTGCGCATGCGTCAAATACATATACATACATGTCCCGTATATAGCGTTTAACCTAACACATATACGGGGCATGTATGTATATATATATTTGACGCATGCGCAAAGTGAAATCGTCGCATAAAAGAAGCGAGAGAAGACTATCGTCTGCACCGTGATGTTTTCGCTCACTCTTCCTACAGAACTGGCAATATAGGAGTACTATATATATGGGTCATACCCAGTTATACAGCATAATATGCAGTTACCGTTTGTGAAAAGTTCTTT
Source organism: Camponotus fellah (assembly GCA_030586385.1). Lineage (NCBI taxonomy): Eukaryota > Metazoa > Arthropoda > Insecta > Hymenoptera > Formicidae > Camponotus > Camponotus fellah. Next base: position 449,737 of record JAPIVC010000315.1, read on the forward strand.
CGAAAGTTTCTTTGTATGTAAGAAAAAGAGATTTTTAGTCCTCGTATTTCCGCTATTATTGCAGAATTAATAAAAAATTACGGAAATGTATTTATCAAAATCCGGAAAATTAACAAAAGTCCATTTTAACAGTTTTGTTAAAAATGTTCTTGAAGAGCAAGAAAGAGGAATTTTTGCTTATTCTAGATTCATGGAGGTCAGATAGATATGGTACATCTTAACAATTTTAACAGTTTTTACTGATAATAATGGAAATTACAGCTCAACTATTGAAATTATTCCTCCTCATTGCATTCTGTACTGCCAATCATGCGATGTATACTTTTTCCGACAAATTAAGAATTTTATTAAAAAGTTGCAAAATATTATAGATGTGTAACAAAGTAAACGGCAATTATCTACAAGGAAAGATGCAATAAAAATCCATTCCCTTATTCATAATCAATTATCCGCTCTCGTTTTTAAGAGTATGATACAATATGCATGGTACGCGTTAAAATTAATATCGGAAAAAACTATAATATATTTCAGAATATAAATGAAGTTTATTTTTCGAATAATGTTCGTTCATCAAAATATAATTATACAGTGTGTGCATTTATAAAATGTGCTTTATGTGAAAAATATTTATGCTTTCCCTGCTTTTATGATTTATATAATCCGAGCAAATATATAAAAAACCAATATAAATTGGTAAATATACAAGGGGTTAGAAAAATCTGGAAACAGTCAAATATCTTGAAAACGAAACATTTCTGAGAAAAATGTTTTGAATCAAAGTTGTAGGATTTTAAATGTTCTATTCAATGATCATATCCGTTTGACCTTGAGTGGAAAGGTCAAGGCGAGATCAAGGCCAACATGATTTTTTTAAATAGAAACCCCAATTTTTTATTACATATTTTTGTAGCTGACTTCGAGAATTTTCCAAAACACTATAATTAAGTTAGTTCTCATTAAATATTTTCCGAGGTATGAAGCTTGAAATCATTTTACATAAACTGTAAAATATCTTGTAAAATATTCATTTTTCGATTATTTTATCTTAATACTTTTATATACAAAATAATGAGAAGAATTAATTGATGTAAAGAAAATACATAATTGTTTCGAAGAAAAAATATGTAATTTACAATTAACATTAAATATAAACAATCAAAGGCAAATGAGACAGAGCAGGTTTTTTTATGCGCATGTATTATACAATTACAACAAATAAAAGAACACGATGTATATGGTTTGTTCTTAAGGGGGTATTCTCATGAAACGGGTCAGAAAAATCAATTTTTTTTCTTTACATTTTTTGATTGCTAAACATGTGTAGAATACGTGTAAAGCCATTTTGTTGAATTCAAATTAATTTCCGAGATACAGGATTATATAGACACCTATCTTATTAATCGAAAATAGGCATATTTTGGAGTACGAGCAGTACACCTGTCGTAAGTCTGCGTTTGTATAAACATACTATGGTAAGTGTAACTTGTTGTACTAGTGACAGTAGATGTCAGTTTTTACCTTCTCACTATGAAATATTTAGAAGTATGCCTTCTATTAATAAATCTTTAAAAGTGATTTTCTTAAAACCACATTTTTCAAACTTGTGTAAGCTATAACTTTTGAACGAAATAAGATCGACTTCGTTTTCTTTTAATTAAAATAGACTTAATTTATTGGCTTTATACCAATAAAAATAATTTTTTCATTTTAAATATTAATTATAACTATTTTAAAAGCAAAAAAAGTAAGAAAATGGTAACGTTCAAATTTCACTAGTCCGCCATTTTGTTAATTTTCGACTTTTTAATAATTTTATTGGTATAACCTCCAACCACTCGCATATATTTTATAAAAATTTTTTAAATTTTGCTTTTAGATAATTTTTACAAGTGCTACAGCTTACACAAAATGGACTAATTCTTTTTGGACATTTGCGTTCGAGCATGAATAACAGGCTCCAAACATTATTTTAACTTGAAAAAATTCATTTTTGTACTTCAATACATAATAAGCTGTAAAAAACCCGAATGCCATACTTATTTCCTAGCATGAAAAAAAAATTCAGGAAATCATGTCATTTTTTGACCCGCTTGATGAGAATACTCCCTTAAGCATTTATTTAATAAGTGGATGTTTCGGCTCTTTTTCTGGCTATCTTCAATGAAAACAAAAGAAAAATGGCATGAACCATTTACCAGCTCAGGTCTGAAGTTTAAAATCGACCGCTTTTTAAATAACCAAGAACTCAACAATTAACAATTTTATATTTGTAATGTCGCCATTATTACACTTCGCTGCACTTCGACTATCGTTTTATTATTTGATTTCCAACTTGGACCTTTACACCTCTTTGATCTTGCAATCATGGAGGGATCCTATCTACGACATAATGATAAGACATGCGATTTATTTAATTTTATTTGCGACATGCTGATTTAATGTAATTTTTATTTGTGACATATTAACATGAACCGTCTGGTTATTGATTCGCGTTAATCGCATTAATCGCGTTAATTATAATTGTTGTCTATATATCTGTTTGAGTGTTTGTTTGTTCTTCGTATTGTTTCTCTTTTATTTTGCTGAAGATAGCCAAAAAGAGAGCCGAAACGTCCGCGTATTAAATAAATGCTTAAGAACAAACCATATACATCGTGTTCTTTTATTTGTGTAATTATATAATACATGCGCATAAAAAACCTGCGTTGGCTCTTATTTGCCTTTGATTGTTTATATTTAATTTAAATTTTTAGAGCCATTTAATTTTATTATTATATTTATATTGCAATTAACAATTACATATTTTTTTTTTAAAATAACTATATGTTTTCTTTACACCAATTGATTCCTCTCCTCCTTCAGATGGCAGACTGTTTTTCGTTAGTTCCCTCGATGTATAGGAAACTCTCATACGGCAGCATATACAGATCCTGTTGTTGTATAGGTATTCTTATCTCGTCATTCTGTACGTTGTATTGGCGAACGGATTGTATGTGTGAGTCTCAATCTTGATACGATCATCAAAGATTGGTTCGTCGTCGATATTGAGGATGTCGACATCGTTCAGCTATTTCGCACAGCGAATCCCAAAGATTGTAAAAACGCAACGTTCGATGCGCTGAGTTTCTTTTTCTTGGATGATTGGATATTAAATCGAATGTTGTTGTTCTTGTCGCTGGTCTCGTAAAGATTGTATTATTTCTCACGTCTTTCGATTCGTTCAACACGAGCATCTCATACGTCGCATACATATGTTATTGCCGTAGCCGTCGTGCAATCTTACGGTGATCTCTTCTTCTCAAAAATCATTCTGGTCGACAACGCGTAACGTTAAATCCGTAATGATCCGCGCGATGATCGGCAGGTAAATGATCTGGAGCGGGATCCGTTAGCGCACGGTGCGATAGCCCACGTCCCGATAGCACACGAAAAATTGAACACAATTCTCGATAGCCCATGTCCCGATAGCCCACGTCTCGATAGCATACCAACCCAATAGCGCACCAACCCGATAGCGCACCAAGTACAACTTTGCATGCAAAGATATACACACACACAATTTCACACAGGGCCTTCGCCCCCCCCTCCCGCACCCACCCCGTCCCCCTCGCTTCGTGTGCAAAGTTGTACTTGGTGCAAAGTTGGTGTGCTATCAGGTTGGTGTGCCATCGGGTTGGTGTGCTATCGGGACGTGGGCTATCGGGAATTGTGTTCAATTTTTCGTGTACTATCGGGATGTGGGCTACACCGTGCACTAACGGGACCCTCCCAATGATCTGCGTCGGCGTTTCCGATATCTTATATCCCGATGGTGAATCCTCGGTGAAAATTCATGTATCGTATGAACGAGTTTGCCGTTGTTATACGCGTCCGCGGTCACGTTACATTCTACGCGGATATTTACGTTGATGCCGAATGTTAATCGGCATGTTCGATTCGTACTATTTTCGCGGCTCGAGAATACGATTTAAGAATCCTAGCAGCGATCCAATGTTGTTGGGCTTGCTAAAGTTTAATCTGTATGCGCATTTGATCTCGCTCCTCATCGTATTGTAATTAGCGCGGAGCACTATCGGATATTCTCCATCTTCATAATCATCGTCGTCAACGTGTTTCTTATCGCGTTGTTTCCGTGAAATTGCATGTATAAAATTTATGTATATCTTGCAACTCATACAACCCTTCGGGAATTCGTAATTTCCGCGTTGAGGCTCTTCGTCCGTATTTGTAAGAAATGAGATATAATCGCGTACCAACTTGAAACACATATACAACGATCACGTGAATACCGATATATCGCACGAGAATTTCAGTGAATCATGTTGTAAGCAAAAGTATGGATTTCTAGTGATAGATAAGGACAATTCGCTTACGAACGGGCGATACAGAAAAGGATTTAACGTGTTTGCGATACCGCAAAACGCTTTTAATCGTTACCTACATTCTGTCGAGAGGGGTGAAATGCTCAACATTCTGTCGACATGGCTGGAAGCGATAATATTCGAGAACGTGAAAAAATTGCGAGGGAGATTGAGAAAACGAGCGATCCGCAAGAAATATTTGCAGACCAGTAAAATCGATGACGATCGCAATCGAGACCCATTTTAGGCCTATTATCGAGCCACTACAAAAGATCGTCGACAACAACTCTAGCTCAATCGTGGTAAAAAACGAGCCGGAGAGTAACGCTGACGCGAACATTAAAATGTTATGCATCAAGCGATACAAGGAAGAGGAGGAAGATGCGATATTGAAAAAGAGGAAACGATTGAAGGCGAATCATTTATCGCCGCGTACATACGATCTAACGGATGCTTTACTGGATGAACCGCCGATAACTTCTGTACCGTCCGCAACATGAGAATCGTACAACCCATGATACTCGAATCACTCGCAATTGAAAATGTTTTTGAAACCACGATACTCGAATCACTCGCAATCGAAAATGTTTTTGAAAACACGGGCGCTCGAAACATTTGTTCTCGAAACATGTTACAAACGTCGGAAAGTCAAGAAATGTTACAAGCACTTGGGATCACTGAGACAAAAGTGAGTGCTCTTCTTAGTAGCGACGAAAAAAACGAGATCACGTACGGTGTCTATTTCGACGAGAATGAAATGCGTCTCTGGTAACAAATTCGACATTGATAAATATGACTCTATAGACAAAATGAGGTGCATTGGTACACCAGGATTATACGAGTTGCTCTTCAAGAGAATTCCCGATAACGTCATATACACTAAGGACGATATGCAAAAATATAAGATCATGTTAATGGCGACGGATGCGCATAAACGCCAATATGATGCGCAAGGATTAAGGAGAAGCAAAGGATATAAGTATAAACAAATAATTGATGTCCATTGCACCATTGATGTCGATCGAATCGAAAAAGAAAAAATCTGGAATGTATTCATGTCTCGCGCGATGACGCTAACCGACAATAAGATCGATTATATGCACTGAGATGACCCTAACGAGCTAGTGGATCGTCTATGATTACTCGACGCTTCGCGCCGAACTGGCTACAGCATTCACGATAACGAGATCCTGTCGATCATAAAGGAACTTCGCGAAGTTGACCTTATTATAAATTAAACGGTTTCTCGATAAAACTAATTAGTCGATCAACGTCACTCGCATCGAAAAAGAAATGCCTATCAACAAATTTGGATTATTCTAACGGAGAAAAGAAGAAATCAGCATAAGCGATCATTGGGGTAAATTGATTATTTACATCAAAACGCTCTGTGTCTACGGACAATGACGCGAGATCGCGCAAGATTCGCCGTGTAACACAACTTGAGGCTGATATCGATGCCAGCAAACTGTACGTGGAACAATGTGTTAAAACGTTGAAGAATCAATAGAAAGAATCAGACGAGAAGCTGACTACGTTCGAGAAGGACGTGCGAGCTTTGCGGATTGCGATAAACAAGCTACGGCATGCGATTAACACTAATTCAGAAACAGCTATGAGCAACTAAGAAACGGCTATTAAACAGGTCAGAAACGACTATCGAATGACTAAGGAACGACAACGAATGGCTATCGAACAGGACAGGAACGGCTACGAACGGCTACGAATGATTATCAGCTATCAAACGACTAAGGAACGGTTATCGAAACAATGATGGATTGGCGATCGAGGATAACAGAGATAGCGAAAAAAAAAAACGGCTACGAACGACTAAAGAGTGGCAATGAATGGCAACGAACGGAACAGAAACGGCTACGAACGGCTATCGAATGAGTCAGAAATGGTTATCGAACGGTTACGAATAGTAGCGGACGATAAAAGAACGGCTATTAAAAAACGACAAAGGTAGTGAACAGCTCAGAAATGGCTATGAACGACTAAGGAGAGACAACGAATGATCAAACGCACAGTGATACTCGGGACATGTATCGTTTGATCGACGAATCAAAACAACGATGGATCGATGATCTAACGGACTAACCGAAGAAGCGAATAAACAACATTAGTTTAGAGCAGAGCTGTCCACGTTTTGCACTTTTCGGCTGATTTCCATGAGTCAACGCCTATCATCCCCTCCCCCTTACGTCTCGAGACACTTTACTACAGGAGCGGCGCATTTATAACGCGATGCCGTTCCCTACGCCCGTCTGCCAAAGGTCAATATTTTAAATATGCGAGTTCTTTAAAATTTAGATATCTCTTTAGAATCTTAGATATCTTTATCTTAGATATCTTAAATATCTCTCTTTAGATATCTCTTTAGAATTGACCTTTGGCAGACGGGGCGTAGGGAACGGCATCGCGTTATAAATGCGCCGCTCCTGTAGTAAATTGTCTCGAGACGTAAGGGGGGGATGATAGGCGTTGACTCATGGAAATCGGCCGAAAAGTGCAAAACGTGGACAGCTTTGGTTTAGAGAAACGGCAGTTGGTGAACGAATTACACGCACCGGCTAGAAAAAATTTTCCCCGAAGATATATCATAGTGCAGGGATACGATGACCTGTGACAAGCTGACCTCGAGATGCATCCGTATTCTCGTTTCAACAGAGGTTAAGTTAGGTTTATTTGAAATTTATACGAATCGATAAAACAATTTTATAATTTTTCCAATTGTCTTGTGCGAGTTTAACAGTTTTTGTAAACGATATGTTCTTTAGTTATTGGAAATAATTCGATTTCCCCTTTAAACGCTGTAGCTATATCCTCAATAATGAAATGTGTCGTAACCTGATAAATTATGAAGGACTATCGGAATATATAATGATTCTTTGTAATTTAGATTGCAATTTGAGTGCGCGGAACTCCTATATCGCCCGGTCAAATGACATTGATTGCGTGTATCAGCTTCTTGCATAATGGTTTTTCGCATATATACAGTACTGCAGGAACCAAATCAGGCGAATGCGATGGGTGGTCGATGACTGTGATCCCTTTTTTGGCCAAAAATTGACGTACAAGTAGGCTGCTGTGAGAGGGTACATTGTCGTGCAAAAGGAACCATTTACCGGATTCGTGAAATTCAGGCCGTTTCATCGAATTTTTACCAACGCTTTATAACCTCTAAATAGAAGGCCCCGGATAGACTTCTGGCTATTTCCTAAATTGAAAGCCGTTTTAAAGAGGCAACGTTTCGTCGAATTCTTACCAATGCTTCATAACCTCTAAATAGAAGGCTCCGGATAGACTTCTGGCTATTTCCTAAATTGAAAGCCGTTTTTTGAAGGGGCAACGTTTTGAGGATATTACATCGATTCAAACGAAAGTGACGGCGCTCCTAAACACCATACCAGTCAGTGAATTCTCGAAGCCATTCTAGGGGCTTTATGATAGATCTAATGAGTGCATTTTACGTGGAGGGATGTATGTTGAAAATTAATAAAGTTATTTTTTTCTAAACACTGTTATATTTATTATTTCGAAGTAGTCCCGGAACTTATTGAACGTACCTGTACATATAATGACAATGCGCTGTGAAATTTTTCATCTCATTCGATGTTAAATTTACCATGGGGATATTTGTAGTCATTAAAATAGTCTTTACACGCATAGGATTATATTTATTTATATTTACAGTCAAATTCAATATTCGTGACAATGTCCAGCCACTCGCGTTCTTGAAATTCATCCAGCGATGCTAGAGTGGACTCGATAGCGCTGCGCTAGTACCACTCGTGTGAATCGGATGTACGAAAGAGTTCACAGTTTCTCGTATTAATACTTTTATTTGCGCGTTTATCACCCGACACAAATTCACCGTTGAATATAGTATTCATTTTTACACAATTGTGTCTTCTTATAACGTCTTGCATTTGTTCGAGCACGATGTTTTTGGCATCCTCGAGAAATTGACGAGGTTCGATAGGTTTATGTTAATCACAGCATCGCTTAGAATACGGTTACCGAACGCAGTATCGATCTCTCGCCAAACGAGTCTTTCCGCGTTATTGTCACCACTGTAATCATCATCAGTGGGTATAAACCGTCTCTGCAATCGAGTTTTTGCACCTTCGAGTAGTGCGATTTTGCCGCCAGAGATTGTCTATTTCCAATCGAGAGTCATGGACGTTTGACACGACTGCGTTCTTCGAGCTTTTTAATAAATTCCTCGCAACGCTGCAGCCATGCAAAATACTCGCCCAAGATGGCAATTTGATGGGACCGCTCCACCAGATCGCGTTCAGTCTGCTCGATGTTTTCCATTTTTCCTGTCTTTTTCACATTTTTAAAACACTACGTCACAGTTTTCTGAGGAGCACTTGCACGTGGCTTTTGCACATGATAAACAATACCGTTCGCTATCTTAAACGTGAGAGTGCATAATACATTTATAACATATATTTATAACATTGAAAGCATCGGTCTATGACACTTCGATGAACACAATGCAAAACTTTCATATCATCATCGTCACAATTTTTTCGGAACATTGTTACGTGTTTAGGATATTTCCAACGCCTATACTGTGAAGGGCGCAAATTGTTCATTATTAATTTTACGCACTTTCCAATATCTATACAAATACTAATGCATAGAGCTTTGCTTAAATGATAGATCTTCCGCATAATTCTCGTTGTATAGTCATTTTAATAGTCCTTTTTATAGCCAAATTTTTCTTCTTCTTCTTTTCCTTTTTCTTCTTTTCTACACTCATCAAACATCCGTCTATATATTTTCCCTCTCATGGAGTAAGGCCACTGATAAACATGTTCAGTGTAGACACAAATCCTTTGTCCGACAACGTGGTTACTAGTTCGTGATACGCATATTCATTGCACATTCATAAATTTTTTTTTGCCCTCCAGAGCATCGACGATATCATCTTTATAATCAAAATATTCAGAATCAAAATGCTCGGCGTGCACAATATAATTATAATTATAATTTTAACTATAACGGAACATAATGAAATTAATTTTTTCTCACCTTGCTCGCACACTTTATACAGTCTTATTTAATGTTTTTCACAGCATGCAAATTAGACACATATTGCACGGAAATATTAGATACTACGAATCCCTACAATTTGAATAGTGGTCCATCCATTGCATCAAGTGTCTCAATTTTATTTTTTCGAATACCATACATGTTTTTTTGACTATCCATGCCTTGCAATGCAATCATACACGAAGGACATACAACTAAAGCACTATCCGTGTAATAAAAGTATATGATATGGTACAAAATTTTGTACGTCCGTTTAGAGCACTAATTTCTGCAACAAACACTATTTTGTCGATATTCCGTGGAGTTCTCACTGCAGTCACTAATGCAATCAGCCGACAACGCGTGATCTTCGTCTACTTCCATTTTTATACATTAATCGCGCAAAAATCTTTCTAACAGAACACCGCTATACTTTTACAACACCTTTCTAACAGAACACCGCTATACTTTTACAACATCTTTCTAACAGAACACCGCTATACTTTTACCGACGCGGACGTGTCAATGGGCGTTCAAACGTACTATAATTTGATGCGCTTCAATCCTCCTTATATATTTCGTCTAAATCTTTCTTATCTTTATATTTAATACACAAGTATGATGTATCAATTATTTATTTACATCTCAGAAAGAATTCGCGCGTATCACCTTCGCTTATATGAACGAGAAAAATAAAGCGGCCGAACATCGGCGCTAATATATGAGCTTTGCTTACATGAACGAGGAAAGCAAGGCCACAAAGCAGCTATCTTTGTGTTTAATACATAAGTATAGTATATCAATCATTTATTTACATCTCAGAAAAATTCGTATGCGTATCATTTTCATTTATATGAAGTGCACTAGCCTAGAAAGCCAAGGTTCAATTCCCGGTAAAACCGAAAAATTGTATACGCTCGTTCCTTTTTCGGAAGACAATGACAAATCACCGAAATCTTGCCAAGAGAATCTCTCTAATCTGCCATTCGGAATTGGTATTAAACTGTGGGTCCCATACACGTGTGACAATCTGGTACGCAACACAGGTATATGATAGAGAGATTCCTATGTTCAGGAACGAAGGACTATGAAGACTTTTCAAGTAGTCATTTCCCGGTTGATCTTTCACCAGCGTCTCCAGAGAGTAGTGGCCACATAAATCCTGTGATCCCGAGCCTTAAAAGCCGTTGTTAGGGAGATGTTTTTTCTTCTTTTGCCAGAATATGTGCCACCCGAGATCTGGGGTGATTTTTGCTCGGGAATCCTCCGATGTTATCTCCTGACTGTCGAATAAGGTTCCGTTTCGTCTGCTTCCCTGTCCAGAAAGGTCTTTCCGATGATTGCCCCAATCATAAAATTACAACAACAAAAAATATAATTAAACGCGATATCGCAAATTATTATTTCTACGGGAGATTTCGGTACAGCACTCGTAATTCTGTCTGGCGTAACCACTTGGCTCGCGTCTCATTAAGATCCAAAGATTATTCGGGCCGAAGGACATGCAACGTCTCAATATATTATACACAGAGTGGGACATTTATAGTGACACAAGCAATTTTTTCGAAAACGAAGCGAGATATAAAAAAATGTTTCAAACAAAAGTTATATGGCTTGAAGGGGACCATAAGATGGTGTCATTTGATCTTGAATAGTTATTTGAAAGTCACGTGAAGATTAGGTTAGATCAACTTCAATTTTTTAAATGCCTACTTTTTATTACATATTCTTATAGCTTATCTCAAGAATTTTCCAAAACATTATAATTAAGTTAGTTAAGTATTTTCCAAGTTATGAGACTTGAAATCATTTCTTAATTTTACATAAACCGTAAAATATCTTTTAAAATATTCATTTTTCGATTGCTAATTGCAAATATTATAACATATTTTTTCTTAAAAACAACTATGTGTTTTCTTTACACCAATGGATTCCTCTCATTATTTTGTACATAAAAGTATTAAGGTAAGAAAAATCGAAAAATGAATAGCTTGCTAAATATTTTATGGTTTATATAAAATTAAGAAATGATTTCAAGCCTCATAGCTCGAAAAGTACTTAAGAGAAAAATATTTTATTATAGTATTTTGAAAAGCTTTCGAGATAAGCTATAAGAATATGCAATAAAAATAGGAGCTTCTATTTAAAAAATTCAACGTATTTTTATGTGACCTTGACGGTGCTATTCAAGTAAAATTGATATGATTATTAAATAGGTTATTTTAAGCCCTTTAATTTTTGTATAAAGCATTTTTCTCTAAAATGCTTAAGTTTTTCAAAAAACTGCTGTTATGATCGCTTTGATATGTAGAAGAGACCAGGGACAAAAATAAATTTTTTTGTATTATAGGTTACTAATTAATTATCGTTAGAAATATAAAAAAAAGATTATATGTTAAAGAACCCCATTTTTTGCTCTATTATTATACCTATGTTTTAATATCCAATGATAGGTATTTAAAGCGTTACTATAGTTTTTCGCAAGTTAATTGTTATTTTTATCCTGGGGATGAAAGTAACAGTCTGGAGATAAAAGTACCAATTCTTATTTCCGGAAAAATAAAATAAATATGACTTATTATATAATATGACTTAATATATAAAATAAATATGAAAAAAAGATCAATTTAAGACAACTTTTATTATAATCTTTTATTAAGCAAGATAACTTTTTTATAAACTTATATTACATTATATTAAAATAAAAAATAAAATAACTATTTATTTTTATTATCTTTGAGAAACTTAAAATAATCTTCGTTAAGCAAAATAATTATAAGTAATATCATAAAATAATTATAATTAATATCACATCAATCTTGTTTTAAGTCTAAATAATAGCTTAATTCTAAATAATAATGTGAAAATTGCATGATAACTACTTATACAAAAGATGTTGGTATTTATTTCGAATTACAATTATGGTACACGTAATAAGAATCGTCTTTGGTACAGTTATTATGGGACCAGCCCTTATACTTTAAGTATTAAAACATGTTACTTTCGTCCACAGTATCCTGTTACTTTTGTCCCCAAACACATTTTTAGAATAAAAGCATCATAACCTAAATATGAAATATATGCAAGAATTAAATCAACTATAAAAACTTATGTATACATTTTAGAAGATTACACCGGCAAATAATTATGTCAATATATATACTTTAATTAGGCATAGATACAAAAAAAACTAAAACAACAAATACTTCTCAAATATCTCGAAATCCAAGCCCGGGAGGGAAAAATGTTTCAGAAAAGTTGTTTGGTTTCGAGGGGGACATAAGATGGTGCCATTGGTTTGACACTGAAGAGTCATTTGAAGGTCACGTGAAGGCCACCTCAATTTTTTTAAATTGCACCCCTTACTTTTTATTACATATTCTTGTAACTGATCTCGAGAGCTTTCCAAAACACTATAATTAAATATTTTTCCGTTAAGTATTTTTCCGAGTTATAAGGCTTGAAATAATATCTCAATTTTACATAAATGATAAAATATCTAGTAAAATATTCATTTCTCGATTATCTTACCTTAATACTTTTATGTACAAATAATGGGAGGAATCAATTGGTGTAAGAAAAACATAGTTGTTTCGAAGAAGAAATATGTAATTTGCAATTAACAATTCCATATTTTTTCTTAGAAACAACTGTATGTTTTCTTTACACCATTGATTCCTCTCATTATTTTGTACATAAAAGTATTAAGGATAAGATAATCGAAAAATGAATATTTTACCAAGATATTTTATGATTTATGAAGAATTAAGAAATGATTTCAAGCCTCATAGCTCGAAAAGTACTTAAGAGAAAAATATTTTATTATAGTATTTTGAAAAGCTTTCGAGATAAGCTATAAGAATATGCAATAAAAAACAGGAGCTTCTATTTAAAAAATTCAACGTATTTTTTATGTGACCTTGACGGTGCTATTCAAAGTAAAATTGATATGATTATTAAATAGGTTATTTTAAGCCCTTTAATTTTTGTATAAAGCATTTTTCTCTAAAATGCTTAAGTTTTTCAAAAAACTGCTGTTATGATCGCTTTGATATGTAGAAGAGACCGGGGACAAAAATAAATTTTTTTGTATTATAGGTTACTAATTAATTATCGTTAGAAATATAAAAAAAGGTTATATGTTAAAGAACCCCATTTTTTGCTCTATTATTATACCTATGTTTTAATATCCAATGATAGGTATTTAAAGCGTTACTATAGTTTTTCGCAAGTTAATTGTTATTTTTATCCTGGGGGATGAAAGTAACAGTCTGGAGATAAAAGTACCAATTCTTATTTCCGGAAAAATAAAATAAATATGACTTATTATATAATATGACTTAATATATAAAATAAATATGAAAAAAAGATCAATTTAAGACAACTTTTATTATAATCTTTTATTAAGCAAGATAACTTTTTTATAAACTTATATTACATTATATTAAAATAAAAAATAAAATAACTATTTATTTTTATTATCTTTGAGAAACTTAAAATAATCTTCGTTAAGCAAAATAATTATAAGTAATATCATAAAATAATTATAATTAATATCACATCAATCTTGTTTTAAGTCTAAATAATAGCTTAATTCTAAATAATAATGTGAAAATTGCATGATAACTACTTATACAAAAGATGTTGGTATTTATTTCGAATTACAATTATGGTACACGTAATAAGAATCGTCTTTGGTACAGTTATTATGGGACCAGCCCTTATACTTTAAGTATTAAAACATGTTACTTTCGTCCACAGTATCCTGTTACTTTTGTCCCCAAACACATTTTTTAGAATAAAAGCATCATAACCTAAATATGAAATATATGCAAGAATTAAATCAACTATAAAAACTTATGTATACATTTTAGAAGATTACACCGGCAAATAATTATGTCAATATATATACTTTAATTAGGCATAGATACAAAAAAACTAAAACAACAAATACTTCTCAAATATCTCGAAATCCAAGCCCGGGGGGGAAAAATGTTTCAGAAAAGTTGTTTGGTTTCGAGGGGGACATAAGATGGTGCCATTGGTTTGACACTGAAGAGTCATTTGAAGGTCACGTGAAGGCCACCTCAATTTTTTAAATTGCACCCCTTACTTTTTATTACATATTCTTGTAACTGATCTCGAGAGCTTTCCAAAACACTATAATTAAATATTTTTCCGTTAAGTATTTTTCGAGTTATAAGGCTTGAAATAATATCTCAATTTTACATAAATGATAAAATATCTAGTAAAATATTCATTTCTCGATTATCTTACCTTAATACTTTTATGTACAAAATAATGGGAGGAATCAATTGGTGTAAAGAAAAAACATAGTTGTTTCGAAGAAGAAATATGTAATTTGCAATTAACAATTCCATATTTTTTTCTTAGAAACAACTGTATGTTTTCTTTACACCAATTGATTCCTCTCATTATTTTGTACATAAAAGTATTAAGATAAGATAATCGAAAAATGAATATTTTACAAGATATTTTATGATTTATGTAAAATTAAGAAATGATTTCAAGCCTCATAATTCGAAAAGTACTTAATGAAAAAACATTTAATTATAGTGTTTTGAAACTCTCGAGGTAAGCTACAAGAATATGCAATAAAAAATAGGGTATCCAATTTAAAAAATTTAAGGTGACCTTTGCGTCATCTACAAATGATTATTCAAAGTCAAACCAATGGCACCATCTTATGTCACCCTCGAAACCAAACAACTTTTGTCTGAAACAATTTTCCCTCCTGGGCTTGGTTTTCGAGATATTTGACTGGATTATTTAAAATAGGACACCCTGTACACGTATGTATAATTAAAACTCAAAATTAAACAGGTTATATCACGTATACGATCGATTATCGATAGTTGTCGGACGCCGATTACGCCGCTCCTACTTTACTTTTCGGTGGAACGCTCTTTACTCACGCGAATTTCTCGAAGCTTAGCAATCTCGCAATTTGTTGTAATTTATTACGCACCGCACACTCACACCCACGACAAATATCACGAAATAAGCGCAGATCATACAATGTAATTAAACGCAACAAAGACAGAACGATACGTCACGAACTCACGACACGCAACACTCACACTAATTAACAAACAAAAATCGCACAAAGATTGATTGCGGGGATGTCTTACGTGGTTTCGATAACTCTTTACAGCGTATAGCGAACGCATTCCCCGCGAACGCATTTATCGCGCACGTGGTCGATATACGAGAGTCGGTCACTATGCGTTTTGCGACACTCTGAATCTCAGAGAGAGACGGACGGTTTTCTATCAATTAAGGCTCATGTTACGATCGTCCTCAACTTTTCGGTCGTTTGTCTCCGATCGCCCAAAACTCACGAAAATCGAAAACTCAGGGCAAAGTCCGAAGGACAACAAAACACGAAATAGCGATGGCGACAGAACGGCTGGTTTACGGACGGAATCGCGTACGTGACTCACAAATTAGAGATGAGCAAATATTCATTTTTCAATTATCTTACCTTAATACTTTTATGCACAAAATAATGAGAGGAATCAATTGGTGTAAAGAAAATATACAATCGCTTTTAAGAAAATATGGAATTGTTAATTGCAAATTACAAATTATTTCTTCTTAGAAACAACTACGTGTTTTCTTTACATTAATTGATTCCTCTCAGTATTTTGTACCAAAGAATAAAGGTAAGATAATCAAAAAATGAATATTTTACAAGATATTTTATGGTTTATATAAAAGAATTAAGAAATGATTTCAAGACTCATAACTCAAAAAGTACTTAATGAAAACTAACATAATTATGATGTTTTGGAAAGCTGTCGTCCTCAGCTATAAAAATGTATAATAAAAAATAGGGGTTGCCGTTCAAGATTTTTTGGTCATCTTGATCGCGCTTCTCAAGGTCATCCCAAGTCAAATAAATACCATCAGCTAATAGATTCTTTTAAGCCATTTTTTTTGTCTAAATCATTTTTTCAAAAAATTAATATTTTCTGAAACATTTAACCGTTCTGGAACTTTTGCCCGACCTGTATATATATGTATGTATAATTAAAACTTAAATTAAACAAGTTATATCACGCATAACATCAATTAAAAGTAATTAAATCGAATTATTATTTATTTTATACACCATAAAAAATATCACAATACAATAATATCAGTAATATATATATGTTGATACTATCGGGATATGGCTATTATTAGTCTAATTTACAGATATTTTTCCATCTTTGTTTCTTAAGAATTATGCTAAAGTTGAAATTAAGTCTGATTGATTTTAATTATCAAATATATTCCAATCTTTCCTCAAATATATTCCATTCTTTGCCAATAGCCATGATTTAGGATTACTTATGTAGGATTTTTGCGTTTTATCGCAAATCTTAACTTTATAGTTTCGCAGAATTTTTATAAGACCAATCTTTATCTGATAAACAGCAAAGCGAGCACCTGAAAATAAAAATAATTATTATTATGAGAAAAATTTATCGATTAAAATAATGTTACATGTGAAATCAAAACAAACAAAACTGAAGGAAATTTAAATCTATGTATCTCATTTTACCAATGCAATTTCTTGGCCCATCACCAAAAGGTAGATAATGCATCGGACATCTGGCTTGTATTGCTTCGTCATTGAATTTTTCTGGATCAAAAACATCTGGCTTCGGAAATATCCGGATCTCGATGAATCGCGAAAATCGGAATCCATACTTTTTGATTTTTAGTTAAGTATCAATGTCATATGCCATATGTCATATGTCAAGTACTATCAAAAGTATAACTTGATGTCGATTTTCGCATAAGAAATGTCACTGGATACTTTCGTAAAGTTTCTGCATATATAAAGAATAATGTAAGGAAGAATTATATATTTGAAAATTTGTTCGTGAAATTTAAATGATCGAAATGTGTGTGTATATATATATTTAAAAATTATTAACAATAAAACTATTGATATTATATTGATACTGAAAATTAATAGCAAATCTTCCTATTATTAAATTTTTTCTTCGAATGATGTACCTTTGAAAATTTTATCCAAGTAATTCATCTCTTTTACATTTTCATATGATAACTTGCTATCGTGCTTAGTGTATTCTTGATTAATTTCTTCACGTAACTTGTCTTATATTTGTTGATTTAATGCCAATTCATAAAATGCATTACTCATAGTCGTCGATGAAGTTTCAAAATCGGCAGCAAAAAATATAAACGCTTGAGCAGCTATGAAGTTTCCAGTTATCTCTGAAATATATTTTTCACCATTAATTTTAATTCTTCGAATATTACATCAAATATTACAAATTATGAATAATCTAATATTTGATACAATTAATGTATAATATTAACGTATAATACAATTAATCTATAAATTTATGCAAAAACTCATAAACATTTTCAAGAATTTAAAAAATTATTACTTTGCAAAGTTTTTGTATCACACAAAATTTTCATAAAAATACATAATCATTACTTACTGATATTGCTCACCTTATATGGATTCTTTTTTATCTCGCGCAGTATATCAATGAAATCATGCTTAATGACATTATTTGTTTCTCTGTAATTCATCGCATCTGTGACAAAATGTATGAAGAAATTGGTTGACCTCCATCCGCTACTGTTATTGAAACAGTGAGGATATTGTCATTCACTAAAAAGATCTTGAGGGATTAGTCTATACTCTACAGCATTGTGCTTTCGATACTGTTTCTCACAGAAGGCCAGTCGGAAATCAGCATGGCGAACACTTCCACCGACACTTATTTAGTCAGCCGGCAACCTTCCAGGAATCCTCCGTTGCAATCGGCATTACATCCATCAAGCGAGATGTCAACATCGTGCTGGAGTTGCATATCACCATTTTAAAAAGCGACATTAAATATGAGATCTGGATAGCTTAGTGGTCTAGAGCAGTTGCCTGGAAAGCGAAAGACTCGATTCTTTATCTAACCATTTGCACCTTACATATTTTTCTAGTTTACTGTTTCTAGCAGTAATACTGTTTTCTAGCAGTTATTCTTTAGGCTAAAAAGTGTGTGAAATGCTCTCTTCACATTATACGTTTCAATTGCCATTGCCACGGATGGATTCTGTCGCTCATTGGCTGAATGTGTGTACAGACACGTCTAACCTCTTAACACATACACTTTATTTTTACTAGAAAATACCGAATCCGCAAAGAATTTTAAAATTTTTCCAATATTTTCAGAAATTGATATTCAATATGTCGTTAACTACAAATCTTTCATATTCAAAACACATTGTTTCGTATTATTTTCAATTTCGCTTATATTTCTGTAACGTCTATATTTTATCATGTATCTATCATTATTATAAGCATCTAGAATGGTCTATTTAATAATCTTATTAGTCTTATACATCCGTTATCGAAATGTTATTGTTGTATTGTAACAAATTATTACCGGCTTCGAGTCGATTGTTATGAAAATGTGACTACTTGGAAAAGACGAAATGATCAAAAGATTTCGTAAATTCTCGGAACATTCGAGATTTATGGGAATTCGTAACATATAAGCTTCTTGGAGCCGTTGGACACCAATTTCTAATCTACCGCCGCCTTGACTAATTGGATGTTTGTGCAAGTTTACGCAATAAAAAAAAATTATTAAATCAAGAGGAAGAGTTTTTACTTTATCGCTCTCTAATGAACCATGGTTGTAACAAAACAAATTTAGAGGTTTATGCCTTGACTTGCTGCCTTGCCGCCCGTGAAACGTCCCGGGATTAATACACAAGAAATCAAACATGCCTATAAGAAAAATGAACTAAAGATCTTTTATAATTTATTATTAAATTATGCTTTATATTTACCAATATACTAATTCCAATGACATAAGCTTTTAGCTATTTCTATAGCCGATAATTTTAAGAATTGTATAAGGCGTAATTGGATTGTAATTTGTGTATGCAAGTTCAATCAAATTTTATTTATCTAAGCTACGAAAACATTTTGTTATATTTTATATAGTTTTAATTTTATATTATTTTTCAATACTGCAAACAAAAGATTTACAATAAGAGAAAAAGATTATTGAGATCTCAAATATGATTCAAAATGTTGTTTGTTTTACCTTTTGCCAAAAAATTAATAATATATATACAGAAAAGAAAAGTAAGAAAACTGAATAGCTTTCTGCACTTATTAATACAAACTGTTGAAACTGTACTGCCATTTTTTATATCCTATGCTAATACATAACGTATAATTAATTTAAGATATACAATTAGATAACATTAAATATTTTTTTACAATGTAAAACGGTATTCTAAGAAAAGATAAAAAGCGAAATGTACAAAGCAAATATTTGTTCGTCGTTATTGCTAACAAAAGTTTGAGATCTAAGTTGTTTATAAGTTTATTTATGTATTCAAATTAAATATGAAATAACATATAGTATCGAATTAAGTAAAAATTTTATGAAAAAGGAAGAAGAGAGAGTGATAATTTTTTGAAATAAAAGAAACATGAAATTAACACAATACATTTTGGATAAAGGGACATAAAAGATTAAGTTGTTACGAATTTAAAAAATCGGAAAAATTTATTTCCTATAATTGGAATATAAACTAAAATAATTTTTATGAAAATATATACAATTTATCACATATTAATTCTTAAATATATAGCATATATTAAATATGATCATATAATAAATATGATCATAAAATTTTAAATATATTTTGTAATATATATTTCTTAAGCCATATCTATCCAGTAATAATGTTTTATCGCATTCTAGAAGATAAAAGGAAATCATGTTTAAATTTACTTCGAATATGTTATCTAGGAAAATTATGTATGTGTCGTAAAATCTTTTATCTAGAAGTAGTAGAAGTGAATAATATATTACCATATATATTACCGTAAAATATTCATACATTATGTAAGAGAACGTTGAATATGTCTAAAATGTGTAAATAATTAGATATTTATTTTCGTTATTTTTTTCCACAACTATTTTTATCCTAAACATGATGGGAGAAAATATATTGCGATATAATCTTCTTCGCATATATTTTTATTGCTATTACATATATATATATTTGCACATATGTACATTTATATGTACAAGGTGTCCTAGACCACCCGTACACCCCTTTTCTTTCAAAAACTAAACATTTTAGAGAAAAACGTTTTCGACAAAAATTGTATGGTTTTGAGGGAAACATAAGATGGTGTCATTGGTTTGACCTTGGATGGCATCGTTAAAGTCAGGTCAAGGCCACCTTTAATTTCTTAAATGGAACCACCTATTTTTTATTGTATATTCTTATAGCTCATCTCGAGAGCTTTCCAAAACACTATAATAAAGTATTTTTTTCATCAAATATTTTTCGAATTATGAAGCTTGAAATCATTTCTTAATTTTACATAACCATAAAATATCTTGTAAAATATTCATTTTTCGATTATTTCACCTTAATACTATTATGTACAAAATAATGAGAGGAATCAATTGGTGTAAAGAAAATACATAATTATTTCGAAAAAAATATGTAATTTGCAATTAACAATTTCATATTTTTTCTTCGAAATAATTGTGTTTTCTCATCAATTGATTCCTCTCATTATTTTGTACATAAAAATATTACGGTAGGAAAAATAAATATTTTACTAGATATTTTACGGTTTAAGATTAAGAAATTACTTCAAGCCTTATAACTTGGAAAGTACATAATGAAAACTAACTTAATTATAGTGTTTTGGAAAGCTCTCAATATGAGCTACAAGAATGTAAAAATATATAGGGTATTCTATTTAAGAAAATTGAAATGACCTTCACGTGACCTTCAAAGCCAAACCAATGGTACCGTCTTATGGCCCCCTTGAAACCATATAACTTTTGTCTGAAACATTTTTCTGTAAAACGTATTATTCGGGAGATATTTAGATGCGTAATTTAAAATGGGACATCCTGTATATACAGGGTGATTCTAAATAACCTTATGTTTTTGCAAAGACATAATCTTGATCGAATTCTAAGACAATTTTTCCTTTGGCAAAATTTCGTGCAAAGCATAGTTTTTGAATTATTAAAAGAAATATTTTACTTATTACGGGTCGGATACAAGAGGCATGCAAGGGCGGCGCAACTGACCGTCAGACGCGGGCGCTCACGCGGGGCGTCTTCAGCGATCAGCTGGTGCTATATGTGCACGGATATACATGCGAATACATACATTCTCTCTCTCTCTCTCTCTCTCTCTCTCTCTCTCTCTCTCTCTCTCTCTCTCTCTCTCTCCTTATTCGCTCACTTACCCGTTGTTTTTTTTTTTTCAAGAGGGGAAAATGCATTTTATGCATACTCACCGCTCAATCTGGTGAGTTATGTGGGACTCGAGTACCGAGTCTAATTATCAACTCGGTATTCCCTACCCACTAAAAACCCCTCTCTTTTGATGAATTTTCTCTAGGACACTATCTGACTTCCCAAGATCTGTTTTGACACAACGTCAAAGAATAATTATTGTTACCTTGTTCGATGACTTCTGCTAATTATTGCTGTAGAGAAATTTTGAGAAATAAATATTCCGATAGATCGCACTTTCACTCAAATTTAACGTAAATATCACACGTTACAAAAGACAGAGACATCCACACTAAATAATTAAAGAAAATTTTTCTTTTTATAAACTATATTCTTTTGTAAACTTCAACGTAACCACATTTATTCACTCACTCTCGATAAAAAAAGAATTTACTAAACTATTACTATCTCTATCACTATCAATCACTGCCAAATAATCACCGTTAGCAATTAAAAATCCTTCCATGAAAGAAATACATGCGGACATACACGTTATTGCACAACGCGATGACGCAACAACGTGACAACATGACGATATTTATTTAGCGGTAGCAAACAGCTGTAGTTATGTTAGAATACGGTAGGTTAAGGTACTACCAGCGCTGCTGAACGTAATCATGTGTTTGACCGAAGAACGCGGCCAACATAAGTAAATAAATATTTAATATTAATAATAATAGTAAAATATTTAATATTAATATTTAATATTAATAGTAAAATATTCAATATTAATTTTTAAAAACATTCACTTATTCTAATTAATTTTAAATATCATATGATGTATGTATACCGTGATAATAATAGTATTATACGCGTTAAATGTTTAATATTGTATGTTGGCCGCGTTCTTCGGTCAAAAACTTACAACGTATTATAATTCACATATTTCTATAATTGAAATTAATTACAGGTATATGATTCGCAAACTTTGTAAAATTATATGTATTATAATGTGACCCGAGCATGTCAAGTTTTTGTAAATCGTTTTGCTCCTAATTTTTTTAATTCCAATTTTATTAACTTATTTCGAAAATCATTTTTATTTTATTGAGAATCTAATATATATGCAAGATTGAATTTGTGACACATATTTCAAATTACAAATCCCTATCAATTGCTTCAACTTGGTTAATTAATTATTGATTTCATATTTAGTTTTGATTTTTTTTAGGAAAATTATATATATTTTTTGAGGGAAAATTTTAATAAATTATTTATTATAAGGATATCTTTTTATTAAACGTTTTATTGCATATAAGGTGGAATATTTTTTATGTACTTGGCGTATATTTTTTACCTTCGTAAGATTTTTTTTAGAGTATTATTATTATTTATATATTAATTGTTACAAATCGTTAACTTGTTATAAACAAACAATAATTCGATCTTATTATTTAAATGAATTAAAAAGAAAAATTTTTTAAAATCATATAAAATTTTCTATTTAAAAAACAGTTTCAAAAATTTATAAAATTTTTCCAGGCGTGTTTATCTGCTTATTTTACATATTGGATATAAAATTCCGTGCGATAAAAACTTTTTAAAATATTAATTGCATTTTGTGAGCATTATTATAAATGAATTTTATATTTGTACGTTAGACAGCTAGCTTCGCCGTTGCGCATCAGTGCCGCTGAAAAAAACTTTTATTTAAGTTTAAAATAACGTATTCGTAGAGATTGCAGATGTAGATGTAGATGTAGATGTAGATTGTAGATAAATCCATTGTCTTAAAATGAATGAGCTAGGATGGATTAAATTAAATAAATTAAATTAAATAATTAAATTAAATTAATTAAATTAAATAATTTTAATAAGTTCTTTCAAACTTATGCTTATGTTTATTGCGAAAATATATTGAAATATTAATTTAAAAAAGAAGAGATCAAGAAATATTTTTTGTAAAGATTTTGTCTAATTTATTAAATAAAGGACACCCATTAACAATTATTAATTTCATCAATTTTTGATGTTAATTTATTCTTATAATTTATTCTTATAATACGCGCTCATTTTCTAATTGCTCATAGTTCATCCATCGTAGAATTTATTTGTAGATATTGTTTTTAAACTTTACTTTAACTTAAAAGTCAAATGATTAATTAATTAAATAATTTGTAATTTGATAAATATACACACATTAATTATATATTTTTTATATTTTATAAACTGTAATTTATAGAAATTTGTAATAATTTGGCTTTATTTTAATTAAAATAAAGTTATTTTCAATATTTAACGAGCGATCGTGAAATCGAACGATCGTTACTAAATGAGCGTAAATGTTTCACACTCTTTTGCCAGTAATTATCCGGCAAAAGAAGGAGTAATTATCTCCTTCTTCGATCTCTGATAGAGATCGAGAAAGAAAGTGGCCAGGATCAATGAAAGGTAGGTTCAACTGGCCTAAAGAGTACTTGCTCTACCAAAAATTCTTTTTATTAATAGCTCCTCCCAATCAGCCTTTTCTCGAGGCATGTCTCTTGCTATTATAGTTTTATTAATATGGTATTTAGTTTTCATATGACTAGGTCATATACATGATAATTTATCAGCCTTATATCATACTGAGGGTATAACTTGTAGCCCGTCATATAATTTCACAATGAGAAATTGATACTTGCATACTAATTGATACTATCCATTTTTCTACGATGTGAAATATTTCGTGATACATCATGTCTAGTTTACATTATTGAAAAAAATTATCTAACACATAATTATATTGTATGATTAAGAGGAAATATTGCAAATGTATTTGGATGATTCTCAAAAGGGATTTTCCATGTTTTACTTAATAAATCTGTAATTGGCCATGAAAATGTGCTATCATTATTTACTATCATTACTTTTATATTACAATCATTGGATTTATATAGTGATTCATATACATCTTTTATATATTTAAGTTTTTTACAATAAGAAAAATATTTTCATTTTTTTGCACTATATTCAAAATTAAAACATGTTGATCACTTTTCAAGAAACAACAGTTATTATTCTGACTTTTACAATTTATATTAAACTTTCCAATTAATATATTAAACTTTCCTTTGACATCATCAAATATTGCGATTGAATATTATAATTATCTGGTACTGGATGTTGTTATATAAATATTTATATAATTATTATATAAATATTTATATGAGTTTAATGTTTCATTATTAATATTTAAGAAAAAAGAATTACAATTATCAATTTCATTTTATATCTTTTATATAATTGTTGCAGAGGTTTTTCATGTTTACGTAATTGTTTTGTGATCGATATCATGTATCAGTTTTCAAAGCGGGAAGCACTAAAATTTTCTAACGGACCATATGTTTTTAATAAAACATAGTAAAACATAGTAAACAAAATAAAACATATGCATATACCTCGTGCACGTTTAAATTTTCGCGAATAATTAATTTTTAAAAAAAATTTACGCATTACCATCCGCGGTGGCTCTTATTCGCTAGTTTCTTATCGTATTGTTTATATGTTTTTACCTCGGAACATAAATGTAATAAGTTATGTATATTATGCCACAAGACAAAATGATTAAGTAAAGATTCAGTAAAATTTATTAGTTTCTCATTCAAATCTGGACGTATAAGAATTGTAACAGCTATATGCAGCGTGAGAAAATAAAAAAATATATCTTGCTTTAATAAGTGTCTCGATACAATGGGTCCTGTGTATAATAAAAAATTTCTAAACTTTACTGCTTTCCATTGTTTAATATCTTTTAATAATCTGGGTTTTCTAACAAAATCATTCGGTGTTGTATTTTTCAGCAAAATTAACAAATATAATATTTTATTAATGTATCTAATACTTAAGCGTATATAAAGTGGATTTTTTATTTAAAGAAGAATCATTTTTGTCACAACGCCTAAACATATAAGATGTATATAATCTAGTGTGTTATTTATAGGCAAAAACCCAAGAATATTTTTTAAAATAGAATATCCAATCTGAAAATCTCGATAAACATTAGCGGAAAATAGTTCATCTTTTCTAGAAGAATATAATGTTTTTATATATGGAAAGCAAACTCTACCATTTATATATTTTTTTATAATTACACATTTTGTAAAACTGTAAAATCCAATATGGCCTTTTATACATAACAATACACAAAAGATTTAGTGGATGCATCATAAATTGAAGCAAACAATCTAATTTTGATTACGTTATCATTATAAATATAAACATTATTAATAAAATTAATCAAATCATGGACTAAGAATTGCAGGAAAACATTAGAATCTGTGAGTTTTTTGTAACCAAAATATGTACCAACAAGATATACTATCTTATTCATTGTATTTGAACATAAAATAATCCATAATGACGCTTGAAAAGATTTTACTAGTGGCAAATCATCAATATTAATAAGTAAATTAACATATGTATTATTATCTTTTAATAGCATTTTCTGAATAATCTCATTTAAACTGAAATAAAAATATTCTCCTTCACATATTTTTAAAATATGGGTTTGTCTTGAAGGTTTTAATAATGTTCGTGTGTCTGCAGGTAGATTATATGAAGTATGTTGCTTCAAAATTTTTAACAATGCATTACAAGCTGTGCGAGAAATATTGTGTGATACAGCCCATCTAGTTAATTAATTTATTTAATTCCTTATCATTATTAGCATTATGTTTATGTATCACATTTATAACAGAATTATCATTATCATTATCATTATCATTATTGACATATATATTAATCATTAACACTGTTTGTATTATATGAAAAAACTTCTTCATCAGAGATTTTACGCAATTCTACATTTGAAGTCTGTTTAGAAGTATTGAGGGTATGCCATTCTAAAATTTCTCTAGAAAATCCTGTAATATCTATATCTGTTTGATCTGCAATAATTCGTCTACTATGGCGTTTTGAAATAAATTTTCTTTTATGTGTGTTATTCATATTTCTTACAATAAATAAAAACTACACAAATTGTAAAAGAAAACTACACAAATTGGAAAAGATTTAAAAAAACATTTAGAAAATATTTACAAGAAAGTAAAATATAAATGTAGTAATAGAAATATATCTAAAATAAAAATAAAATATGAAATTGAAGTATGTAATTGAATATATATATATATATATATATATATATATATATATATACCAGGGTGTTTTATAAGTGATGTGCAAAATTTCAGAAATGGATTCCTTATGCTTAGAGAAAAAGAAAAGTTTATAGGTCACTATAAGTTCGAGGTTCACTATAGGTTCGAAAATGATTAGTTTTTGAGTTATTAAGATTTTGGATTAGAGGAAATGTTCAATATGTCCATCTCCTGTCACAATACAAGTCTCAGCTTTTCGTCTCATTGAGTACCAGAGTGCAGAGTGTATACATGAAAAAATGTATAGAATTGCAAACAAGAACAAGAATAATACCACGTTAACGTAAACATAGGCCGCCGAACTTGAAAAACATTGTTGATGCCTGTAAAAGAACTTCTAAGACAATTAATGAAACAAAATTTTGTATTACAAAAATTTTAATAACTCAAAAACTAATCATTTCTGAACCTATGTTGATTAACTTTTTTTTCTTCTCTAAGCATGAGGAATCCATTCCTGAAATTTTGTCTACTACTTATAAAACACCTGTATATATATTACGACGTAATTATTTTATACTCTTGTTCGAATGTAGAGAGGAGATGGAGAGAAAACGTCGTCAAAAACACAAGTACAAAATGAGATACTCGCATTCGGAGCAGAGATTAAGGGTGTTCTGCAGGAGTCATGGCGAAACGAAAGCTGTCTCGAGATCACGAAATTGGGCGCCAGATATGGTCTTTAACGTATCAATTTGCTAAATGCCAAAATAACGCGAAAAACGTTTACCTGATTCGCCACGAGCCGACTAGCTCGCCTAACGGTAGAGGAGCAAGGTTTATGGAGAGAAAATTTAATTGTTTCATACGAGGCTTTGGAAATTCAGAAATTCGACAAACACGATGAAATCCACATTTACGAAAGGCCAACATTCAAATAAATTACGCGGACTTAATATAGAAAAATACAACACATTTATTAAGAAGAAAATAAAAAATAAAATAAAATAAATAACAAATTCAAAGAAAGATTAAAAATAACATAAGTTAGAATATTTGAAGTGACGAAATATAACAGATAATCATTCGACAGTGATAATATAACAATAGTAATCTATCGAAATTCGCCAAACGTAAATCAGACGGATCAAATATTCACGCGAAATCGAGAATAAGAAAACAATAACACATTCCTGGTATTTCTTCTAGACCGTTTTTATGGTCAGACTGCACGCGGTCGAACGTCGGTTCAAAAAACGTAATGATAATTTGGCAATCAAATCGTCATCTTACTTTATGGCTTTTCCCGCACTTTACTCACTCTAATTTTTAATCTCGATACTCTCATCGACAGCAATCGGTTCGAAAGAATGCCTAATGATCCAAGAA
The DNA here is from genome assembly GCA_030586385.1 of Camponotus fellah. NCBI lineage: Eukaryota > Metazoa > Arthropoda > Insecta > Hymenoptera > Formicidae > Camponotus > Camponotus fellah. The sequence continues at coordinate 477,952 of JAPIVC010000315.1, forward strand.
AGAATAATTAATTAATTTGCGATGATAGATCTCGCTTGCAATGAGTACAGTTCCTACGATCGATTATCGATAGTCGTCGGACGCCGATTACGCCGCTCGTACTTTACTTTTCGGCGGAACGCTCTTTACTCACGCGAATTTCTCGAAGTTTGGCAATCTCGCAATTTATTGTAATTTATTACGCACCGCACACTCACACCCACGACAAATATCACGAAATAAGCGCAGATCATACAATGTAATTAAGCGCAACAAAGACAGAACGATACGTCACGAACTCACGACACGCAACACTCACGCTAATTAACACACAAAAATCGCACAAAGATTGATTGCGGGGATGTCTTACGCGGTTTCGATAACTCTTTACAACGTATAGCGAACGCATTCCCCGCGATTTACCGCGCACGTGGTCGATATACGAGAGTCGGTCACTATGCGTTTTGCGACACCCTGAATCTCGGAGAGAGACGGACGGTTCTCTATCAATTAAGGCTCATGTTACGATCGTCCTCAACTTTTCGGTCGTTTGTCTCCGATCGCCCAAAACTCACGAAAATCGAAAACTCAGGGCAAAGTCCGAAGGACAACAAAACACGAAATAGCGATGGCGACAGAACGGCTGGTTTACGGACGGAATCGCGTACGTGACTCACAAATTAGAGATGAGCAAATATTCATTTTTCAATTATCTTACCTTAATACTTTTATGCACAAAATAATGAGAGGAATCAATTGGTGTAAAGAAAATATACAATCGCTTTTAAGAAAATATGGAATTGTTAATTGCAAATTACAAATTATTTCTTCTTAGAAACAACTACGTGTTTTCTTTACATTAAGTGATTCCTCTCAGTTTTTTTGTCCTCTCAGTATTTTGTACCAAAGAATAAAGGTAAGATAATCAAAAAATGAATATTTTACAAGATATTTTATGGTTTATATAAAAGAATTAAGAAATGATTTCAAGACTCATAACTCAAAAAGTACTTAATGAAAACTAACATAATTATGATGTTTTGGAAAGTTCTCGTCCTCAGCTATAAAAATGTATAATAAAAAATAGGGGTTGCCGTTCAAGATTTTTTGGTGATCTTGATCGCGCTTCTCAAGGTCATCCCAAGTCAAATAAATACCATCAGCTAATAGATTCTTTTAAGCCATTTTTTTTGTCTAAATCATTTTTTCAAAAAATTAATATTTTCTGAAACATTTAGCCGTTCTAGAACTTTTGCCCGACCCTGTATATATATGTATGTATAATTAAAACTTAAATTAAACAAGTTATATCATGCATAACAAATTAAAAATAATTAAATCGAATTATTATTTATTTTATATACCATAAAACATATTACAATACAACAATATCAGTAATATCAGTAATATACAATATCAGTAATATATATGTTGATGTTATCGGGATATGGCTATTATTATTCTAATTTATAGATATTTTTTCACACTGAGAAAAATCGCTTGATTGTATCAGCAAGACGTATATGACTGAAAGCATTTTGGTTAAATCAAACAAGAATTTTAGTTATTATAATAAGACTCGATTTTTTATAACTAGAACGTTTAATAGATTTTATTATAAGGATTTGGATAGTATTTTCTGGATGGATTTATGAAATTTCTTGTTACATTAATTTCTTTGCTTGCCACTAGGCGGTGAGCCACTCTTAAGTTAACTCGTATTCAATATTTGTCATGAAATGTATATAAAGAACTAGTATTAACGTTAAATCCAAAGTATATTATTTTTCTCTTACGAGCAATAGTGCCAGAAAGAGGACGTTCTGATTGTGTGTGTTTGAGCTGCAGCCTCTTCTTGCACAGTTTATCAATTTAATTTCTTAGGAATTTAATTTAAAATAATTTATTCAATAATCTGGATTAAATTTATCCAATAATCTTGTTGGAATTCGAAATATTAAACAGACTTTTGAGATGGAAAAAATTTTAGACGAATTGGTGCTGGCGAGTTTAATATTATTAACCAGAAAATATGATAAATTTAACAGGAAGAAATTAATCAGATTCATTTGGAAATTTCAAGAATTTTGGTTCGTCCATTTTCCAACAGACATACTGGTTAAATTTACCAAAATTCAAATTACTGCAGATTTTTTTCTCAATGAATCTTTGTTTCTTAAGCATTGTGCTTAAGAAACAAAGCTTAAATTAAGTCCGATTTTAATTATCTTTAAATGTATTCCATTTTTTGATGTTAATAGAATTGCTTTAGGATCAATTATGTAGGGTATTTGTGTTTTATCACAAACCTCAACTTTATAGTTTCGTAGTATCTTTATAAGACCAATCTTTGTCTGATGAATAGCAAAGCGGACACCTGAAAAAATTATTATTATGAGAAAAATTTCTCGATTAAAATAATGTTACATGTGAAATCAAAGCAAACAAAATTAAAGGAAATGTATTTAAATTTGTGTATATCATTTTACCAATGCAATTTCTTGGCCCATCACCAAAAGGTAGATAATGCATCGGACATCTGGCTTGTATTGCTTCGTCATTGAATCTTTCTGGATCAAAAACATCTGGCTTCGGATAAATATCCGGATCTCGATGAATCGCAAAAATCGGAATGAGTACTTTTAGATTTTTATATCAAATGTGCTACCACCAAAAGTATAACTTGATGTCGAATATCGCATAAGATATGTCACTATTGGATATTTTCGTAAAGTTTCTGCATATAAGAATAATGTAAAGAAGAATTATATATTTGAAAATTTGTTCGTGAAATTTAAATTATCGAAATGTGTGTGTACATATATGCTTTAAAAATTATTAACAATAAAACTATTAATATTATATTCATACTGAAAATTAGCAAATCTTTCTATGGTAATTATACATAAAAAAAACGCACTTCTGCACAAATGTATCATTGACATATGTTGTCAAGGTCATATCTCTAATCAATATTCTGAAGGTTTTAGCCAGCGGTTGTTGTTTATTAAAAAGTTATTAACAAAAAAATTTGACAAATTTAATGTTTTTTATCTCCGAAAATATTGATTTGACAAAAAAAAGTTTTAAGCAAAAAATAAAGCTGCTGAAAAACTCCCCCTCCCGCAATCGCCCCGCCGGTAGACAAGATGGATCTCGCTTTACAACTTACATATATCTATTGTGATTGAACTCTTCGCAATGCGTCCCCTACCAGCGGGATGGCTGCGGAAGAGGGACCGAAGGCAATTATTAATTTCTTTTTTTGAATGATGTACCTTTGAAAACTTTATCCAAGTAATTCATCTCTTTTACATTTTCATATGATAAATTGCTATCATGCTTAGTGTATTCTTGATTAATTTCTTCACGTAACTTGTCTTGTATTTGTTGATTTAATGCTAATTCATAAAGCGCATTACTCATAGTTGTCGATGAAGTTTCAAAACCGACAGCGAAAAATATGAACGCTTGAGCAGCTATCAAGTTTTCGGTTATCTCTGAAATGTGACGTTTTTTTCATTAATTTTCTTCGAATATTACATCAAATATTACAAATTATGAATAATGCAATATTTGATACAATTAATTTACAAATTTATGTGTGCAAAAACTCTAAACATTTTCAAGAATTTAAAAAATTATCATTTTGAAAAGATTTTGTATCACACAAAATTTTTATAAAAGTACATAGTCATTACTTACTGATATCGATTTTGTCTGGATTTTTTTTTATCTCGCGCAGTATATCAATGAAATCATGCCTAATAATATTATTTGTTTCTCTGTATTTCATCACTTCTAAGACAAAATGTATAAAAAAGTGGTCGAGTTCCGTTCGTGGTATGATATAATTGAACATTTCGTAAAGACATAGAAAGGTTTGTTTTATTCTGTACGATAGACTATTATGTGGCAGGAAGATTATTTATCCCATTCTTTGAAATTCGCTGTCTTCGTCTAATAGAGCATTCATCTCGATGCCGAATCCGCAAGTACCGATTACATCGATTGTATATTTTGCCGTTACCTCATAGCAATCTATAGATTCATTTTTACTCACCAACTTCTCAATATATTGTTCAAGATAATCGGCGCATTCCGATATTAAAGAGAACATTTCTTTTGTTTTAGCGGATGCAAAATCGGGCGAAAACCTTGTCCTTAAAGGTCGCCATCTTTTACTCTAAAGCGTCAAGATGCTGCGACAGTAGATCAGACTACGATATAATAAAAATAATAACATAATTATAATTTATATATTATATAAATTTTCCATTTTTATTAAATTATAAACAATTTGATTAAATATTAACAATTTGATTGAAGAAACTCAAGACTTTTTAAAACTAATATGATTTTTCAATAATTATTAGAAAATGTTAATTGATTACACAGGCCTGCAAGGTTCAGTTACAAAAACCAAAGCAGAATCTGATAGATTTTGTGATGCTGGAAACGAATCTGGCCGCAGAATTTCATCAGTATATCCAGTTTTTGAATAATTTATAGTTGAATGGCCCAAAAAGCGCTATTTTGGCCAATTTTATGAATTTATTGGGAAAATTATATTTTTTAAAATATTTCTATCAGTGGCATCATATAGTACTCCTTTCATCTTTCAAATGCACTTTCGATTATTGCCGCACAATATTTTTTCGCTCAGATATACAAGTTATAAAACCGGTCATGCATAGGGATCCAATAAGCTATTCTAAATCAACCATGCCTTCTATCTATCTCATTACGAATCAAAATTAGGATAAAAACATACATATTTAAATATCTTCTATTATTTTTTGAAATTAAAAATGGCGCACCCAATATGGCGGACAGAAACACAATAAAAAGACATAAAAATTTAAAAAAATTTATCAAAATATGTAACAACTGTATTAAATATTTTTTTAGGCAATCGGACCTGACATATGTCAGTCTTTTCAAGTTTCAAGATAGATCTAGCATATTGATGTTTATGTAAATTTGCTTATAATTTCATATTTATACATCTTACCGAAAAAAATCGTGCGGCGATAATCGGAAGTAGATTTGAAAGGTGAAAATGTGTATTATACGCTATTGACACAAATATTTAAAAAAAAATTGGTTTCCCCACAATAAATTCATGAAATTTCCCCAAAATTGCGATTTTTGTGCCATTCAACTACAAATTATTCAAAATTTGGGCCATTCAACTACAAATTATTTAAAAACCTGACGTGCTGCGGAAATTCTGCGACTGAATTTGTTTTCAGCGTCACAAAATCTATTAAATTTAGCTACTCTATTTTTTGTAACTGTCAAATGCTCAAATTTCGCGGGCAATTTAATAATGTTATTAAAAAATCGTAGTATGTAAAATTATCACATTTATAGAAACACATTTATTCAAATATTAAAATTCGAATATTATAATATGCAATTTAAAATATTTACGTACTTTTTCACTGATATTAGGAAATCCTTTGTTGGAAAATTTGGAAAAATCTTTGATAAGAATATCCTTAATTAAATCTGGATCTTTTACAATAAGAACGGGTGTTATTCCAGTGAATATTCCAATCATGGATTCATCTTTATACTCATCGTATATGTCCTTTAAATAATCACCTTCATTCTTTTTAATAAGTATAACATCTTTATAATTACCAAACTTACAAATTACAAAAACTGGTATTGGTTTTGGACCGCGAATGGCACGTAACTTCCAAAAATCATAGATCGATATAAGATAATAATGTAGGAAATACGCGGGATATTAGAGTGAGAAAAAAAAAAGAATCCTTTATTTCAGCTCGTCTTACAGAGATATGATTCCTCGCAAATCTCGACTACGACAACCCTCTGCTTTTCGGCTCGCGATTCTTATATCGCCTTTTGGGTCTCATACGTGGCCCAATCAGCTCACGACACGCTCGTTGTTATGTTAAGGATGATCAGCCGTTGCGAACATTCGAGATCGAAAAACAAAAACGAGGCACTACAATAATAAGGTCGAAGCGCAAACACAATTCGAAAATAACGATTTAGCGCGGTCGTGGCAAGTCTTTCCCTACAATCGGCCGTCCTGGGCCAATGTCTGTCCTCAGACATCTGCGATGTCCTCGTCTGTCATGGACTCATCGGCATCATCTATCCAACGTTTAATATATTCGGCTGCAGTGGATGTCTCGTGAGGTCCTTCATGCTCGCCGACCTTTTCAACGATATAACGATCATTTCTTAATACTCTTTTGATTCGATATGGACCGAGATATTTAGGTGCAAATTTTAATCCAGGTCCAGCTTGTGTCCTTTTGATGGCAACGAGATCGCCAACAGTATAAGATGAGGCTGGTTTCCTTCGTCTATTAAATCCTCGGCGATTTTCTTGTTGAATTTGTCGGATATTCTCCTTAGCCTGGTTTCGCAATTTATCTCGATCCTCTTGGAAGATATCAATTAATTCCTTCTCTATCAACTCACGAATAGAGGCGTCATTTTTCATTTTAATATTTGTCCCAAAAAGTAAATTAAAAGGCGTAGTACCAATACTTCTATGTGGCGTGGCATTTAAATATTTCTGCGCTGTATCCAAGTACCTATGCCATTCTTCTGGTCGAGGAATAGATAGTTTTGTCAATAACGGGATCACCGTTCGATTAACTCTTTCAACCTACCCGTTGCCTCTAGGAATACCCGTGGTAGTAAGAATATGCTGGATTTCCTCTATCTTACAATATTCCTGAAATTCATTGGATGTGAATGCTGAACCGCGGTCCGATATTATTCTCTTGGGATTTCCAAAAATGCATGATTGTTTTCTTAAACACGTCAGCACCTCTGCAGCGCTAGTAGTTTTAACCGCGTAAAACCAAACAAATTTCGTAAATGCATCTACAATGGCTAATATATATCGATATTTCTTTCGCGTTGAAGGAAGCGATCCTAAGTGGTCCAAATGGAACGTATCCAAGGGAGTATCGCCCTTTCCAATGGGATGCAACAATCCTTCCTTTTTACCATGTTTTCTTTCGGCCAGGATACATGGCACGCAGTTACGAACTACTTTCTCGACTCTCGCTTTTAAATCTTGTAACCAATAATCTCGTCTAATTATTTGCTCCGTCTTAGTCGCCGATAAATGTCCCTCGTCGTGTATCCGTTTGATAACTTGCGAATGCATCGATCGCGGCACCACCATTCGTTCTTCGCCGTCAATTAATTTAAATAAAAGCCCTGCTCTTGTCACAAATCCATCAGCCTTTCCGGTCTCGGCCAATCCAATTATTTCTCGCAGAAAGGTGTCCTCCTGTTGAGCCCTTCGAATTCGCGACGTCATACCGTCCTCGCACTCATTCAACATACATACGGGTAACGGATGCCTACTCAATGCGTCCACATGCGTCATTGCCTTCCCTGAACGATGTTCGATCGCATAATCAAATTCTTCTAATTGCAAGGCCCATCTTGCCACTCGCACGCATAAATCTTTTTTATTCATGGTTAGGCTAAACGCTCTACAATCTGTCACAATTTTAAAAGATATCCCTATCAGATAAACGCGAAATTTCTTTAAAGATTTAATAATTGCAAGTACCTCGAGTTCATAACTACTGTATTTCTCCTCCGCTGGAGTCGTACGACCACTCGCGTAATAAACAGGATGCAATGAATTATCAGTATCACGCTGTAATAAAATTGCGCCATAACCATGCTTCGAAGCATCGGTATGAAGTTCGGTACTCGCACCTATTTTATACAATTTTAAAACAGGTCTGTTCGCCAAGGCCGCCTTTAATTCGCCAAACGCATTCCTTTCCGCTTCTTCAAATCGGAATACAACATTTTTTCTTAATAAGTTCGTTAGAGGTCGCGCGATCGAAGAATAATTACGAATAAACTTCCGGAAATAGCCTGACAATCCCAGAAAACTTTGAGTCTGCTTAACGTTCTTTGGTTCAGGAAATCTCATAACCGCCTCCGTCTTAGCTTCCGACGGTCGCACGCTACCCGATTCTACTATATGCCCCAGGAATTCCACTTTAGTCTTTAAAAACTGACATTTATTCCAATTGATTACTAGCCCAAACTGACCTGCCGTACTAAAAATTCGATTGAGCTTTCGTATAGCATCCTCATAGTTTTCCGACGGTACGATCAAATCGTCCATATACATTAATACTGTCCCATCATTAATAAGATCTCTAAAAACAGCGTTAACAAATCTCTGAAAGACCGCTGGCGAATTGCACAGCCCAAATGGCATTCTCAAAAATTCGTACTGCCCGTCAGGGGTAACGAATGCTGTCAATCTCCGACTGCTCTCGTCCACCTCGACGTGGAAAAATCCGTTTTCAAGATCTAAGGTAGTGAATATTTTCGCATTCTGCAGGCGACTTAACTGATCCTCAATTAAAGGTAACGGGTAACGGTCTTTCACAATTTTCTGATTTAAACGTCGATAGTCCACGCACAGCCGATACGTGCCATTCTTTTTTCGAACCAAAACCACGGGACTCGCGTATTCCGACAACGACGGTCGTATTATACCTTCGCGCATCCATTCATCTATCTGCCGTTTCACCACCTGTTTTTCTTGCTCGGAAAGTCTTCGCGCTCTCTGATATACGGGTTCGTCATCTTTAAGAATTAGCTTCATTTTAATATTTACATCGCGTACTTTATTCGGCTTATAATCCCGGATCATGCGCTCTAACGTATCTCGGTGGCCATCGTCAAGGTGTGTCGTGTCTAATTCGCTCGCCTCACATACATAATTAATTTGAAATATTTCTGGCAATTCGAGATCTCTCGGTTTCGAAATTGACAATTCTCCGTTTTTTATTACAACTTCCACCGATCTCAGAAAATCAGCACCGATAATCAAATCGTGACGCATAAGCACATTAGAAATTACTCGAATTTTAATGCGATAAACGTTGTCATCGATACAAATATTTGCGTCGAACTCACCCAACGTTTCGTTATCAACCGACCCTATGCCACGAAAATAAATTTTATTTCGCCTCAAAGTCGGAGCACCCAACGCTTTATAACAATCCACACGCATCAGACATAAATCGCTACCAGTATCGATCATCGCTGTCACACTAAGATTATTAATGTTTACCTTTTTATAATATTTCTCATCGCAGTGTTCGCTTACCGCATAACTATCCTTTACAGCACTTTCTTTTTTGTCGCATTTCGCCGCGATATGACCGCGTCCGCCGCAACTAAAACACTTTACACTCTCCTTAGCCGGGCAGTCTGCATTCAGATGATCCTGCCCTCCACAACTATAACATCGCCGTCGATGACTCCGCTCTCCTCCGTCGCTCCTCCGGTATCTCGTCTCACCTCCATTGCCTCTCCGATGTCTGACCTCTCCGAAGGACTTGATGACAGCGTCACTATCCTGTTGCCTTTTCGATTGCGGAGTTATTTTTTCAAATGCCTTTAACAGGGATGCTGTTGTGGTAAAGCCTTGAATTCGAGCCTGATCCTGCAAATTAGGATCTATTATGCCATCAATGATATAGTCAACAATATCCTCTTCTTCGATCGGTACTCGGTTAGCCAAAATGATTTTGTCGTGCATATACGCGCTAAACGCCTTGCTCCTCTTCCAAATTCGTCTTTCAAATTCCCTTTTACGTGCAAGTTTATTCGGACGATGATTAAACATAGCTCCCATCGTTTGTAAAAGATCATCAATCGACATTTCAATATGCTCGGGCTTGGAGCGGAACCATTCGGCCGCTTTATCCTTAAGTCTCGCGCCTATCAATATCCTCGTCACATCGTCTTGTAATTTATACGTCGTTGCGAGGAGCCGCACCTGCCGCTCCCATACTTCCCAGGAATCGCTCACGCCGTTAAAATATCCCAGTAATTCGGCAATAGCCGTTATACTGGCTCGTGCTGTCGCTTCCGCTCGACCCGTCGCTGCTCCGGCGTCCGCCCTTCGCTCAGCCGCTCCAAATCCTTCTCCTTCTCTCTCTCGCAGGAATTGCAACTCCCGTCGGGCCATCGCGAGTTCCCGCTCCAGGAGCTCTTTCTCTCGCTTCATCATCTCCATCTCTCGTCGTGACATCTCTGCCTCAAGCCCATTCACCATGGGCACATCCAAATCTCGCTCCTCACTACGCGGTAGATCATTTTGTTCGCGATTGGACTCGCGAAGCCACTCGCCCGCGGGATCTGCCTCCATCAGTCGCCCTATCAAATCGTTCTTTGTTCCGGCCGTATTTAACCCGAAACTCCTGAGCTTCTCCTTGAGCTCCTGTACCGTACACTCAGACGGGTTTCTCCTAGGGCTCATCTCGCTCTTCCGTCAATTCCGGGAACACAAATTCACGTTTAACTTTATATACAGCGTAACCGCACTCAGCGTCACCGCGCACTCCACCAACGCTCCAATAATCCCGGACGAGGCCCCAAAATCTTTGTAGGAAATACGCGGGATATTAGAGTGAGAAAAAAAAAGAATCCTTTATTTCAGCTCGTCTTACAGAGATATGATTCCTCGCCAATCTCGACTACGACAACCCTCTGCTTTTCGGCTCGCGATTCTTATATCGCCTTTTGGGTCTCATACGTGGCCCAATCAGCTCACGCTCGTTGTTATGTTAAGGATGATCAGCCGTTGCGAACATTCGAGATCGAAAAACAAAAACGAGGCACTACAATAATAAGGTCGAAGCGCAAACACAATTCGAAAATAACGATTTAGCGCGGTCGTGGCAAGTCTTTCTCTACAATAATAAACAGCGAGAAATATAGCCGCAGTACCACATAGTATTTCCAAAGTTCCCATCATTCTGAAGCTGCCAATCAATTATTTCGAGCGATGTTTGCTAGAAAAGAAAAAATAATAAAGAAAAAATTAATTTAATTAAAATGGTTTGACAGATAAGTATCTAGGTAAAAATTAAATGAACAAGTCAGATGATCACAGGCATTGATGTACGATGCAAATCTTGGAAAAGTAAATTAAATCATAAAAGTCATAATATTCAAGAGAAAATTATAATACAAATTGTATTTAAATTACACAAAAATATACACAAATGTTTCGATCTCATCCAGATCCTTCTCAATGCTGTTCTTAGAAATAATAATATTAAAAGAAATAGAATCGCTCGTAGAAATGATAATATAAAAAGTAATAGAACGCAACACAAGATCAAAATCAAATTCGTCAAAAAATTGTCGGAGTACATAATATTAGAGTCGATTTGAAATTAAAAACGGAATTTATAATCACATCAAAAAAAGACAAAATATTTAAATAAATCATAGAATGTTTAAATAAATCATAGAAATATAAATGTAAGAGACTGTGCGATGCCTGCGAGACCGTATGTCACTCATGATGCACAGCAAAGATCGCAGCTGTGTGGAAAAAAGAGCAGCGCAAAAAAACGAATATGCGTGGATAAGGCCGACAGAGATACCGCAAAAACATCTATCTTCTCACCAAGCCGAAACAATCCTTATTTTGCAAATTAATAATTGGTCCAATTGCAAACAAGCCGGGATGAAAAATAAACTAAAGTAGACAGAGCAACACGCATTCTCGCAAACCAAACAAAAAAACATATATAAAGATTGTAGTTATAAAAAGGCATAAAAATTAATATAATAGTAATAAAAAGGCATAAAAATTAATATAATAGTATATGAAATTGATAGACCGCAATACATACAAGCGATAGATAATATAGAAAGATGAGATAACAGCAAGCAATGAAATAATGTAAAAAGATCGAGAGCAGGAGGCGAACGATGTATCGCAGGCGAAACGGCGCGAAATACTGAGCTAGGCGAAGACGAAACATTAGGCATATCAATCGCAGGAAGAGAAAAGGGAAGAAAGAAATTCAGGAACGGAGCAAACTTGTGGATCTATCAATGATTATTTTAAAGGAAAATATTTGATGATGGAAAGATAAACTTTGTCAAATTTAATAGTGTCATTCTGAACGTTCAAACCATTAACTTGTCGTATGATATGAATCATTTTCGAAATGATTCTTCTCAGAAATGAGGGATCTTCATCTAAAATTTTCATCATTCCATTTAAATTCGTGTCCCTCCAGTCTATGCAGAGAAACAACCGGTAGAAATTTGAAGGGCCGATTAATGTTCAATGACTCTAGTGGCGAGCTGGTCTGCCTCACATAAAATGCTGTGCATTCCTTACAACATATTTTATAAACCACATTGGAATGATTATCAACTAGTAAAAGATTCTTATAGGTCTTAATAAATCGATTTAGTTTATTTAGTACAACAAAAGCCAAATATTTATTCAAATTTGCGGCAATATTTTTAAACTGTTCAGAAGCATCATCAATATATAGGATCACAAAAAAGAAAGGAGCAGTCAAAAAATTAAGACAATTGTTGTTCGCAATTTCCATAGTAAATTTGTCTCTCACGAAAAGAATTAAAAACTAACATAAAGTGACCGCTTAGTAGCCGCAGAGACAAAATTTTAATTAAAAGTAACAATTATAATTAAAAAGTAATAGTAATGAAAACTGTATAGTTATGATTAAAATGAGAATTAAAAATAATTAAAAAGTAATAACGATTAGAAATAATAATTGAAATTAGTACATTGCAAACAAGAAATAAAAATACTTTTTCATTTTAAAATAATTTGAATGATTTTGGAATTTTTACACTTTGATTAATCATAATTATATATTAAAAATATATTTTTATAATTTTTACTCCATAAATAATCTACTATTTAGGCATTGATTTTTATTGGAGACATGCATAGTATCCAAAATAAAAATTAACAAATCAAAAAAAATTTATCGTAAGACAAAATAAATTATCAGTTATTAATTTCTTATAATTATTAAATTTATTAACTGTCACATTTATAAGAGACAAAAACTTCATCATGTTGGAAAATAAATATTTCAATACATTTGCACGCATATCCTAGATATAGATTAATTTATCAGGTCTGCGAGACAGAAGCCGAGCTGATCGATCATAAAGTGCGAAATGCATGACATCGCGAGATGCACGTGCATATCGGTGTCGGATGATAGTAGTTGGTCACATCGTAATTCACAAAATGCGCATGGCGATGTAAACTGATAACTGAATCTCTTCATGGCCCCATTCAAGGTCGATCCTCGTTCAACTCCGGTTTCTTCGACTTCGGTGCTCGATTTTACGGACGACGCGATAGTATGTTTTGCGCGAATGTATGTCGAGGCCTGTGCACCTACATGATTTCTCGAGAGGCATTCTTGAGAAAAATGTGCGAGTTGTACTCTTTTTGCTCAAGAAGATAAAAAAAAGAGATTCGCCAGCGAGATAAAATTGATTAAGTGTGTTCACTTTGATTAATATGGGTCTGTCTTATCACGTCTAATGTTCCCAATAGGGAAATGCATGTAGATTTATATAGATTTTTACATAAAATAAATGTTTTACAAGTTTCATATGATGTGTGTAAAAATTTCAAGACTACTCGAATTATTCAAATTATTTAAATTATAGTACAAAAAATAGCTTTAGCTCTTGTTTACGATATAATGTACTAATTATAATTATTATTTTTAATCATTATTATTTTTTAATTATTATAATTATTTTTAATTTTCATTTTAATCATAATTATAAATCATACAAAAACAAATTTAAACATTGATAACGTTCAATGTAATAATGCTCGTAAGTTGCAACGCAATAATGAAATTATTTTCACAAGGCCAAATTTAACGAGCATAATAAGGTCTAAATAAATTAAAGAAAAGAAATTAAAAAAAAAAAATTTGAGAAATCAAATGTTGATAAGGTTATTTAATTAGACGTTTCGACTTTACTAAGTCTTCTTCAATATAAAACAAAATAAACTCAATACTTAATATTATTAGCATTCGTTTGTCTGAATTTTCCATGATACATCTAGATACAAATAAAAGTCATCGAAATCCATCGCTCAAGCTCTAACAAGTTCGACAGTAAGAAGCCCATCAATAATTTATACAACTTTCATATTGAATAGCATATCCGAAGAGTAACCCGGAATCGCATCCAATGCCTTCCTCAAATCAGCTTCTTCGTTAGGAAGCGAGAAGCTCTTAATCTGAAACCGGCTATGACAAGCTGCGAAAAACAAGCTATGAAAAACGTGCCCCAATAAAGCTCTAAATGTTCTTAAAAGGCTTCTCACTGTTTCGAAGTCAAAAAGCTAACTTTAACGTTTTTGACATCTCTATAATGAACTCGGACGTAGCTTGTCATAGCCGGTTTCGGATTAAGAGCTTCTCGCTTCCCAACGAAGAAGCTGATTTGAGGAAGGCATTGGATGCGATTCCGGGTTACTCTTCGGATATGCTATTCAATATGAAGGCTGTATAAATTATTGACAGGCTTCTTACCGTCGAACTTGTTAGAGCTTGAGCGATGGATTTCGATGACTTTTATTTGTATCTAGACGTATCATGGAAAATTCAGACAAACGAATGCGAATAATAATAAGTATTGAGTTTATTTTGTTTTATACTGAAGAAGACTTAGTAAAGTCGAAACGTCTAATTAAATAACCTTATCAACATTTGATTTCTCAATTTAATTTATTTAGACCTTATTATGTAGCTCGTTAAATTTGGCCTTGTGAAAATAATTTCATTATAAATCATACATTTTGTTGTGGAATAATTTATTGTTTGACTTTCACATAATAAAAATTTTTTGCATAAAATAAATGTATTTGGCAAGATAAGAGGGGGCGATAGATGTAGAAAATATAATCATATTATTTTTGAAAATATAATTTTCTTAAAATAAAAATATATAAAATATCATGAATGGAAAATATATCTTTATTCGTTTCATTTTGTGTTTATTTTAATTAAGTTAGCTTCGATCTTATTCATAAATTAAAATAATTTCGAGACATTTCAATAACGCACGATTTTTATTTTCCCAATTCCATGTATTCAAAATGATGTTAACGATATGATTAATCCATATTGTATGTTTAGTTCAAAAATATCTATTGTATATAATATTTAGAAAATTATATAAAAATTATCGCCTGCTTGGTTCCATATTTTGCTTCAGAAAATACAAAAATTTATGTGTTATTGAGTGAAGATAAAACTAACTTTTTCGTGATTTTTAAACAGTATTGATAATCAATGAAGCGTTATATTTTATTGATATTTGAGATTGAATTATCGGATCTTTCAATAGAAGAGAAACAATCTTAATGTGCGTGTAATTGGTACCACCATTTCATTAAAAAAAATTGTGCTGCATTGTGCTAGGTTTGTGCCATATTGTGCCGCAAAAATTAATTGTACATTTCGAAGAACAAAGCGTTAAATCACAAAAATCTTTTTTTTCGCGAGCACCGCCATTTTGTTTTACTGAGAGAAAAATAATTGTGCTGTGTTGTGTTAAGTTTATGCTACATTGTGCCACAAACATTACAACCGTATTTCTTCTCATTTCAGAAAAAAGAATTTAAATATAAATTTTTTAGATGTAAAATTTTATAATCTTATCATTTTTAAATCATGCAACATAGCTCAATTTCTCCACTTGTGCTGAATTGTGCTAATCAAGTATAAAAGCTATGCAAGAAAAGCCTCACTACCCTCGAGGGTTAGCTAGAGATCAATCGAAAAGTGTGAGGATAAAAAAATTTAATTTCTTCGAATTTTCTATACTTGTGCCAGATTGTGCTAGTCGAACACAACAATTTTTCCTAATGGCAAAACGATGTCAGATCATTATAATTCGCACTTCAATCAAAATAAAAATGTCAACTTTGCAAATTTTATAGTTTTATAACTTTTAAAACTAATTATTCAGTTTAGCTACATCACCTCAAAAATCAATAAATTTAGGATCAATCGACGCGTTTTTGCATAAAATTAAAGAATCTGTCAAAAAAAAAAAGCATCGCTCTGCATCGCGAACCGAAATATTCACGATTGAAGTTCTTTACTATTTAAGTTAGAATATCTGTCATACTGATGGCACTAGCACTCACACACGCATTTTCATACATACATATACACACAGAGAGTGCAAGGGGGGGGCTTCAATCTCCCTCCCGCATCCACACTGTCCCCCTCGCTTTGCGTGGAAATTTACATGTGCAAAGTTGACATTTTTATGACTGTATTTGTACTGCGAATTATAACGATCTGACGTCGTTTTGCTATTAGGGAACGTTATTGTGCTCGACTAACACAATCTGACACAAGTGTAGAAAATTCGAATAAATTAAATTTTTTTTCAACCCCATTCTTTTGGCCCCGAATGCTGGTTTACACATTTAATGAAAATTCAAATAACATGTACTGTATTAATATTATGGCAGCAAGTAATATAAACAACCAATAATCCAAATATCTAACAAGATAACAATATAAACAACGGATAAAAAAATTTTAATCATAATTATAACATAGTGAATAACATACCCATACAGCACAGGAACTTGCTGCAACGTTGCTGCAATGTTACAATATTGCTCACTGCAGTGTAATGTTGCAGCAATAATGCAGAGACATTATTTCGTAATATTACTTTGACAATGTTGCAGCAATGTTTTAACATAGCGAAAATGTATAACATGTGTTTCTTTACTTGCCGCGGCAACATCCAATTTAACTAACTGATATTCGAATTCATTTAAGATGGATATAAGGTCTATAAAGGATTAATGTAATAATTATATTTCTTGTCTTGTGTCAGTTTAATTTCTGGCAATAAACTGACTTGATTTACTTAATATTCTGAATCCTAATGAGGGATTTAGATTATTGAACAAATAATTTGTTTAATAATCTGGATCCTTCATTTTCAGAATATTAAACAGATTTTTCTTAATTGAACGGATAAATAAGAAATAATTCATTTATTGCACGTATTAAAATATTCTGTGTCGAATATATGTAAAATAATTGTATGTAATATTTTTGAGATAAATATTTAAGAAACGTCTAATAAAAACATTAATAGGCATTTTTTCCTATTTTTCTTAAACATTTTTTTATATTTTCAAAGTTTATTTATTAAATTTAAAACGATATCTGCATTTGTAGCAAAACGCGTTTTAATATTACAAATACGTTGCACCGTAACATTGCTGCAATATTGCATTGTAATATTTCTACAAGCGGACATTTTACCGTTGCTGCAATATTGCAGCAACGTTGCAGCAACATTTTGCAACATTTCTGCAATGTTGCAATCTTGCAAAGAAATATTTCTGCAATGTTACTGCAATATTTCTGTGCCATATGGGTAGCGAATGAAAATTTATTCGAATGATGTGCATTTCTGCTTTTGAAAATCAATATTTCAAAAACTATAAAATTTGTTTAATTGTAATTAAACAAATTAATTTTTTTTTGATCTTTTGTTTATTTTGAAAACAATCAATCTTTTTTCATCATCACAAAACAACCACTCGTAGCATTTTGCCTTTCTTATTCTCTTCTTTTATCTTTATATACAGGGTGGGTCACTTAAGACCTTCTATCCGAATAACTGTTTTAGTTAAAAATATGTAATTGTTAATATGTAATATATATATATATATATATATATATATGTAATTGTTAATTGCTGCAAATAACATATTTTTCCTTAAAAACAACTATGTGTTTTCTTTATATCAATTGATTCCTCTCATAATTTTATGTATAAAAGTATTGAAGTAAGATAATCGAAAAATGAATATTTTATAACATATATTTTACAGTTGATATAAAATTAAGAAATTATTTTGACTCTTACAACTCGAAAAGTATTTAAAAATATTTAATAAAAAATAACTTAATTATAGTGTTTTGGAAAGTTCTTGAGATAAGCTATAACAATATATAATAAGAAATAAGGGTTTCCATTTAAAATTTTTAAGTTGAAATCTTCTACGCTTTTTTTTCTGGGAAGAAATGTTTCCCATAATATGACGTTCCCCTCGATAATAAATAATTTTTACTTTAAACATTTTTTTCTATCCATTTTTTATCCTTTTTCCAAATTGTAGGAGTTATTCGGTCTTAAGTGATTTACTCTGTATATTGCAAAGATTTAAATTCTTACGATGCTCTTGGAGGAGCAAAGAACAAAAGGAGATCTCATGAAAGACGGTTACCAGCTGACGATAAATGTAATCTCTCGAGAGATTTTTTTTTAATCGGTCTCCTTAAGAAGAAATGTCATCGAAAATCCGTGCATCTCAGCAGCGACTATTGTAGCGTTTCCGACTTTTCCCTGAGACGTGCGTTCAGAGTTGAAGATTAAAGCACCCACACAGTTATTCTCGTTTCTATTCTCCACGATGTGTTTGCGCCATTATTCGTCACACATGCGAGAGAAAGAGAGAGACAGAAAAAGAGAGATATTGTCAACGCAAGCTACGTGTTCATGCCTACGCACGATATATGTGTTCGGCTTTG
This sequence comes from Camponotus fellah, assembly GCA_030586385.1. Classification (NCBI taxonomy): domain Eukaryota; kingdom Metazoa; phylum Arthropoda; class Insecta; order Hymenoptera; family Formicidae; genus Camponotus; species Camponotus fellah. The sequence goes on from JAPIVC010000315.1 coordinate 496,374, forward strand.
TGCACGCGATTCCAGAGAGAGAGAGAGAGAAGAAAAAGAAAAAAGAGTGAGAGAAAGGGATGGAGAAACAGAGATTATAGCGACTTTCGTAGCGCGTTTCTTATATCGGCCACGATGAGCCAAAAAGAACGTTTCTTTCGTTGTAACGATCAGCTTGACGATTAAATTACACCAGGAATGCAGTTAATTGGCTGCTATGCTTTTAAACCGCCACCACGTGTTTTGTTTTAATTAAATTTTATTCGTTCTCCCTGAATTTCTTCGGATTTTATTGTCGAGAAGCCGTTATTTTAATGTTAGAATGTGTCGATTCGTTTCTCCTTCCCCTTTTCCTCGATTTGAGGTCAATATTATTATATTAAAAAAAATAATATTCATTCATCGATTTGCATGTTAAAGCATAAATATTAAGAATATATTAAATGTAAGTAAAGAATATGTCTAAATGAAGTATAAATGAAATGTAAGAATGCTGATACTGTAATATTGTAGGCTGAATTTCTTTTCACTCGACAAAAAGTCGTCTACATTAATGGCTTAAAATCACATATAACAGATAATTTCAAGATTAAACTACAACTATTTTACTACAACTATTTTAGTTGAAGGAATATCATTAAAATAATTTTGTATAATTTTTAATAATTTAATAATAATTTAATTTTTTATTAATAATTTAATAATTGTATAATTTAATTGTATAACATTCTTGATGTTACATAATTTTCTTAGTTATTGAATTATAATCTCATTTTGAAGAAGCGAGGCATCTCTCTCTCTCTCTCTTCTCTCTCTCTTTCTCTCTCTCTCTCTCTCTCTCTCTCTCCCTCCCCTTTCTCTCTCTCCCTCCTCTCTCTCTCTTTCAAAATGTCCATTACTTGTTATATCTCCCTCATGAAAATACACCATGGTACAGGTTTTACTCGAGGTCAAGATGCGCCGAGCATTTTTTATGTACGAATAGCCACGTGTCTCACACCGTCATTTTTGTTTTCCCACACGACCTTTCACTTCTCGATATTATTAATAATATATTGTGATACAAGTGCGGAAAGTTGGCAATTGCACACGAGCGCGGAGTAACGCACGAGCCGAAGACGAGCACATCGTGCTGGAGTTGCATATCACCATGTTAAAAAGAGGCATTAGATGTGAGATCTGGATAGCTCAGTGGTCTAGAGCATTTGTCCAGAATGAGAAAAACTCGATTCTTTATCCAATCATTTGCACCTCATATATTTTTCTAGTTCACAAATATTGTTTTCTAGCAATCATTCGTTAGACTGAAAAGTGTGTGAATGACCTCTTCGCATTATATGTTTCGATGCCGTTGCCGGATGGATTCTGTCGCTCATTGGCGGAATGTGTATACAGACACGTCTAATCTCTTAACACATATGGTATATCCTCCATGGCGAAAATTGAACGCTTCTCGAAGTGTCAAAGAAGCGTGAATGAATAAAATAAACGCTTCTTACAAGCTTCCTTGATTTCCCGTTAACTCTTCTCGATTTTAAATCTTTATGCATATTTCTCGAACGCTCCTTAAATAATAAATTGTGTACGAAGCATTCCGTTACGCTTCCTTATGCTTTAATATTTCATGTTTCCTTTTACGTTTCCCAAACGCTCCATAAAATGTGAACGAAGTACTTCGATACGCTTCCCACACACTTCATTGATTGACATTTAGAAACTCTTCATTTACACTTCCTGAACGCTCCATAAAATGTGAATGAAACACTTCCGCACACTTTAATGATTGACATTTTAGAAACTTTTTATTTATACTTCCTAAACGCTCCATAAAATGTGAACAAAGCACTCCAATACGCTTCTCGCACACTTCAATAATTGACATTTATAAACTCTTCATTTACACTTCCTAAACGCTCCATAAAATGTGAACGAAGCACTCCAATACGTTTCAATAATTGATTGACTTAGAAATTCTTCATCCACATTTCTATAACGCTTAAACACTGCACGAAACATGTATGAAATACATGTAATACTTTCCATACACTTTAACAATTTAAAGAAATCATTTTAAGAACGTCAAAATTTCGCGCAAGCACACAAGGACCTGTTAGTTCGTTCGTTTACTCGTTCGCTATGCGCTATCTTTCTCGTATTTAAGTTTAGTTATGAAAATTATATAAAGCTTACAAAGAGTAGCAAATAAGATTAAAGATATACTTCAATTTAATTTATCTGATCTCGATGCAGGAATTTCAGATATTAAATTGATTTTTAAATCGATTTTTATCGGACAAGTAAATGTCTGGCAAATAAACGAAAATTATTCGTTTATTATATCTATTTAAAATGTAAAGTGCAATATTAACGGTACAGTATTAATATAGAAGAATATAAACATTTCATTCCTATTCGCTAATAAGTTTGATGACATTTCTTTAAAAATTATATTAGATATTTTTAATTCATGTTTGTCATTGAAGAGTTCCATGACGTTTCGTTTACGTTCCTTAAGGAGTTTGATGACGTTCCGTTTACATTTGAAAGATATTTCATTCACGCTTGTCGGAGAGTTTGATAACGCTTCGTTAACGCTTTCCTAACACTTAATAGCCGCTTTCTTTATGTTCCGATGTCGCAATTAACGCCTTTTAAAAGCTTCATTTACGCTTTCGTTATTCTTCCGTTCTTACATTCGATTTACTCTCCAATTTCTGCTTTGTTAATGCTCGATTTTATTTTCGCTAGGGAAGTATAGAAAATAAAATATTGAAAGCTTAAATAATATAAAAGACATTATTAATCTGCTACTAAAAAGTCAGAAAAGTAAATATTGATAAGTTCAATTATATTTGTTTTTCTCGCATTTTTGTGGTAATCATATATCTACACAGAGAAAAATATCCTTCTACCGCCAAGAAAAGCGATTATTCAGTTTATTTTTCTTTTTTTAAGTAATAGTTTTCTTCAACAAAGAATATATTCTTGATAATAATCTTAAAATATACTCATCTCAAGTGTTAGAAAATCTCATTATTATGTACTCAAAAGAAGAATTTATTTTCTCTTCAAGAATATTATAAAGTTGTATCAAAGAAAAACCAAACTTACTTTACGTCAACTCTTGTATTAAGCAAACCAAATTTTTGTTTTAATTTAATATTCTTGACTAAAATACTACACTTACTAAAATGCAAAATATATTCAATTAAATTTAATGCTTGTGATAAACTTATGATATATTTGCGTATACAAACTTATGATATACTTAAAATAAATAATATTTACTTGAATACAGTATACATTATATATATTAGGTGTACAAATAAGTTTCCGCGGTTTGACAAAAGATAGCACCACCAGAAAGTCATGTTGAAATTGTCAGATGTAAAACGTAATATCCCAAGTTTCGTCATCTGGCAACACCATAACCTTGAAGTATTAGTGATTCCGTATCAGCATCACGTAATTTTTTTCGTGCGAAAATGTTAAGTTTTGTGCCGAATGAGCGTCATTTGCGGGAACTTTTGATTTACTTCTTTAATTTGAAAAAATCTGCAGCTGAGGCGCATCGATTGCTTCTAGAAGCATATGGTGAGGCTGCTTTAAGTGAGAGAAGTTGTCAGGAGTGGTTTCAAAAATTTAAGAACGGTGAGTTTGACGTGGAGGACAAAGAACGCAGCGGAAGGCCGAAAGTGTACGAAGACATGGAATTGACAGTATTATTGGAGGAAGATTCGTCAAACCGAGCGAAACTATTACTGGAGCTCTCTACCGAACACAATTAATGAGATTGAGTCGGGCACTCAAGGAAAAACGCGCCCATTACTACTCCAGACACGACAAAATTATTCTCCTACACGATAATGCTCGTCCACATGTTGCGGCGGCGGTAAAAACTTACTTGGAAACACTCAAGTGGGAAGTTTTACCCCACCCGCCATATTCACCAGACTTAGCCCCTTCTGATTATCACCTGTTCCGGTCGATGGCACATGGTCTGTCTGAGCAGCGCTTTACATCATATGAAGATACCAAAAATTGGGTAGATTTGTGGATAGCGTCAAAAGATGAAGAGTTTTTCCGACGTGGTATCCGAATGCTGCCAGAAAGATGGAGAAAAGTGATGGCAAGTGATGGAAAATATTTTGAATAAAACGTAATGTACCTTCACAATAAATTCCTAATTTTTTATAAAAAACCGCGGAAACTTATTTGTACACCAATATATATATATATATATATATATATATATATATATATATATATATACAGGATGAGTTTTAATGGTTGTGTCAATCTTTTTATCATGCGGAGATTATCGACTGCATAATAAATTGATCGGTACATAAATGTCAATTATTTGAATCGATAATAGTAATAATAGTAATAATAATAAATATGTAACTTTAATAATAATAATAATAAATCCATACTACATAATTTCAGCTATTAATTTGCTTTAATTATACACATTATATTTGGACCTTAGATACGATCGCATGTATAATATACATAATATACACACACACATATATATATATATATATATATATATATATATATTTATATATTTATGTATATTATACGTTATGTATAATGTGTGCGTGTGTGAGAGAGAATGTGTGTGTCTGTAGGTCCCTGTCTCTGCTGTGACACACACGCACACACACATACACACACACACACACACACACACACACACACACACACGTGAAAAGCTAGGGATTACTCACGTTAAACCAACACCTCGAAGGGATCAGTTTCCTGCTACGTTCACGTCGTTGATCCTGGGTGACGCCGAGAGCAGGACACACACACAGGCTCACACACACACACACACACACACACACACACACACACACACACACACACACACACACACACGCGTCTGAGACAATTTTGAATCGATAAAAATTCCATGGAAATTTTTATCCCGTCCGTTCGTGGGCTGTCGCAACCGACTACTTTTAAATCATCATAAGTCCGCGAAAAAAAATCGGAAAGCGAACTTTTCCAAAATCCGTTGTATTTGTCTTGAAAAACCTTTTCAAATGAGCCGTTACTCGACCCCCCGTGCCATTACAAAAATTCGCCTCCCCGTCGCCCCATGCCTCCCATTGGGGGCTGGATGAGGGGTTTTGTCGTTAAACGATCGATATTATAGTCCCATTGAACTCACATAAATTTTAGCCCTTTATCTTAAACCGTTCAAAAGTTATTTAACCGTTTCGGAACTTTTTCCCACTGTATATTATAATATATATATATATATATATATATATATATATATATAAGTTGAAAAATGATAAAAATAAGAATCACAAAAATAATTTTAATAGAATATATGTATTTGTAAACTTTGCTTTGTCTTGCAAAGTACATGCGGGGACATCGCATGTTCCTCTCTCTCCTACGGGGAGTGGTTCCATTTTTGGAAGATATAATTTAACCCAACTCATGTCTGAAGTGTGGAATATATCTGACTTCGCATATAAAGTTACAAACTTATATAAACCATATGAATCATATAAAGCGAATGTCATATATCAAGATATTTCATTTCAGACACAGATTGGGTTAGGTTATATCGTCCAAAACTCCCTTCGCATGTACTTTCCAAGAAAAAGGCAAAGTTTACAAATACATATATTCTATTAAATATGTTTCCTTAAACATATATGACATGGTAAAATTATAATATCTACATTTGCAACTTTCCACGCAAATTTTTGTATTTATTATTTTTATCCTTTTTCAGCCTATCTGTATCTCCAAAACTAATTGAGTCTGACTCTTGTATATATACCCATACAGCACAAGATATTCTATGAACATCCTAGAATATTGTATGAATATTTGAATATTCCACGAATGTCCTGGAATGTTTATGGAATATCTTGTGCTATAGGGAAATATATATATATATATGTATGAAATTACTCGGGAAGATCTCTCCTACATACATATTTAAGAATAAAACAAATCAGAGAAGCCCCTTTTATGCATAAATACCTCTTTTTTATGGTTGTGTTTATCAACACTTATGGTTTGTTTTAATATATTATAATAGGTTGTCTTTTAAATTATTATTTTTATAATTTTTATTTATTAAAACCACTTTTAATTAAAGAAATTTTTTTCTTTATTTTAAATTTTATACATAATTTTTTAGTACTTCAAACAAAAGATTTACAATTAGAGAAAAAGACTATTGAAATCTCAAATACGATACAAAATCTTGTACGGTTTATCTTTTTGCCAAAAAATTAATAATATATACACAGAAATAAAACTGAATAGCTTTCCACGTATTAATGCAAACTGTTGAAATTACTACCGTTTTTTATATCCTATGCCAATACATGACGTATAATTAATTTAAGATATACAAATAGATAACACCAAATATTTTTTTACAATACAGAACGGTATTCGATCCAAGAAAAGATAAAAAACAAAATGTACAAAGCAAATATTTATTCATCGTTGTTGCTAACAAACGTTTGAGATCTAAGTTGTTGATAAGTTTATTTATGTATTCAAATTAAATATGAAATAACATATAGTATCGAATTAAGTAAAAATTTTATGAAAAAGGAAGGAAAGAGAGAGAGTAGTGGTAATTTTTGGAATAAAAAGACATGAAATTAACACATGAATACATTTTACATAAAGGAACATAAAGTCGGATTAAATTGTTACAAATTTAAAAAATAGGAAAAAATTTCCTATAATTGGAATGTAAACTAAAATAATTTTTATGAAAATATATACAATTTATCACATATTAATTTTTAAATCTATAGCAAATATTAAATATAATCATAAAATTTTAAATATATTTTATATTATATGTTTTTTAAACCGTATCCATCCATTGATAATGTTTTATCGCATTCTAAAAGAAAATTATGTTTAAATTTGTTTACTTAGAATATGTTATCTGAAAATATTATGTATGTGTCGTATAATTCTCTTGTGATTTTATCCATAGAAATGAATAATATATAGATCACCGTAAAATGTTCATACATTATGTAAAAGAACGTTGAATATGTGTCCAAAATGTGTAAATAATTTGTTATTTATTCTCATTATATTTTTCCATTCTCATTATATTTTTCCATCTTAATGGGACAAAATATATTGCGATATAATCTTTTTCACATATATTTTTATTGCTATGACATATATTTGCACATACATTTATATACTATACTATTTATATACAATATTTATACAATATACTATATTTATACAATTTGGCAGAATTTTTAAATATAAACTTTAATTAAAGTAATTTTTTCTTAGCTAAACTTAACTGGATTAAATCTTCGACTATAACTTATTAACAATAAAAATTAAAAATCTTAAAAATTTGATTTCAAAATATGATATAGGAGGGTCGTTTGATAAGTTTGGTAAAAAAGCAAATAAAACATATTTTTTTGGAAAAAATCTACGTTATTTCTCAACATAGTCTTCATTGAAGTCTATACACTTGGTCCAACGAGTTTTCAATTTTTTAATACCTTCGGAAAAATAGGCTGTCTCAAATCTTGCAAAATACTCGTTGACGGCGACAACCTTTTCGTTCAATGAGAATTTTTTTCCACTGAACTAGATTTTTAAATTTGGAAACAGGAAAAATTTGCATGAAACTAAATCCGGAAAATAGAATGGATGTGGAATTAATTCGAAGCCCAATTCGTGTAATTTTGCTAAACTTTTTTTTTTAATTTTTGTAACAACAATCAAATCACTCACTTTAAATGACTATCGAACGTAAACAACGCGTTACTTTTGCCTGAAATTTTTTTTGGAGGGATATGAAAAAGGAAACTTTACGAGCAAAAAATCATCATATTGTGGTGCAATTTCACAGAAATTTACCAAATTTATCAAAGGACCCACGTATATGAAATAAGTTACTCGAAATAATCTGTAAAATAATGTTTTTAGGGTACATTAACTCACGAAAGATTTCTTAATTTTATCTTAAGTCAAGAAATATATTAATAAATATTTAAACTTTTTTGTTCTTCTTATAATAAAATATAATAATACCCAGGTAGCAAGCACACGTCATTTTGATGTTTCAAACTTGTCATTTTTGGTCATATGTCGTCAAAATGAGTAATTTGTTACATGACTTTAAATTGACATCTTGATATGACATTATTTTGACATCATTTTTCAGTCATGAAGTGACGATTATTTTATTATTAATATCATTAGTTAGTACATCGATCCCATAATAAAATATTTTAAAATTTTTTTATATAACATGACTTTCGCGATCAGACTTTAACAATTGTTAAAGTAAAATTCACTGTAAAACCAGTAAATTTCATTGTAAAACCAATAATCGCTCGTTCATTTACCGCTCTGAGCGCTATCTCTCTCGTATTTAATTTTAGTTATGAGCATTATATAAAGTTTGCAAAGAATAACAGATAAAATTAGAAATATTACTTCGATTTAATTTCTTATACAATCTCAATAGAGAGGCTTCAGATATTAAATCGATTTTATAAGTCGAACAAATAAATATCTGGCTACTTAATGAAAATTATTCATTCATTATTTATTTAAAATAACAAGTTCAATATACATGTAATATAAATAAAATAAAATTTTTAATATAATAAATATTTAGTAAATATAAATAAAATTTTTAATTTTATATATATTTATTTATATTTATATATATTTATTTATTTTTATATTTATTATATTTATATTATATTTATGAAATAGATAGAGAGATGAATTGTAGTTTAACATTACTGGCAATAACGAAAGAAATATTACTGAGATATTACTGATTGAAATAGTCAAAATTATTAACTGATTCTTTTAATAAAATATTACTGATTTAGAATGCTGTACTTATAACTGCTGTAATCAGTGACTAATCATTTACTGTTTTTTAGTGATAATGCTAATTCACTTTTAGACAATGCTTTATTCGACATTATTAAACCCTCTAAAAAAACCTTACAAAGGTAAAAAATATACGCCAAGTACATAAAAAATATTCCACCTTGTATGCAACAAAACGTTTAATAAAAAGATATCCTTATAATAAATAATTTATTAAAATTTTCCCTCAAAAATATATATAATTTTCCTAAAAAAATCAAAACTAAATATGAAATCAATAATTAATTAACCAAATACATTGAAGCAATTGATAGGGATTTGTAATTTGAAATATTTGTCACAAATTCAATCTTTCATATGTATTAGATTCTCGATAAAATTAAAATGATTTTTAAAATAAGTTCCAAATAAATTTGGAACTAAAAAAATTAAGAGCAAAACGACTTACAAAAACTTGGCGTGCTCGGGTCACATTATAATACATATAATTTTACAAAGTTTGCGAATTGTATACCTGTAATTAATTTCAATTATAGAAATATATTAATTACAATACGATCCGAGCACGCCAAGTTTTTGTAAGTTTTTGTAAGTTTTTGTAAGCACTTCGAGACCAACTACACTTTTGTACTACTAAATCATTTATTAATTGGCATCCGGTATATTACTATATATTACACGTCAAAATTATTGATTTAATTAAATTTTTATTATATATTTACTATTATGGATTTCATTATTATTGCATTATTCTTTATTATAAAATAAAATTTTGTTTTACATATGAAGAATCAAAGAAAATTTTAGAAGTTCATTTAATTAAAATAAGACATGCTGCAATTCTGCCATTGTATTAGATTTCTATCTTAAACAAAATGAAATTTAAATTGAAATTTAGGCAGTACTAGGTTAAAGAGAAAAAAAAGAAGTTAAAAATTCGAAAACTTAAACAGATGTATGTAATAAATAAATAATAAATCAATAATCACGGGGAAGGCCAAGAACCTAACGCTGTACTTTGTGCGTATAATTATTTAATATAATAAAATAAATCAAAGCACATGTGATTACAGTGCCTAATGTTGACAAACGTTTCGACCCATTCCGGGTCCTTTTCAGTGTCGCAAATTGATATTCGAACGAAGAATTATCGATACATTATTCTACGATATGTTAGAACATTTAGCGCGTTCGTAAAAAGGCGGTCAAATAATAGAATAAAATAAAACATATAATCGCTCGCAATTGGGAAAGATGCGCAAGGTATAAAGGAATGACATGAAATAGCATGTAATTGAGCATGTTGCTTGTCGATGAGATTCCGGCTGCTCACCTCACGCAATTATAAATAAATATTGTGTTCGATGCATGACGCTATTCCTTGAATTCTCTTGTGCAAAATCTGTGTGCAATTGATCACCACGTTGACTGAGTATGTTAGAGTAATACTAGCAAATGGCAATGCTGTTACCGAATGTATAAATGCAGTGTGCAAAGAACCAAACCGGAGCAAATCTGTAAACAATTAAGACAGAACGGAGCAACCATCGTCTCACACCGAATAGAACGCGTGTATCCGCATATTTTACAAATGAAAAAATAAAAAATAAAAAATTGTAGAGAGACTATTCACGGATAGGCAGGAAAGGTAAGGGATATCGTTCCAAACGTGTGACAATAATATAGCGAATATCTTTATTGCTAACTCGAGAATTGTCAGGCCTCGCGAATTCCGATGATCGAGCCGATTTCGTGGTCTTCTTGTCTCTTCGATTATAATTAAGCTCTTCCGAGAAAACTGCTTCGTGTTCTCGAGTTTCCGCTCAATATATATAGACGCGAAATCCGAGAACTTCCCACCTCCGAATATAGGGCCAATTGCCTAATTACGCGGTGGTGATTGGTCGGCAATACGTTGGTGGGAACAATATTTTGCTCAGTTCGATTGAGTCCATCGAGCGGGTCACATAACCCCGAGACAGAACGAGAGGCTCGAGAGTCACAATAAACGTTCGATACGATCAACATTCTCGCGTTTACATGTTATCGCTTACAAAATAAAAATAAGAATTATATTCCTATGGGCTCACCACTCTCCCCCATACTTGCCGATATCGTAATGCAAGATCTCGAAGATCTGTGTATTGCCAGACTTCCTACACAACTTCCTTTCTACTTCCGGTATGTGGACGATGTAGCGTTGTTGGTTCCTTTCTCCCTCATTAAACGAGTCCTCATTGAGTTTAATTTTTGTCATAAAAGATTACAATTTACTATTGAACATCCAACAGATAACGTTCTAAACTTTTTTGATGTGTCCATAATCGTACATGACAATCATATAGAATTTAACTGGTACAGAAAACCTACATTTTCAGGAAGAATTCTACATTTTTTATCCAAACATCCTATGACACACAAAAAAGGAGTAATAATAGGAGTAATAATCTTGTGGACAAGATATTCCGCCTCTCGCATCCACGGTACCACTACACGAATTTTACGTTTATTATCAATACTCTTTTAGAAAACTTCTATCCTTTAGAATTTATCTTTCGAACTATATCGTACATACTAAAATTTTTAATTACGAAACTGACATCTGACAATGATCTTCCTTCCTCTCCCACACCCACACCATCTTTTTTCACAATCCCGTATTATAAAGGAGTCTCAGAGAAGTTTATGAATTTGACAAGACAAATGAATAGACCATTGGCCTTTACAGTAGGCAACAAATTTAATAAATTCATTAAGACAGACAAAGACAAATTACCTACTTCTGGTCATTCTAATGTAGTTTACAAAATTTTATGTAATGACTGCGATGCTTCGTACGTAGAACAGACGTGCAGAAAGTTGGGTACAAGAATCACTGAGCATATGAAGGATATTAACAAAAAAGAAGACACGTGGAGTGTAGTCTCAGAACATCGAAGCACGGGACATGATTTCAAATGGCACGATATTAAGATTTTGGATGAAGAACCATCCAGAAAAAAACGAATTGTTTCCGAAATGCTTCATATCTCACAACAAATCAACGGTCTTAACATACAAAGCGACACCGATAAATTAGATTCTTCATATGTAACGATTCTTAAACAATTTGATTCAATTCAAAGTTCCCGGGTTCAAGTTACACCGGGATCCATTACGCAGGTTTGTTCCCGCCATAATTTCCCTCTCTCCCGCCCCCACGTCTCTCCTCTCCTACCGGCACTCGATATCTTGTATACATGTGGTGTAACACGCGACGAGCCCTTACCTTTTCGTAACGGTTGGGTTGTCAATTTTTTGATTCGCGCTTCCATTTCAATTTGATGTCTTTAATCTTGTAAAATAGCCCGATTGGTATGTTCTCCCTATAATTCTTATTTTTATTTTTTATTTTTTATTTTTTCATTTGTAAAATATGCGGATACATGCGTTCTATTCGGTGTGAGACGATGGTTGCTCCGTTCTGTCTTAATTGTTTGTTTACAGATTTGCTCCGGTTTGGTTCTTTGCACTCTGCATTTATACATTCGGTAACAGCATTGCCATTTGCTAGTATTACTTTAACATACTCAGTCAACGTGGTGATCAATTGCACACAGATTTTGCACAAGAGAATTCAAGGAATAGCATCATGCATCGAACACAATATTTGTTTACAATTGCGTGAGGTGAGCGGCCGGAATCTCATCGACAAGCAACACGCTCAATTACATGTCATTCCTTTATACCTTGCGCATCTTTCCCAATTGCAAGCGATTATATGTTTCATTTTATTCTATTATTTGACCGCCTTTTTACGAACGCGCTAAAATGTTCTAACATATCGTAGAATAATGTATCGATAATTCTTCGTTCGAATATCAATTTGCGACATTGAAAAGGACCCGAAATGGGTCGAAACGTTTGTCAACATTAGGCACTGTAATCACATGTGTTTCGTTTGATTTATTATATTTTATTATATTAAATAATTATACGCACAAAGTACAGCGTTAGGTTCTTGGCTTTCCTCGTGATTATTGATTTATTTCTTATGAACCTCGATTAGTAGCTTAAATTAAATAAATAATAAAAATATAATTATCATAAAAGGTTAATATAAGTTTGTCGCGTATAGTAATAAATATTATTTTATAACGCAGCATCAACATATACATATAATCTATCCTCCCACAACTTAAAATGTATTTCCAGTTTTACAAATATGATGTTACTCTTTCACTACTTCCATGCAACATCTTAACCTTATTCTTACAAGTAATCTATTCATACAAGTTATGATTACGCAGAAAAAGATTATTTATGTACATAATTATATATATGTATGTATATCTATAACTCTATAGTTCTATAGTGCATAATTATTGTATACATATACATATACATATATATATATATATATATATATATATACTACTCAAAAGAAAATAGGGAACACTTCTTATATATCGAAAAATGGACTATTTTCAAACGATTGTAACTCAGCGAAAAATGATCGTACAAAAATTTTAAAAAAAGCGTTTTGAAGCTCGAAGTTTGAACTTTAACGTACATTCGATAGTTTTTTAAGATCTTTTTATGTTTTCACTATTATGCCCTAAAAAAAGACACACAGATTTTTTCCTTAAAATTACGTATATTTGACGTTCTATAGCTAAATAAGAAAAATTCTTTCGATATTTTCAATTCAATTTCCAAAAAGCATGACATTTTCTCTACAAAATGCTTTTTTTAAACTTTCCTACGATTTTTTTTGGCT
>JAPIVC010000315.1:512500-657500 GCA_030586385.1 Camponotus fellah
ACCATAAACTTCGACTTGTACGTAACTTTACATTTTAGTCAATACTTAAAGTTTATACATTATGTCAAATTCTTATTACTTTACAATTTTCTTTAGTGTTGATTAAAATTTAAAATTATGTATGAATCTAAGTTGCGATCAGTACTCAATATAATAAAACATGTTATGAAAAAGTTTGTGTGATAACCTTTATAGATTGATAATTAGATATTAAATATAAATAGATATTAAATATAAATTTATAGTATCCTTTCTTTCAAGAAAGTTTATTTTCAGTATCACCTAAAGATGGAAAAGAGTTTCCTCCTGCTCTCTTCTAGACTTTCCACAAAATGATTTTATCAAGATTAATATATAACAATGAAAAAAATTTTTAAATATTTACCTTTTGATGAATATTGCAAAATTCACAATCCACTTGATTGTTAAGTGTCACACACAAATCTCTGTCTTCTTATTATATAATTTATAATAAATGTATTGACATCGCGACGCTACCGCGTTGCTTAATAATAACCTTTAATGTCACTTCTCTTCCTTGTTACATTATTCCGCACTCTAATATAAATTTATCTTTCATTCATATGTACGTACACACATACGTATACATATCACACGTATTTACACACATGCACACATATGATTTTGTCTCTTAAAGCATTGTACATATCGAAGTAATAATCGTATACGCAGCGATGTGAACGCCGCTTGAGGGACAAAATCGCTTTGCGTGTGTGCGTGCGAGCATATGTACGTGAATCTGGAGGAAAAGGAAAAGGAGGAAAGAAACAAAAATGTCAATTTTGATATTCGATCATCATTTCTCAGGATTGACTGCACTGATTTTATTCAAATAGATCGCAATCGAAAGCTTGTACTCATATTATATCATAAAAGTTAGATTTTTGATTACGGCTTTAGTTTATTAAATATCTTAACCGAAAGTTTACTTGACGCGAAATTCCGGATAAGGTACTTGGTAGCGCCGCGTCGAGAACAGTGACTTTCAACTCAATGCTTGGAATTCAATGCTTGGACCTGTTTTTTATATACTTGGCGTCGCGACGCTGCCGCGTCGCTTGATATATTATTATGCTAAGAAAAAGAATATATCAAAATATGGTACATTTTATGACGTCAAAATGCGGTACATATCATGACGTCAAGAATCTGTGACATTAGACCGTTACTTTTATGTCATAAAAACATCAATTCGTGACGTCAAGAAGAGTCAGTGAATGACCAATTTGAAACGTCAAAATGACGTGTGCTTGCTACCTGAGTAGTAGTAATACCTAGGTAGCAAGTACATGTCATTTTGATATTCCAAACTGGTCATTTTTGATCATATGTCGTCAAAATGACTGATTTATTACATTACTTTATATTAACGTTTTGATATAACATTATTTTGACGTTATTTTTCAGTCATGAAGTGACGATTATTTTATTAATATCATCGATCACATAAAAAAATCTTTTAAAATTTTTTATATAACATGACTTTCGCAATCAGACTTTAACAATTGTAAAAGTAAAATTTACTATAAAACCAGTAAATTTCAATGTAAAACCAATAATCGCTAGTTCGTTCGTTTACCACTATAATCGCTATCTCTCTCGTATTTAGTTAATAAAATATCACTGATTTAAAGTGCTGTACTTATAACTGCTGTAATCAATGACTAATCATTTACTGTTTTTTAGTGATAATGCACTGATTCACTTTTAGACAATGCTTTATTCAACACTTTAGACAACACTATTAAATATATTATTAGGTGTACAAATAAGTTTCCGCGGTTTGACAAAAGATAGCACCACCAGAAGGTCATGTTGAAATTGTCAGATGTAAAACGTAATATCCCAAGTTTCGTCATCTGGCAACACCATAACCTTGAAGTATTAGTGATTCCGTATCAGCATCACGTAATTTTTTTCGTGCGAAAATGTCAAGTTTTGTGCCGAATAAGCGTCATTTGCGGGAACTTTTGATTTACTTCTTTAATTTGAAAAAATCTGCAGCTGAGGCGCATCGATT
The DNA here is from genome assembly GCA_030586385.1 of Camponotus fellah. NCBI lineage: Eukaryota > Metazoa > Arthropoda > Insecta > Hymenoptera > Formicidae > Camponotus > Camponotus fellah. The sequence continues at coordinate 514,542 of JAPIVC010000315.1, forward strand.
GCTTCTAAAAGCATATGGTGAGGCTGCTTTAAGTGAGAGAAGTTGTCAGGAGTGGTTTCAAAAATTTAAGAACGGTGAGTTTGACGTGGAGGACAAAGAACGCAGTGGAAGGCCGAAAGTGTACGAAGACATGGAATTGGCAGTATTATTGGAGGAAGATTCGTCAAACCGAGCGAAACCATTACTGGAGCTCTCTACCGAACACAATTAATGAGATTGAGTCGGGCACTCAAGGAAAAACGCGCCCATTACTACTCCAGATACGACAAAATTATTCTCCTACACGATAATGCTCGTCCACATGTTGCGGCGGCGGTAAAAACTTACTTGGAAACACTCAAATGGGAAGTTTTACCCCACCCGCCATATTCACCAGACTTAGCCCCTTCTGATTATCACCTTCCGGTCGATGGCACATGGTCTGTCTGAGCAGCGCTTTACATCATATGAAGATACCAAAAATTGGGTAGATTTGTGGTCGTCAAAAGATGAAGAGTTTCCACGTCTTCCGACGTGGTATCCGAATGCTGCCAGAAAGATGGAGAAAAGTGGTGGCAAGTGATGGAAAATATTTTGAATAAAACGTAATGTACCGTTCCTTCACAATAAATTCCTAATTTTTTATAAAAAACCGCGGAAACTTATTTGTACACTTAATATTATGCTAAGAAAAAGACGTCAAAATATGGTACATTTTATGACGTCAAAATGCGTACATGTCATGACGTCAAGAATCTATGACATTAGACCGTCACTTTTACGTAATAAAAACGTCAATTCGTGACGTCAAGAATAGTCAGTGAATGACTAATTTGAAACGTCAAAATGACGTGTGCTTGCTACCTGGGTAGTAGTCCCAGCTAGCACACTTACGTCATTTTGATGTGATATCTAGTCATTCTCTGACTAAAAATGACGTGTTAAATGACGTATTTATGACCAAAAAATAACGGACTAATGTCACAGATAATTGACGTCACTATAAAGACATTATAAAAACGTTATTTTATGACATTATAAAAACGTTAAATGTTAAATAAAAATCAATTTAAATATATGATTAATACTAGATAAAAAATATTGTATAATACTAGATAAAAATATATATATATATATATATATATATATAGATACATAATAAATTATTTAATAATTATAGATGTTATAATAATACAAAAATGTAATAAATATGTTACATTTTTGTACTGTTATAGTTCATAATTATTAATATAGTTTATTAAATATGTATATGTGTATGTATAAATGTTTGTGTTTTTATTATAACATCTATAATTATTAAATAATTTATTATGTATGTGTATATATATATATATATATATATATATATGTTTGTGTTTTTATACAATATATTTACTTTATACAATAAATAGCATTAATCATAGGTAATAAATCAAATATAATAAAAATGTTTCATTTTTTCTATTGTTAATATATATCTAATTAATAAATAGTTAAGTAATAAATATAATAGATAAGTAATCAATATAGTAAGTATATAATTAAATACAAGTTTATTAATATATAAAGCGTAACTGTATACATACATACTATATATATATACATATATATATATATATATATATATATACATATAATTTATATTAATATAAACATTTATTAAACACAATATTAATTAATAAGTAATTAATATATGATTAAAAACTTTAAAAATAAAAAAGACAAATGAGAGAGATAATTAAAAATTACTCATTTAAACTGTGTATAATAGAAAATGATACAAAACAGTTGTTGTTAATAGAAAAACCAATAGATTTTGCACATATAATTGATATTAGCCATGCTCTCAGATCTTCTGACATATTTTCAATAATGTTTATATAAAGCTCTGATGAATCATATGGATAATCATAGAAACATGAATATTTGTTAAATTGTTTTCCTATTATAAAAATATCATCTTCAGTTGTAATAATAATGTTTTGTATTTCAACAATTATAATATTTTCGTCATTTACGAGACAGTAACAATTGCTATACTGCTTTATTGTTAAAATAAAATTATTTAAATAAAGTTTCTTACATTGTTTTACCCATTTATTAATGTTATTAATTAAAGGACCAGAATCATGTTCTATTTCATAATCGCAACGAAAATTTAAATTTATATGATTTTTATGTAATGAAAGATTAATTTCTGTAATTCTGCGATATATTTGTTGTAGCACATTGGTTGGAGACTTAACCAATTGTTTCAGCTGACGTAAAAAATTTTTAAATGGTAACGCTGAAAACTCATCTAAAGTACGGTAAGCTTTAACATCATCACAAATATGACTTAATAAATGAACATTATAAACTATAAATTCTAAGTCATACAAATAATTTTTACAGTGCTTAATAAAAATATTTGAAATCTTTTTCACAGTCGGAAGGATAACATTTTTAATATGTTTATTCGACAACAACACAGAAACTGCAAAATGTAATAGAAGAAAATTTTTATAAACAGCTCTATTTAATACATCTTTCAAAACTACTGGACCTGAATAAATTTTAAAAAATCTAAATTCTGCTGCAATTCTAAAGTTCTTCAAGTGAACGCGGTTTACGATTGAACTCTATTGGAATATATTTTTTAAACTAAGAAGACGTTCTGAAATTATATTTATTTTTCTATGTGATAAACGTACTTGTAATGGACTTTGAAGTAAACAATAACTTTCTAACAATACCAAATCAAATATTGTGCATGTAATCCGTTGAAAAACATGACACACATTTTATTATATCTATTATATTATATTTTATTATATCTATTGGTAACTGTAAAAGGGGTGTTTGATCTGTATAATGATCATCATCGATATATCTTTTAAATGATTCATCTGTACATTTTAAAGCTTAAATTAGGAAAAACAACTTTGTTTTTATAATATTCATCTGACTCTCTATACATTTGTCACAGGATGAATAATCTGTATGTTGTTTGATACATTTTAAAAAAGCCTTAACAGGCGCATCGCATTCATAACTATGAATTTCAATAAAAAAATGATTTTTTCCAGAATGAAATCCATATGTTAACAGTTGATTAAGTTCAACATTAAAATCATTTAGAAAACGATCAAGTGATTTTGGTTTAGCAATTCCACAAAAAACAGAAATAGCAAATGGTGGCACACCTGCAAAATTTTTTGTAACATCCAATATTGGCCATAATTGTAATTTTGAACTTTTAAATAGAAGGATTCAGACGATATTAAATCCAATTTTCAATTTTTCATTGTCTTTTAAAGCATGTTTGATTTTATATGTTAAGCAATGTACTAGAGCGTACTCCAAACCAAAATAATAAAATGTATCTGTATCCAATTTTATTATATTCGGATTAGAAATTGGAGTTTCCAATAGTATACGACGATAAGAAAGTACGACCGATAAGAAAGAATTATATGGAACAAGTATATGAAATAAATCAGTTAAAGGTGATCGTGATACATTATGCTTCAGAGCCCATTGTCTTAACTTTTGCAAAATATTCTTATTTTCGTTTTCTATTTCTAATGAAGAATTTAAATTTTCGCCACTTGTATGTAAAAAATTATATTCATTATTGTTGGGTATATTGCGCCTTCTGACAGGCGCTAAGCACTACTGGTTGACGATGCCTTTATATGTTTCTTAGAACATATGTTTCTTAGGATATATTAGGTGTACAAATAAGTTTCCGCGGTTTTTTATAAAAAATTAGGAATTTATTGTGAAGGAACGGTACATTACGTTTTATTCAAAATATTTTCCATCACTTGCCACTACTTTTCTCCATCTTTCTGGCAGCATTCGGATGCCACGTCGGAAAAACTCTTCATCTTTTGACGCTATCCACAAATCTACCCAATTTTTGGTATCTTCATATGATGTAAAGCGCTGCTCAGACAGATCATGTGCCATCGACCGGAACAGGTGATAATCAGAAGGGGCTAAGTCTGGTGAATATGGCGGGTGGGGTAAAACTTCCCACTTGAGTGTTTCCAAGTAAGTTTTTACCGCCGCCGCAACATGTGGACGAGCATTATCGTGTAGGAGAATAATTTTGTCGTGTCTGGAGTAGTAATGGGCGCGTTTTTCCTTGCTTGTTGAGTCACTTATAATGTAAGTGCAAGTTCTTTTGCGTTTGGGACGAATCTTCCTCCAATAATACTGCCAATTCCATGTCTTCGTACACTTTCGGCCTTCCACTGCGTTCTTTGTCCTCCACGTCAAACTCACCGTTCTTAAATTTTTGAAACCACTCCTGACAACTTCTCTCACTTAAAGCAGCCTCACCATATGCTTCTAGAAGCAATCGATGCGCCTCAGCTGCAGATTTTTTCAAATTAAAGAAGTAAATCAAAAGTTCCCGCAAATGACGCTTATTCGGCACAAAACTTGACATTTTCGCACGAAAAAAATTACGTGATGCTGATACGGAATCACTAATACTTCAAGGTTATGGTGTTGCCAGATGACGAAACTTGGGATATTACGTTTTACATCTGACAATTTCAACATGACCTTCTGGTGGTGCTATCTTTTGTCAAACCGCGGAAACTTATTTGTACACCTAATATGTTTCTTAGAATATACGTTTCTTAGAAGTCGCGCCGGCCGGTTTATCTCTTAGCTAAGGGCATCTGCACCGGATGGAGAATCCCTCGAACGACTGTGCACACGGCACGACAGTAGGAGGAGGTATTAAAAGGCCGACCGAGAGACGGACCGTCGGACAAGCATAAGTGTGGTCGACGTGAACGCAGCATAACGACGTGCTTGAATCTTCTGTTACTACCACAGTATATACAGTAGCGCAACTCCCTGTCGGCACCTTTGAAGTTTGTGTAACATAAAATGAAATGCGTATGCGCGAAGTCAGCGAATATACCAGTACTGCCATCTGTACTTACCTCTCTCTCTCTTCTTTGCTTTTCGTTCTCTTTCTAACACATTATAATATGTATATAATATGTATATGAATTCAATATAAATTCAATAAAATTTGAATATATGTACATAAAGAAATTGTGAAAAATATAATACAAAATATATAATGCAAATATGTATAAAAAATAGTATATATAATATGATGTGAATATTAATTAACCATTTTGTATGTCATATATAACTGATAGCAGAAAAGAATGAAAAGATATATACTCATAATACTCATATATGATTTATAATATATTTACATATTAATACTTATATATATAATTTTTAATATATTTATATATTAATTGTACATATACAGGGTGTAATGATGCTCCCACCCCCCCCCCCCAAAGCATCCCCCCCCCCCCTAAAAAATAATAAACCATAAAAATTGATCAGTGGTTGAAAATCTCTCGATAAAATGTATTGCACACATTGATAATGATACGATGATAAAATGCTTCAAGAATCCTTTCTTCATGTTGTACACGAAGGCGCACTGCGGTTATCCCGATATTATGCACGACACCCAGTTTCACATTTTATCGAGGGATTTTCAACGACGGATCAATTTTTGTAAAGGTACTGTCACCATCAATTTTTTACATTTACGATACATTCAGCGCATAGTAATGACATGTTGAATAATTTTCAAATTGAGAGTGGAATAGGTCTATGGGGAAAACCACTATGAAAAAGCGCACCATGCTATCTACCGCAAGGTGATGTAGAAATGATAGCGCATCATTTTCTCGCTATTAAAAGGACGGGTCATTTTTCGGCGCGATATTGCGATATATCACAAACTACCATCATGTCTCGAAGAGCGACTCGCCCACCGCTTCGCCGCGCGACTAGTATCGGATTACAGTGGAACAACTCTTGTCACCGCGCGCTTCTACTTACGCAGATTGGCCGATCTTCTTTATTTAATTTTTCCTTAATTATTGCGACAATCCCAAAACAATACAAATCATTCTTTCTTAATTTGAGCCAATCTACTTATTTATTTTGTTAAGGTCGAAATTTGACGGACACCCTGTATATACAGGGTGACCCATTTTAATCTCCCCACCTAAATTTCTCGGAACCTAAGCAAGATAGAGAAAAATGTTTCAGACAAAAGTTTTGTGGTTTCAAGGGGGCCATAAGATGGTATCATTGGTTTGACACTGAAGAGTCATTTGAAGGTCACGTGAAGGCCACCTCAATTTTTTTAAATTGTACCCCTTATTTTTTATTACATATTCTTGTAGCTGACCTCGAGAGCTTTTCCAAAACACTATAATTAAGTGTTTTTCCGTTAAGTACTTTTCGAGTTATAAGGCTTGAAATAATATCTTAATTTTACATAAATGATAAAATATCTAGTAAAATATTCATTTTTCGATTATCTTATCTTAATACTTTTATGTACAAAATAATGAGAGGAATTAATTGGTGTAAAGAAAAAACATAGTTGTTTCGAAGAAGAAATATGTAATTTGCAATTAACAATTCCATATTTTTTCTTAGAAACAACTGTATGTTTTCTTTACACCAATTGATTCCATTCATTATTTTGTACATAAAAATATTAAGGTAAGATAATCGAAAAATAAATATTTTACAAGATATTTTATGGTTTATGTAAAATTAAGATATTATTTCAAGCCTTATAACTCGAAAAGTACTTAATAAAAAAACATTTAATTATAGTGTTTTGGAAAGCCCTCGAGGCCAGCTACAAGAATATGTAATAAAAAATAGGGGGTGCCATTTAAAAAAATTGATGTGGCCTTCACGTGACCTTCAAATGACTCTTCAAGGTCAAACCAATGATACCACCTTATGGCCCCCTCGAAACCACAAAACTTTTGTCTGAAACATTTTTCTCTATCTTGCTTAGGTTCCGAGAAATTTAGGTGGGGAGATTAAAATGGGTCACCCTGTATATATATAGTGTTATAGGGTGTCCCGCAACTACCACTCCATATTTTAAAAGTAGATTCTCTGGCCAATTTAAAAACGATTTTTCCTCAGCAAAAATGTCGAGGCACTAATAGTTTTCGAGTTATAAATGATTGAAAATAAAGGATTTTTCGCAAACTAAGTCTTATGGGAATAAAATATTAATAAAGTCACATTCTATAGTTAATTCTATAGTTAATTTTAGATAGAGTTTACTTTAATGGAATTTTAATTTAAGGCTTATTTAGAAAGATACATCATGACAAAAATTGGGAATATGCAAAATGATCTTCTTCGATATTTTCGCTGAGGAAAAATCGTTTTTAAATTGGCCAGAGAATCTACCTTTAAAATATATAGCGGTAGTTGCGGGACACCCTGTATATATATATATATATATATATATATAAATATATATAATATATTATATATATATATATATACATATATATATATAATACAATATTAAAATAAAAATATATATCAGGGCTATCTGTTGTTAAAAAAAAAATTTTTGTAGTTCACCTCGAGAGTTTTTCAGAACACTATAATAAAATATATTTTCATTGAGTATTTTTTGAGTTATGAGGCTTGAAATAATTTCTTAATTTTTACTTAAATCATAAAATATCTAGTAAAATATTTATTTTTCGATTATCTTACCTTAATACTTTTATGTACAAAATAATAAGAGGAATTAATTGGTTTGAAAACACTTTGTTTCGCAAAAAAAAATATGTAATTGTAAACTATTAATTGTAAATTTATACAGGGTGTCCCAGATATCTTCCGTCCAAGAAAAAATTAAGTAGACTTCGTTAAACTGAATTAAAGTCCTGCACCATTTTGCACAAAACCACGTAAAATTTCAAGATATTAATTAAAGAAGATCGGTCAATAAATGCACGATCCGCGTGGTTAGGCAGTCGGCCAGCGAAGATGGCCCGTGATGAATATCAAGTGGCAGCGAAAAACGAAGTAAAAATTTCTTATAAACTTATAAACACCGTATTTAAAAATCTAAAAGCTTTTCGAATTCTTAACATTCTTTTGAATAATTTTAAAGTTCTATGTAAACATTTAAAATAATTTTGATGAAAAAATATTTAATGATTAAATACAAAAAAATCGAATCCGAAACTATGGTGTGTTAAAGTTCACTCATCGCACCAAATCATGTAAAATCAATTATTCTTCGGAGTTGTAGTTTATTTTATAATAGTTCTGCAATTCTATATCAAATATATCAATAGTTCTATTCAAATTAAAAGCAAAAAATTGATTTTTGATAACTCGAATTATAATTCTTATAAGAAAGAGATTGGATCGTATTTTTGCGATATTTTTATGCGATTTTGATTAAGAAGTTTTAATCACTTCCTAGTCAAATAAATATTTTTCAAATAAAAACTATTTTCAATATTTAAAGATTAACATTTATTTAAAATATTATAATTATTTTACAGAGAAAAAGTTATAAGATTTGTAAAATTCAAGGAATACTGCGGAAAATTCTTATCAGATCGACCAAAGTCTGTAAAAATAGTACATTGTGATACAATTGCGGAAAGTTGGCAATTGCGCACGAGCCGAAGGCGAGTGCGTTCACGTAGCGCGAATGTGCAATTGCCATTCCGCACTTGTATCATACGATATTTTATATTACAAGTGTGTATTAATTGGGAAAGTGGTAAAGGGGCGGGTCCAGGGGGCGAAGCCTCCTGGTGGGGGGCATGCGAGAGGCGGAGCCCCCCGCAATTTCATTAAGAAAATAGCAATTTCGCAAAGAAAATATAATATAATAAAATAAAATACAATATAATAAAATATATATTTATTAATAAATTGAAACATGAAATGAATTGATAATAAAAAAATAACATTAATTTTGGTCTACAAAAATGGAATCTTTGCCATAAAAATAAAATTTTCGATTTTTAATATTTCATATACCATGACTTTGTATGTTGTAAATAACATTAATTTTGTTTTTCTTGAAAGTCTATTATTACATTTATATTTGATACATTTGAGCAGTTCTTTAAAGTAATAGAAATATTTTCTGTTTGAGATGTTGTTAATTGATTTGATATTTGTTTGTTATGTATAAAGTTTGTTTTTTTTTTATGTATTTTTTTATGTATGTATTTATTTTTAAGTTTTCTTTGTCTTTTGATGTTGTTAAATTTTGTGTTGATGTTTGTGATATAGTAGACGTATGTGTAGTTGAAATCGTGTTTGTAATTTAATCGGAGATTTTTTTCTTGTTATCGAAAGATTCTTCTATATAGCCTTCGGCAACTGTATTAGATTTCCATCCACCATGTCTTTTTAATGTAAGTATCGGCCTCAGCGTTTGCTAAGAGCGTAGCAAAGGTTCGACAGAAGGTGTGACCTATATGTTACGTCCTATGGACTCCACGATTCTTTTCTTTCTTCAAAACGTCGTCAACGTTATTATAGAAGCTATTAAGATTGGCTCGGATTTGAGAAATAAGCGATCCTTTGTCAGAATAATAGCGGATAGGAAAACGCAATCCAACCAGAGTAAATAATCAGAATGGCCAGTCGAGATAGTAAAGAAACTTTAAATAAACCGTTGAATTATGAGACTTGAAATTATAGGAAACTTGAACCATTCGTAGCTATTGCTATAACTTAATCCATTTCAGAGATTTTCAAACAAAGATCCTATGGTCCTCTAGAGTTCGACAGAAAAGTAAACATAAACAAACTCTCTGAAATTAATACTGCACGTGCGCTCGTTCGACAGGCCACCCTCAAGCGCTCCCCAAATCGTCAAACGATAAAATAATCAGCTCACTCCCACTCTCTACTGGATGGAGCTAAGTCTCGAGCCAAAGGGCTCAACCAATTAAAATCTTAGGACACTCCTCTCTTACTAAAAAATCGAACTCCCTGACCCTAAGAAAGGAGTATTAGAAATTATTTGATTGCTCAAGAAAGATTCCCACCATCCAGAAGGGAGGAGGAGCAAAAACTTTAAAATTCACGAGCCGAAAGCGCGGACACACAGTTTTTACTCAGTTTTCTTACACAGTTTTTACTATCAATTCTTCCGCTCAAAGAAATATATATATATATATATAAAAATAGCAAAAAGTGAGTGAAGTGTCCATCCAGAGACCCCTTCTAGGCAGTGCAGTCTTCACCATTCTCCTTGGGCCATTCGGAATTCGCTCCGGCCAAATTGGAAAAAAATATATATATCTCAAAATATTTCATCGCACTCAATAATTAGTAAGTCTAATCCAATTATACTCCCCTTTTTTATCCATCGTTAAGTTTGTCATTGGGAAGGATTTTAATTATTTAAATCAACAATTAAATAATCGAATAATTAAAAAGTAGATTAAATGATTATCTTCATTCATTTTAACCAAATCAGATCAACCATTTAAATCTCGTCCTCTGGCTCATTTCCTTAATCCACCTCTTCACAAACAATTCCCTGTTCGTCGAGAATCTCCGCAAGGCGGTTCACGAACAATTTCCTGTTCGTCGAGAATCTTCGCAAGGCGGTTCACGAACAATTTCCTGTTCATCGAGAATCTCCGCAAGGCGGTTCACGAACAATTCCTCGCTCACCTCAAATTTCTATAATACCGCTCATAAACAATTCCTAATCTTAATTGAGTTTAAGAACAGATTCCTCCTTCAACCTCCCTTTAACATTCCAATCTTTTGAACTAAGTTATTTCTTTCATACTTAACTATACAATCTAATTAAAGGTAAAGATAAAAATTTTTTTCCGGGACTAAATCATTATTTTACCTAAATAATCTTCTCCCAATGACAATAATAATAGAATTAGGAAAAGTTATATCTGCGTAAATTCTTTGAAATTATTATTAGTGCCTCACGGTAAACGGCGGGCTGCATTGCGGTGGCGGAATCGTCGGAACAAGCATTCCAAAGAAGAACAGCTTACGGCGGAACTCCCCTGCGATAAATTAAATAGTATTAATACTCTCTCCCCCGTTGAAGACACACATCGTGACACTAACACACACCCATTCGACAAAACCTCCTCGATCCCTGCACCTAGTTACTCCCCTATCTCCTCATCAGTACCTTCCTCCCCCTCCCCCAGCACACCTGTCTTAAGTTCACCACCATTATCCGAATCACCTCCCAGATCTCCTACCCCGATCTCACTTGAATCTTCTCCTCTCCCTCATTCCCCATCCACTCGCTCTTTTGAACCTTCCCCTTCTCCTTCCCCCTCTCCTGTACCCTTATTAGAATCTCGATCTCCGTCTCCCATACCTGTAATTACTCTCGACTCCGATCCTCCATCCCCTTCGACCTCTTCAGAGTCCTCGGAGTTCGTCCAGGATCCGGAAGATTTCGCGAGAGATCTTCCCGATGACCTTGATGAGAGTTCCTCTGACTTTCCCACAGAGTCCCCGGAACATCCTTCCCCCTCCCGTGCCGATTTCTTAAATTATTTTATATCCCAATTCCCTCTCCTTGAGCTTCCCATTTCGGAAGGAGCCTTTTGCGTAGGTCCTAGTGATGTGGACCACCAAGAATTCCTTCGCTATTTAATCACCGCCGCTGCCGACACCATAATTCCCTGGTTCCTCCCTGGGTCACATTTACCTCTGGCCGTTCCCATCCAAGCCCTCTTGAAGAAATTCCCTCCATCCACAATCCAGATTGATGACTTCTGATTTTACTCAATAGAAAAATCTAAAATTTGCGAAAAATTGTAAAAACCAGCCAAGATTTATTAATGCTAAACTCCCCATTATTTATCCTGGCTGATGATCCCCGTACTATTGTAACCGCGAGACTACATATACACACATACATCCACAGATACAACACACCAATAGACTTTGTAAAATTGTTTTGAATAAAATAGGATTTTTAGTTTTAAAAAAAAAATATTTATTTCTATTTAACACAGTCACTTCTCCGAATTGCCAAAATCGTACAAGGTCTCGTCCCGTGTAAAAGAGATTCGATTCTCTTACCAAAAGGAGACCGACGAGCGCAACGGCCTTTACTCGCACAGAGTTAAAGGGACCATTGTGGTCACTGACCTGTGTCAGGCCCCTGATACTGCGCTCGACCCGATCCTTACACACGCCCAAAAGTGTGTCACCGGGTAAGTAGGTTGCGTCCTTCCAGATGGCCCGACCTTTCAAGGGTCTGGACGTAACATATATAACACTGAAGATTTGGTAGTTTTAGATATGAAGCAATGATTTGGCATTCTACCAAATTTATTAATTCCTATTGGCTGGGCGGTGCAATAGCTATTTTGATAATTCAAGAAAAATCTTGATGTTTTCACGTTGTTTGGTCTCAAGCTTATATATTTTTTATAGATTTCGTAGAATTTATTTGGAATTACAAAGGATCTTGGTTTGTAAGTTTTTTTGGTTGGAATTTTAACTAGCAATACGGATCCTTTATCATCAATGGTTATTTTGGCGAGTTCCTCTCTTCTGCATGCACCGCAAATGCCAAAAATCATAGACATCTATAAATATTTGAACATATGTATATTAATGATATAAAATTATTGTGGAATAAGTAAATAAGTACAATATGGGCATTAACATGATTTATTAAATATGTACTTATTTATATATTTGTTATTTATTAAATATTTTACCTTTGTATCTAAATATTTATTATCTGGAGCTTCATCGAGGAATGTATTGATGTGTTCCGCTGTTAAGATTTTTGATTTTTTTTATTCAAATCCTTGTGATTTTCTTTTTAGAAATGCAATAAGCTTTTTATAATTGTAAATATTAATATTGTTGTTGATGTTAATAGTAGTTTTCAGCATTGAATAGGTGGCTCATAAAGTTGATGGTTTGTGAATATTTGATAATTCTACAAAGTATGCTATCATTGTGTCTTCGGAGATGAATGTATTTTTTTCAGTAATTCAGTTTAGAAATTTTTCGTATGCTTGTTTATATTTTTCTTGTGATTTATTCGGTAACAAATTATTCACAGCAGTTTTTGCTGTTTGTAGTATTTGAGCGGATATATTGCCATCATTATTGACTGTTTTTATATCACTACTTTTTATATTACTATTCATTTTTATATTAGTATTCATTTATATTAATATTATATTATATCAGAGAATATTACAAAGAACGTCACAGATGCAAATACTTTGAACTTCTAAGGTTACGTTCGTGTTGCGAGCTATGAAGGTGACGAAGGGAAGATGACGAGTTATTTCTGACGTACGCTAATAGATGGCGTTACGATAGCGTGCGAAATGCACGTAAAACTGGAAATAACATTATTTATAATGACATTATTTCACTGTTTGCCAGTGAAATAATGTGATTGTTTCCTAGTTCTACTGTATGATAATGTGGTCGTGTACAACTGGTTACTTCTCGCACAGAAAAGTCGTGCGGAAAGTGCTACATTGGACGCATGTGTGATATAAAAAATTTTTTTCAAATAAATGTTGATTTTTAAATATTAAAAATGGTTCTCATTTAAAAAATAATTATTTGATTAGAAAATAAATATAATTAAAAATTCTTTAAATTTAAAATTTAAATTTTAAATTATAATTAAAAATTATAATTAAAATTTTTTACAAAATCGAAACAGCGAAACGGGAAAATAGCGATGGCGGTAACCACGATGAGTAGCGGCGCGCTGTTCTTACCTTCGCAACGCGCCAACAAGCAATATCCGATACAGTGGGCCGTGCTATAGCTCGAACGCTTTTCTCATTTCCGACTTCAATAATTAATATTTCTATTATTATTGCAAAAATCGTTACATGGAATAGGATTTCTTTATTTAATTTATTCTGCTCTCTGCCTTCTCACAAGAGTGTGAGCTCATTCTCAGGGACACCTTATATATGTATGTATAATTAAAACTTAAAATTAAACAGGTAATACCATGCATATAATAACATAAATTAAAAATAATTAAATCGAATTATTAATTATTTTATACACCATACAAAATATTACAATATAACAATATTAGTAAAATATATTAGGTGTACAAATAAGTTTCCGCGGTTTGACAAAAGATAGCACCACCAGAAGGTCATGTTGAAATTGTCAGATGTAAAACGTAATATCCCAAGTTTCGTCATCTGGCAAACCCATACCCTTGAAGTATTAGTTCCGTAATTCCGTATCAGCATCACGTAATTTTTTCGTGCGAAAATGTCAAGTTTTGTGCCGAATAAGCGTCATTTGCGGGAACTTTTGATTTACTTCTTTAATTTGAAAAAATCTGCAGCTGAGGCGCATCGATTGCTTCTAGAAGCATATGGTGAGGCTGCTTTAAGTGAGAGAAGTTGTCAGGAGTGGTTTCAAAAAATTTAAGAACGGTGAGTTTGACGTGGAGGACAAAGAACGCAGTGGAAGGCCAAAAAGTGTACGAAGACATGGAATTGGCAGTAATATTGGAGGAAGATTCGTCAAACCGAGCGAAACCATTACTGGAGCTCTCTACCGAACACAACGAAATTAAATCGGGCACCCAGGGAAAAACGCGCCCATTACTACTCCAGACACGACAAAATTATTCTCCTACACGATAATGCTCGTCTACATGTTGCGGCGGCGGTAAAACTTAACTTGGAAACACTCAAGTGGGAAGTTTTACCCGCCATATTCACCAGACTTAGCCCCTTCTGATTATCACCTGTTCCGGTCGATGGCACATGATCTGTCTGAGCAGCGCTTTACATCATATGAAGATACCAAAAATTGGGTAGATTTGTGGATAGCGTCAAAAGATGAAGAGTTTTTCCGATGTGGCATCCGAATGCTGCCAGAAAGATGGAGAAAAGTAGTGGCAAGTGATGGAAAATATTTTGAATAAAACGTAATGTACCGTTCCTTCACAATAAATTCCTAATTTTTTATAAAAAACCGCGGAAACTTATTTGTACACCTAATACATATATATTGATTCTATCGGGATATGGCTATTATTATTCTAATTTATAGATATTTTCCTACCTTTGTTTCTTAAGAATTGTACTAAAGCTTAAATTAAGTCTGATTAATTTTAATTATCATTATATGTATTCCATCCTTTGGTGCTAATAGCAATGATTTAGGATCATTTATGTAGGATATTTGCGTTTTATCGCAAATCTCAACTTTATAGTTTCGTAGTATCTTTATAAGACCAATCTTTGTCTGATAAACAGCAAAGCGAGCACCTGAAAATAAAAAAAAATTATGAGAAAAATTTCTCGATTAAAATAATATTACATGTAAAAGCAAAACAAACAAAACTGAAAGAAATGTATTTAAATCTACGTAAATCATTTTACCAATACAATTTCTTGGCCCATCACTAAAAGGTAAATAATACATCGGATGTCTGGTTTGTATTGCTTCATCATTGAATCTTTCTGGATCAAAAACATCTGGTCTCGGATAAATATCCGGATCTCGATGAATCGCGAAAACCGGAATAAATATTTTCAGATTTTTTGGTATATCAAGTGTGTCACTAAACATACAACTTGATATCGAATGTCGCATAAGATGTGGTACTAGTGGATATTTTCGTAAAGTTTCTGCATATTAAGAATAATGTAAGGAAGAATTACATATTTGAAAATTTGTTCGTGAAATTTAAATTATCGATCATATATGCTTTAAAAATTATTAACAATAAACTTGATATAATATTGATTCTGAAAATCAATAACAAATCTTTCTATGGTAATTATGCATAAAAAGAGCTCACATTTGCACAAATGTGTCATTGACACATATTGTCAAGGTCATATCTCTAATTAATATTCTGAAGATTTTAGCCGGCGGTCGTTGTTTGTTAAAAAGTTATTAACAAAAGAATTTTACAAATTTAATGCTTCTTATCTCCGAAAATATTGATTTGAGAAAAAATTTTAAGTAAAAAATAAAGCTGCTGAAAAACTCTACAAAAAATGTTATATGCATTTTCTTCGCAAACCTACTATTTTAGCTGTTATATGAAAAAATAATAATTTTAAATACATTTCATACAATTTAAATTTATATAGAATTTAATGGGATTTAATACAATTAAAAAGTATCACAAATGTATGTGTACACACACACGCGCGCGCTCACGCGCGCGGAGGCTGCGAGGGAGGGCCTTTAGACCATCCTCCTGCAACCTCGCCGGTAGGAAAGGACCTCACTTTACAACTTATAGCTTACATCCATTGTGATTGAACTCTTCGCAATGCGTGCCCTACTGACGGGATAGCCGCGGAAAGGAGGCCGAAGGCCTGTGTGTGTGTGTGTGTGTGTGTGTGTGTGTGTGTGTGTGTGTGTGTGTGTGTGTGGGGGGTGTGTGTGTGTGTGTGTGTGTGTGTGTGTGTGTGTGTGTGTGTGTGTGTGTGTGTACATATACATATGTAATATTTTTTAATTGTTATATTAAATTAATTGTTATATTGAATTATTTAATTGTTGTATTAAATTGTATTAAATTTTATATAAATTTAAATTGTTTACCTGTTTTTGTTAACCTTTAATTTATCTTTTTTTATGTTTTTCTTCGACCGCTATTTTTAAATTTCATATTCGTGTTCAGGAGGTAAAAATACGTAGAAATTGAATATTCTTCTATCCATTATTTCATAAAGATAGATTTTCCGAAGATTTATCTTATTTTTGTGTTTATTATTTTTATGCTTTTTCAGCCTATATCTCCAAAACTATTTCAGTCCGACCCTTAAATATTATATGAAATTACTCGGGAAAATCTCCCATATAACATAGTTAAAAATGAAGCAAATCGGTGAACAAATAAAGTAGAATCTTTACGTCAATATTTCTCACATTTAGTTGTTAATAACTTTTGAATAAAGAACGATCGCTGACTAAAATCTTCTAATGTTAATGTTAACATCTTCACAACATACGCCAATAACGCATTTATGCGAAGGTGGACCCTTTTTATACATAATTATCCTTTCTATTATTAAATTTTTCCTTGATCTTCTATTATTAAAGATTTTTTGAATGATATACCTTTGAAAACTTTATCCAAGTAATTCATCTCTTTTACATTTTTATATGATAAATTGCTACCGTGCTTAGTGTATTCTTGATTAATTTCTTCACGTAAATTGTCTTGTTTTTGTTGATTTAATGCCAATTCATAAAGCGCATTACTCATAGTCGTCGATGAAGTTTCAAAACCGGCACCGAAAAATACGAAAGCTTGAGCAGCTATCAAGTTTTCGATTATCTCTGAAATGTGATGTTGTTTTACCATTAATTCTTCAAATATTACAAATTATGAATAATGCAATATTTGATACAATTAATCTATAAATTTATGTGTGCAAAAACTCATAAACATTTTCAAGAATTTAAAAAATTATCATTTTGGAAAGTTTTTGTATTACATAAAATTTTCATAAAAGTACATAATCATTACTTACTGATATCGTCCACTTTGTCTGGATTCCTTTTTATCTCGTGCAGTATATCAATGAAATCATGCTTAATGACATTATTTATTTCCCTGTAATTCATCGCTTCTGTGACAAAACGTATGAAGAAATGGTTGATCTCCATTTGTGGTATGATATAACTGAGCATTTTGTAAAGCCATGGAAAGGTTTCTTTCATTTCGAATCGTAGACTATTACCCCAAGTTGGCAGGAAGATTATTTTTCCCATTCTTCGAAATTCGCTATCTTCGTCTAATAGAGCATTCATCTCGATGCCGAATGCGCAAGTACCGATTACATCGGTCGTATATTTTGCCGTTATCTCACAGCAATCTATAGGTTCGTTTTTACTCACCAACTTCTCAATATATTGTTCAAGATAATCGGCGCATTCCGATATTAAAGAGAACATTTCTTTTGTTTTAGCGGATGTAAAAGCGGGCCACACCTTGTCCTTAAAGGTCGCCATCTTTTATATTCTAAAGCGCCAAGATGCTGCGACAGTAGATCAGCCTACGACATAATAAAAACAAAATTATAATCGGATAAATTTTCCATTTTTATTAAATTATAACAATTTGATTGAAGAAACTCAAGAATTTTTAAAACTAATATGATTTTTCAATAATGGTTATTAGAAAATGTTAATTGATTACACAGGCCTGCGAAGTTAAGTTACAAAAAGCAAAGTAGGTGAATTTGATAGATTTGTGATGCTGGAAACGAATCTGGCCGCAGAATTTTATTAGTACGTTAAATTTTTGAATAATTTGTAGTTGAATGGTCCAAAAATCGCTATTTTGGCCAATTTTATGAATTTAATATGGGAAAACTAAATTTTTTAAAATATTTCTGTCAATAGCATCGTATAGTACTCCTTTCGTCTTTCGAATCTACTTTCAATTATTGCCACACGATTTTTTTTTGCTCAGACATACTAGTTATAACCGATCATGCGTAGGGATCCAATAAGCCATTCTAAATTAACATTGCCTCCTCTGTATCTCACTACGAATCAAAATTAGGGTAAAAACATACAGTTTTAAATATGTTATGTTACGTTTTGAAATTAAAAATGGCGCATCCAATATGGCGGACAGAAACTCAATAAAAAGACATAAAAATTTTTACAAATTTATCAAAATGTGTAACAACTGTATTAAATATTTTTTTACAATGCTTTTTTAGGCAATCGAATCTGACATATGTCAATCTTTTCAAATTTCAAGATAGATCTACTATTTGATGTCTATTTAAATTTTCTTATAACTTCATACTTATATATCTTAGCGAAAAAAATCGTGTGGCGGTAATCGAAAATGGATTTGAAAGATGAAAATGTGTACTATATAATGCCATTGATACAAATATTTCAAAAAAATTTGGTTTCCCCGCAATAAATTTATTTGCCAAAATATCATGAATTTATTGTGGGGAAAACAAATTTTTTTGAAATATTTCTGTCAATGGTATTATATAGTACACATTTTCCAAAATAGCGATTTTTGGGCCATTTAACTACAAATTACTCAAAAACCTGACATGCTATGGATTTTGCTACGCAAATTCTGCGGCTAGATTCGATTTGAGCGTCACAAAATCTATTAGATTCACCTACTCTGCTTTTTGTAACTGACAAATGCTCAAATTTCGCGGGCCTATGTTATTAAAAAATTGTAGTATATAAAATTATCACATTTATAGAAATTTAGTTGAATATTAAATTTTGAATATTATAATATACAATTTAAAATATATTTACATACATTTTCATTGACAATAGGACATCCTCTGTTGGAAAATTTGGAAAAATCTTTGATAAGAATATCCTTAATTAAGTCTGGATCTTTTACAATAAGAGCGGGTGTTATTCCAATCATGGATTCATCTTTATACTCATCGTATAAGTCTTTCAAATAATCACCTATATATTTTTTCTTAAGCATAACATCTTTAAAAGTACCAAAAACTGGTATTGGTTTTGGACCGCGAATGTCACGTGATTTCCAAAAATCATAGATCGATGTAAGATAATAATAAACAGCGAGAAATGTAGCCGCAATACCGCATAGTATTTCCAAAGTTCCAATCATTTTAAAGGTGCCAATTAATTATTTCGAGCGATGTTTCCTGGAGAAGAAATAATATATTGTTAAAAATTCATTTTAGAGAATTCAAAATTTAATGAAGACTTGTCACGGTCCTATTTAGGATTTATCTGCCACTGTTATTGGTACAGTGAGGATATTGTTATTCATTAGGAGGATCTTAGAAGATGGTCACTCTATAACATTGTGTTCGTCGGTACCGTTTCTCACAAAAGGCCAGTCGGAAATCAGCATGCAGTGGATGCGAACACTTCCACCGACACTTATTTAGTCAGCCAGCAACCTTCCAGGAATCCTCCGTGGCAATCGGCATTGCATCCATCAAGCGAGATGCCAACATCATGTTGGAGTTGCATATCAGCTTGTTAAAAAGCGGCATTAGATGTGAGATCTGGATAGCTCAGTGGTCTAGAGCAGTTGCCCGGAATGGGAAAAATTCGATTCTTTATCCAATCATTTGCACCTCATATATTTTTCTAGTTCACAAATATTGTTTTCTAGCAATTATTCGTTAGGCTGAAAAGTGTGTGAATGCCTTCTTCGCATTATATGTTTCGATGCCATTGCCACGGATGGATTCTGTCGCTCATTGGCTGAATATGCGTACAGACACATCTAACTTCTTAACACATATATTCTTATTTTTATTAGAAGATATCGAATCCGTAAAACATTTCAAAATTTTCAGAAATTAATATTCAATATACCGTTAACTACAAATCTTTCATATTCAAAACACATTATTTCGTATTATTTTCAATTTCGCTTATATTTCTGTAACATCTATATTTTATCATTATCATAAGCATCTGGAATGGGCTATTTAATAATTTTATTAGTCTTATACACATCCATTGTTGAAATCTTATTGTTGTATTGTAACAAATTATCGCCGGCTTCGAGTTGATTGTTATGAAAACGTGGAAAAGACGAAATGATCTACTTCGAAAAGACAAAATGATCATTAGAAAGGACAAATGATCATTAGAAACGACAAAATGATCATGAGATTTCATATATAATTCTCGTAACATTCTCGTAAATTCTCGGAACATTCGAGATTTGAGAAATTTGTGACATATATTTCTTGGAGTCGATGGACCAATTTCTAATCTTACCGCCGCTTTGACTAATTGGACGTTTGTGCAAGTTTAGGCAATAAGAAAAATTATTAAATCAAGACAAAGAGTTTTCACTTTATCGCTCTCCAATAAGTTGTGGTTGTAATAAGATAAATGTAGAGACTTATATCTTGACTTGTTGCTTGTCACCCGTGGATAGGTTAGGATTTATATGCAAGAAATTACATATGCGTATAAGAAAAATGAACTAAAGATCTTTTATAATTTATTATTAAATTATGCTTTATATTTACCAATATATTAATTCCAATCACATAAACTTTTAGCTATTTCTGCAGCTGATAATTTTAAGAATTTTATAATATAAATATATATATATAATATATATATATATATATATATAAATTTTATTTATCTGAGCTATGAAAATATTTTGTTATACTTTGTATAGTAAATTTTATATCATAAAAATAATAATTAAAAGGCAAACAAACCACAAGCATTGATAGATGACGCAAATATCAAAAAAAATAATAATTGAATAGTGTATTAAATTTCAAAAATAATAATATTTAAGCAAAAGAAGGAATACATGGTCGCTAGATATAAAAATTCAATAAAATACAAAACACAAACGTTTTGATCCTCTCTGGATCCTTTTCAATGCCACTTGAAGCAAAACACTAATCAAAAAAATTCAAAAGACTCAAATTCGCACGCAAACATAAAATCATCGAAAAATTTCTAACGTACAAAAATAAAAAGTAGAAATTACAGTCAAATCAAATTTATCTAATAAATAAACACTTCGCAAATGTAAAAATAAATCAAGCTATAGTAATCTCCTAAACACAGATCGGAGCTATGTAAAAAAAAGATGGAGGAAAAAGTTTGTTATCGACTGTAGGAAAAAGCCAAGCGATGAAAATTCAAACGGGCAGCCTTATTACTAAAATTAAAAATTCTTTTTATTTTGCAAATGATAATATGTCCAAAAGAAGGAAAAGCCGAGATCTGAAAAATAAAATAGAACAGAGCAACACGCATTCCCGCAAACAAAGACCAAGCAAAAAAATGCAAGCACAGAAAATAATCATAAATACAATTGATGCAAAATTAATTAAGCGCAGAATATATACGAATAACAAATTGTGCAGAAAAAGTGTGACGAATACAAGCAGTAACGTAGGACCATCTTAACTAATAGCGTTTTCGAAATGTGCATTGCACATGGGCGGCAAATTTTGCATGGATCTACAAATAAAAGTGAGTGATCCTTCACTCAAAGAGTGTGATATTGATGCGATAGAACTTGATACGGAAATCGAAAATGTTTCAATTTTCTTTGAAAATAAACTTAATGCTTTCGGTGTATTGTAATTTTCGGTGTATGTTAAAAAATGAATTAACCACAACATTTCCAAATTTAATAGTATCTTTAAAAATTTTATTGACCCTACCTGTAACAGTAGCTGCAGGAGAAAGACCTTTTCCAAGTTTAAACTAATAAGAAGTTATCTGAGATCTTCAATGTGTTAAGAAAGACTCAATTCTTTAACTATTTAAAGTATAGAGAATAAAATATTTGAAAGCTTAAATAATATAAAAAACATTATTAAAGAATTTGCTACTAAAAAGTCAGAAAAGTAAATATTGATAAATTCAATTATGTTTGTTTTTCTCGCTTTTTTAGTAGTAATCATATACCTACAGAGCAAACATATCACCTACAGAGAAAAATATCATTCTATCGCCAAGAAAAGCGATTACTCAGTTTATTTTTCTTTTTTTAAGTAATAGCTTTCTTCTAGAAAACTATTACTCAAAGAATATATTCTTGATAATAATCTTAAAATTTACTCATCACAAGTGTTAGAAAATTTCATTATCATGTACTCAAAAGAAGAATTTATTTTCTCTTCAAAAATATTATAAAGTTGTATAAAAGAAAAATCAAACTTACTTTACGTCAACTCTTGTATTAAGCAAACCAAATTTTTGTTTTAATTTAATATTCTTGACTAAAATACTGCACTTACTAAAATGCAAAATATATTCAATTAAATTTAATGCTTGTGGTAAACTTATGATATATTTGCGGATATACAAATTTATGATATACTTAAAATAAATAATATTTACTTGAATACAGTATACATTTTTCTCTGAATATATATATATATATATATATATATGTATATATATTATATTATAATATACAGTATACATGGAAATATTATAATTTTTTCATTATTTATTTTATTTGAATAAATGTTTAAAGTTCCATAAAATTGCTGTTTATTAACTCTACAGAAATAAATCTTTCCTTGCCCAATCTAATGAAAGAAGGATGGCAATTATTTGCTTGCACATGGGCGGCATTAATGCTTAGAACGGTTAGTCCTAGTAACATATCGTCAAAATTCAATCATCAAAAGCGAACGATATATCGTCGGTGAAATAGTGCAACAGACTGAGCCACGCGAAAAGAAGTTTAGGCACCAATGAAAGGGAGGGAGAGGGAGAACCGAGATACAGGAACGGAACGAAAACAAGACGTGGCTCTATAATTATTTTGAAGGAAAAGACTTTATGATGGAAAGATAAGATTTATCTAAATTAATATTGTCATTCTGAACGTTCAAACTACTTTTTTGCCATGTAATATGGATCATTTCCGAAATGATTCTTCTTAAATATAAAAAATCTTCCAAAATCCAAAATTTTCACCTTATCCCATTTAAATTCATGTCCCTCTAACCTGTGTTAAGAGATCACTGAGAGAGATTCAAAGGGCTTATTAATGTTCGGTTTATGTTCTTTTATTCTAGTAGTGAGCTGTCTACTAATCGGCCCTATATAAGAAGCAATTTTCACAACAGACTTTATAAACCACATTAGAATGATTTTCTGTTGGCAAAGGCTCCTTGTAAGTTTTTAATAAAACGATTTTTTATCAAAACGATTTAATTTATTCAAAATGACAAATGCCAAAGATTTGTTCAAATTAGCGGCGATATTTTTGAATTATTTGGAGACACTATGAAATCAAATTAAAAATTGAAATTTAATACACTATTAAATCATTATCTTTTTGGTAATTATGCATAAAAGGGGCCTCCTCTCCGATTTGCTTTATTTTTAAATATGTTATAGGCGAGATCTTCCCTAGTAATTTCGTATACATATATATATAAGAGTCAGACTCAAATAGTTTTGGAGATATAAGCTGAAAAATGATAAAAATAAGAATTACAAAAATAATTTGAATAGAATATGTGTATTTGTAAACTTTGCTTTGTCTTGCAAAGTACATGCGGGGACACCGCATGTTACCCCCCTACGGGGGGAAGATTCCATTTTTGGAAGATATAACTTAACCCAACCCATGTCTGAAGTGTGGAATATATCTGACTTCGCATATAAAGTTACAAACTTGTATAAACCATATGAATCATATAAAGCGAATGTCATATATCAAGGTATTTCATTTCAGACACAGGTTGGGTTAGGTTATATCTTCCAAAAGTGAAACTCCCTCCGCATGTACTTTCCAAGAAAAAGACAAAGTTTACAAATACATATATTCTATTAAATATATTTCCTTAAACATATATGACATGGTAAAATTATAATATCTACATTTGCAACTTTCCACGCGAATTTTTGTATTTATTATTTTTATCCTTTTCCAGCCTATCTATATCTCCAAAACCACGGTCTTACATACAGGTCTGGAAACTCCGGTGGTGGGGGAGGTCTCACTTAGTGTGTCCGTTTCTGGAGTTCACGCTTTTCCCCCAAGGTTCGCTGCGATCTAGAAGTGGCAATGCGAGCGAGAGAGATAGAGATAGACGGCAGTAATCATTTAAAAAATTTTTTTTATATTAATATTAATAATATATGTAGAATATATATTGATAATATATAATAATATATAGATAATATATATAATATAGAAGATAATATATTTTACACTTACATCAATAAGGATTTTTCCATCAGAATCTCGTTTCACAAGACTTCGCACGATGCATTCTTCTTCAAAATGCTTCTCACATACTGGTTCGATTGTAACCTCGCGATACCGGGAATTGCGGCCTCCCACATCTCGCGCAAAACTTCAGACTGAGGAACTCTGAAGAGCGAACACTTTGCCTTGACATTTTGTCTCATTTTCCGACAATTTCTAATAACTACACACAAATTCGGCATCATGAAAAAAAAAATGTTATCTTTGATACGACCGCGATTTCGTTCAATGTACATAAACAGAGACAACTACTGCAGACTGTCTCTGTCTCTCTCGCTCGCATTGCCTCTTCTAGATCGCAGCGAATCTAGCAAAGCGTGAACTCCAGAAACGGACACACTAAGTGAGACCTCCCCCACCACTAAAAAAGGCCTGAGTTTCCAGACCTGTATGTAAGACCGTGTCCAAAACTAATTGAGTCTGACTCTTGTTTTCATACACAATTTCATACATATATATATATATATATATATGAAATTACTCGGGAAGATCTCCCCTACATACATATTTAAAAATAAAACAAATCAGAGAAGCCCCTTTTATGCATAAATACCTCTTTTTTATCGTTGTGTTTATCAACGCTTATGGTTTGTTTGCCTTTGAATTATTATTTTTATAATTTTTATTTATTAAAACCTTTTAATTAAAAAAATTTTTTTCTTTATTTTAAATTTTATACATAATTTTTTAGTACTTCAAACAAAAGATTTACAATTAGAGAAAAAGACTATTGAAATCTCAAATACGATGCAAAATCTTATTTGTTTTATTCTTTTGCCAAAAAAATTAATAATATATACACAGAAAAGAAAACTGAATAGCTTTCCGCACGTATTAATGCAAACTGTTGAAACTGCATTGCTACCGTTTTTTATATTCTATGCCAATACATGATGTATAATTAATTTAAGATATACAAATAGATAACACTAAATATTTTTTACAATACAGAACGGTGTTCGATCTAAGAAAAGATAAAAAGCAAAATGTACAAAGCAAATATTTATTCATCGTTGTTGCTAACAAATGTTTAAGATCTAAGTTGTTGATAAGTTTATGTATTCAAATTAAATATGAAATAACATATAGTATCGAATTAAGTAAAAATTTTATGAAAAAGGAAGGAGAGAGAGAGTAGTGATAATTTTTTGGAATAAAAAAAAACATGAAATTAACACATTAATACATTTTACGTAAAGGGACATAAAGTTGGATTAAATTGTTACGAATTTAAAAAATAGGAAAAAATTTCCTATAATTGGAATGTAAACTAAAATAATTTTTATGAAAATATATACAATTTATCACATATTAATTTTTAAATATATAGCAAATATTAAATATAATCATAAAATTTTATTTAAATATTTTAAATATATTGCAATATATTGCAATAAATATATTGCAATAATATATGGTTTTTAAACCTTATCCATCCATTGATAATGTTTTATCGCATTCTAGAAGAAAATCATGTTTAAATTTGTTTACTTAGAATATGTTATCTAGAATATGTTATCTAGAAATATTATATATGTGTCGTATAATTCTCTTGTGATTTTATCCACAGAAATATGAATAATATATAGATCACCATAAAATGTTCATACATTATGTAAAAGAACGTTGAATATGTGTCCAAAATGTATAATTTATGTATAATTTGTTATTCATTCTCATTATATTTTTCCATTCTCATTATATTTTTCCATCTACAACTTGATAAGAGCAAATATATTGCGATATAATCTTTTTCACATATATTTTTATTGCACATATATTTGCACATACTTTATATACTATACTATTTATATACTATATTTATACAATATACTATTATACAATATACTACATTTATACAATTTGGCAGAATTTTTAAATATAAGCTTTAATTAAAGTAATTTTTTCTTAGCTAAACTTAACTTTTGGATTAAATCTTTGACTATAACTTATTATCAATAAATATCTTAAAAATTTGATTTCAAAATATGATGATATACATGAAATAAGTTATTTGAAATAATCTATAAAATAATGTTTTTAGGGTGCATTAACTCACGAAAGATTTCTTAATTTTATCTTAAGTCAAGAAATATATTAATAAATATTTAAACTTTTTAAAACTTTTTTGTTCTTCTTATAATAAAATATAATAGTAGTAGTAGTAGGCACACTTTCCTAGCTAGCACACTTTCGTCATTTTGACGTGATGTTCTGGTCATCCTCTGACTAAAAATGACGTGTTAAATGACGTATTTATGATCGAAAAATGATGGAATGTTACAGATAATTGACATCACTATAAAGACGTTATAAAAATGTTATTTTATGACGTTATGAAGACGTTAAATGTTAAATAAAAATCAATTTAGATATATGATTAATACTATTTATTGCATAAGATAAAAAATATTGTATAAGAACACAAACATTTATACATACACATATATTTATTTAATAAACTATATTAATAATTATGAACTATAACAGTACAAAAATGTAACATATTTATTATATTTTTGTAGGTCTTCCGTTTCCGGTAGGTTAGGTGTATGACACGTGTGAGTAAGCCGAATTTTTAGAGTGGAGTTTTGAAGTGTGTGAGGAGAGTGTGTGGTTGAGAGGGAGGTCATTGGAAAGCGAAGGTGGAGGTAAAGTGAAGGAAATAAGGATAGGATTAGGAGAGAAGGATAGAAGGAGGAAAAGAGTGGAATAAATGAAAAGTGAAAATAAACGGTTAATCACAGACTAGGAAGTTAGTAGAGGTGCGTACATAATAGGTGGGAAGTGAAACCTAGCGAGGACTAGATAAATAATATGTAGGGGAAATAAAAGCACTAACGAGGAGCAACTTAAGGATAAGAAAAGGAAAGATGGAGAATAATAGAGAAGCAGAGAGGGGAGAGAGGGTAGGAAATATAATTTTAAAAGGAAAGATAGGGCAAGCAGCGGTAGGAAGAAGAGATAGTGTAGGAGCGATAGAAGAGTGATGTAAGAGAAAAAGGGATGGAACAGGAGAGGAATCAGAGGAAGGGGGATCAAGTAAAAAATCTCAAAAAGATATGATAGGAATAGTTTTGGAAAAGATTAGAGAAATGAAAGTAGAAGAGAGAATGGGAAGGGAGGAAGTGAGGGAGGGAATAGAAGGGATAAAAATAGAGATGAGAATGAAGGAAGAGAAGTGGGAAAAGGAAAAAGAGGAGATGATGAAGAGAATCAATAAATTAGAAAAAAGCATAAGAGAAAGTAGAAGTGGAAGGAAAATAGAAGAAAGGATTCGAAGAATAGAGGAGAATTTAGAGAGGGAAGAAAGATTAAAGAGAAAGAGAAACTTAATATTCAAGGGAATAAGGGAAGATAGTGGAAGAATTAGAGAAGGAATTGAAAATATTTGTAGAGAGATAGAAGTGAGTGTAGGAATTGATGAGGTAAAAGAAATAAAGGCAGAGAAAGAAGAGAAAGGAAAGATGGTAATAGTTAAATTAAATTCAGAAGGAGACAAGAAAAAGATTTTGACAAATAAAGGTAAATTAAAAGGGAAAGAAATATGGATAGAAGAGAACTAGACTTTTAAAGAAAGAAAGATTAGATGGAGATTAAGGCAATTAGCGAGGGAAGAGGAGAGAAGAGGGGAGAGGGAATAGGATATGGTAAGTTATGGATTGGAAATGAAGTTTGATTTTGGGATGATAACGAGGAGAAATTAAAAGATGAAAGGGGTAGAAAGAGGAGTAAGAGGAATAGAGGAATAGAGGAAAGAAGAGGAAGGGGGGGAATAAAGAGTGGGCTTTTAGCCGAGGAAAGGAAAGCGTTAGTCATAAAGAAGGTAGAAAGGGAGAGGGAAGAGGAGGGAAGAGAACGAAAAGGAAGGGGGAGAGAGGAAATGGAAGGAGAGAGAGAGAGAAAAGGAATGGAATAAGATAAAAGATAAGTATAGGATTGCATTTTGGAATGTGGCAGGTTTGGGAAATAAGGATAAGGATTTTTGGAAGGGATTAGAAGAGTGGAATGTGATGATTTTATGTGAAATGTGGATAAATAGTAAGGGGTGGGAAAAAATTAATATGAAACTACCGAAAGGATATATATGGGTGACGCAATGGGCGGAAAGAAGAAACAGGAAAGGAAGGGCAATGGGAGGAATGATCATAGGAGTTAGAATAGGAATAAGAGCGGAAAGGGAAAAGGAAAAAGAAAATATGGAGGGAATGATAACAATAAAAGTATGATTAGGAGCGGAAGAATGGAAAGTAATAGGAATATATATAAATAATGATTTAAAGAGAAAGTTAGAAGAATTGAAGAAGTAGACAGAGGAAAGAGGAGAAAAAGAAAGAATAATAATAGGAGGAGATTTTAATGCTAGGATAGGAAGAGGGGGAGGGATAATAGGAGAAGAGGATATAGAGGATGAAAGGGAATCTAAGGATAAGAAAATGAATAGAGAAGGGAGGAAGCTATGTAGTTTTTTGGAAGAACAAGGGTGGTCGGTGCTGAATGGAAACTTTAGGGGGGATGAGGTAGGAGAATGGACTTATGTAGGAGAGAGGGAGAATTCAGTAATAGATTATGTGATAGGAGACAATAGAACAAGAAAAAGAATAATAGAATTTAGGGTAGAGGATAGGATTGAATCGGATCATAGACCAATAACGGTAGGGATTGAGGGAGAGAAGAGAGGATTGAGAGGGAATAAGGGAAGAGGGAGAATAAAAAGGGGAGACTGAACCGAAAAAGGGCAGGAGGATTTTAGGGAAGCTTTTAAAGGGGTAATAGGATACGGGGAAGGAGTAGAAGAAGAATGAGAAATATTGAAGAAAGAAATTAGGAAAGCAATGAAAAAGGTGGGGCAAAACGAGGGAGAAAAGAAAGAGAAGGGATGGTAGGATAAAGAATGTAGGGAGAAGAAAGAGGAAGTAAAAAAAGAAATGAAAAGATGGAGGAAAGAGGGGGGAGTAGGGAAAAGATATAAGGAGATAAAAAGAGAATATAAGATATTATGTGAGAATAAGAAAAAGGAAGAGTTAGAAAGGTGGGAGAAGGAAATAAGTGAGGCTAAAACGGAAGAACAAGTATGGAAGATAGTCAATAGGGATAGGAAAAAGAAGAGAAGATTGAATGAAGGGATTGAGATGGAAGAGTGGGATGAATATTTTAGGGGACTATTAGGAGGAATAGAGTGGAAGACAGTGTGGGGAGGTGGAAGAGAGGACGGAGAGGATGGAGAAGAAGAGCTGGGATGGGAAGAGTTCGAAAAGGCAGTAAACAAGATGAAAGATAGGAAGGCAATGGGAGGAGATGGAATAGAAAATAAAGTATGGAAATATGGAGGGGAGAAGGTAAAAGAGGGATTATGGGAGATATGTAGGAAGGTGGAGGGGAGAGGGATGGCCAAAGGACTGGAAAATAGGATATATAGTACCTATTGTGAAGAAGGGGAAAGGTGAAAACGTAGGAGATTATAGGGTGTGACTTTGACGCAGACAGCGTATAGAATTTATACAACAATATTGGCGGAAAGGTTAAGGGAGGAAATAGAGGGAAAAGGCTTATTACCACCGAGTCAGACAGGATTTAGGAAAAGGATGGGCACAATAGACAATATCTATACATTGAACTATTTAGTTAATAGGCAGATAAATGGGAAAGGAGGGAAAATGATAATTCTATTTGTGGATATGAAGGCGGCTTTCGACTCGGTGGATAGGGAAAAGTTGATAGAGGCAATGAAGAAAAGAGGGGTAAGGGAAGGATTGGTTAAAAGGTGTAAAGAGATATTAAGGGAAACAAGTAATAGAGTTAGAATTGGAGAAAAGGAGGGAGAAATCTTTTGGACAGTTAAAGGGGTTAGACAAGGATGTCCGTTGAGCCCGAGTTTGTTCACGCTGTCGCAGATATGAATGAGGTTTTAGAAAAAGGGGGATGGGGAGGTGTAAAGTTAGGGGGGAGGAAAATATATACTTTAGCATACGCGGATGATATCGCAGTTATGGCAGAGGATGAGGAGGGGATGAAAGGAATAATGAGTAAATTAGAGAAATATTTGGACGAAAAAGGAATGGAATTAAATGTAGGAAAGACAAAGATTATGAGATGTAGAAAGGGGGGAGGAAGATGGAGGAAAATAGATTGGAGGTGGAAGGGAAAAGAGATAGAAGAAGCAAAAGAGTTTAAATATTTGGGTTATGTAATTAAATATAATGGCAGTCAGGATGCACAAGTGAGAGATAGGATGAAAAAAGGAGCGGCAATATTAGGACAGATATGGGGAATTGGGAAGAAAAGATTTGCAAGGGATTGGGGAAAGAGGATATGGCTATTTGATAAATTAGTATAGACGGTAATTAGTTATGGAGTGGAAATATGGGGAGGAAAGAGAAGAGATGGAAAAGTTACATGAGAGATATTTGAGGTGGGTGATGGGAGTGGGAAGAAATACAGCAGGTTATATAGTGAGGGAGGAAATACAGAGAAGTTGAAGGGAAAGGCGGGTTTAAGGGCATGGAGTTACGAAAAGAGACTAGAAGAGGAAAAGGGAGGAAAGTTAGCAAGGATATGTTGAGAAGAGATAAGAAAGAGGGCGAGGAAGAGGGGATGAGGAGAGGAGGAGAGAAAGGAGTTTTGGGAAATAAGAAAATGGAAGATTGAGAAGGTGGAAGAATTAAAGGAGAAAAGGTTGTTGAGGGAAGAAGAATTGTGGGAAACGGAGAGAGGAATACAGAGAGAGGAAAGATGGGAGAAGATAAAAAGATCAAAATCGAATAGATGGTATCAGTGGATTAAGGGGGAGGAAGGAATACCGGGGTATTTAAAGAAGGAATGGGGAGAGAGTAGGTGGCAAAGAATAGCTAAGTTCAGGTTAGGAGACGGGATAAAGGAAGGAAAATATTAGGAGGAAGAGAAAAAAAGAAAGTGCAGAATATGTGGGTGGGTAATGGAGACATGGGAACATTTATGGGAGGAATGTGTAGTTAAAGAAGTGGGAAGTACATGGAAGGAAAGAGTTGGAGAAATTTTGGGGGAGGAAGGAGAAGGAGAAGAATGGTTAAGAGAAATAGAAAAGATAAAAAATAGGGAAAAGGGGGAAGAAGAGATGGACGGGAATGAGTGAAAGGAAAGGAGAAAGGAGTTTGTAAACGGAGACGGAAGTCCAAAATAAGGAATGGATGGATGGAAGGAATGTGTGTCTGATGCGGTATGAGATATCTCTCTCTCTCTATTAAATGCGAAGTTTTTTTTTTTAGTTTTGGTTCTTTTTGCATGTAAAAATGTTAGCAAAAGACCAAAATGATAAGTTTGTAAAAAAATTTTTATGTTATATTTTATAGGTATTTGTATTAAGTTTATAAGGTTTTTTTTTGTATTTGCTTTTCTTTTATATTTTATTTTTATATGATTTTTGAAGCGATAAAAGAAAGAGATTAGAGGATATGGATTTTTGACGGGTATAGGCACACGAAAAGAAAATGTATTATTTTTTGTAACTCTGAGGAGAAACAATAAAGTTATCTATCTATTACATTTTTGTTATTATAGTATTATTATAGTATTATTATAGTATTTATAATTATTAAATAATTTATTATGTATGTGTATGTATATATACATTTGTGTTTTTATACAATATTTTTTACCTTATGCAATAAATAGCATTAATCATATGTAATAAATCAAATATAATAAATATGTTTCATTTTTTTGTATTGTTAATATACAGGGCTTTCGAAAAGTAACGGACCCCCCTATCTCAGAATCTATGTATCATAGGGCAAAATGACCCGAACAAAAGTTTTATGGTTCATAAAGTTCTGTTTTTTTGTGACCTCAAATTTGACCTTGATCTTGACCTTGAAGGTTTTTTGAAGGTTAATTTGCATTTTTTAAATGGGAATTGCTATTTTTGACCCCGGATTGGAAAGAGCGGGAAATTTTACGTTCAGATATGTAATCTTGTGATGGTAAAAATGACATCCAAATCCTACTTTTATCCTACTTTTAGCGCTATCCAGGAACAACGACGTAGACGTAGTAGAATTCTGTTCCCTTTGGGGTGTTTGGTTAACGTGAGTCCCCTCGCCTCTCACGAATCGGGGTGCTTAATTAACGTGAGTCCCCTCACCTCTCACGAATCGGGGTGCTTGGATTACATATCTGAACGTAAAATTTCCCGCTCTTTCCAAATCCGGGGTCAAAAATAGCAATTCCCATTTAAAAAATGCAAATTAACCTTCAAAAAATCTTCAAGGTCAAGATCAAGGTCGAATTTGAGGTCACAAAAAAACAGAACTTTATGAACCATAAAACTTTTGTTCGGGTCATTTTGCCCTATGATACATAGATTCTGAGATGGGGAGGGGGGTCCGTTACTTTTCGAAAGCCCTGTATATCCAATTAATAAATAGTTAAGTAATAAATATAATAGATAAGTAATTAATATAGTAAGTATATAATTAAATACAAGTTTATTAATATATAAAGAGTAACTGTATACATACATACTATATATTAGGTGCTTGCATGTATTCTGATCATTTTTTCACTTTAAAAAGGCATTTATTGAGAAAAATTGATACAATATATATTAATCAAAATATTTTCCATCATTTTCTACAACTTTTTCCCACCTTTCTGGCAACATAGCGATACCGTGTCGAAAGAACGATGTTGGTTTGGCAGCGATCCAATTATCGATCCATTTTCGCACTTCTTCAGCATTTCGAAACCGTGTGCCAGCCAAGCCATGCTGCATCGATCTGAACAAGTGGTAATCAGAAGGCGCTATATCTGGTGAGTACGCTGGATGAGGCAGAACTTCCCATTCGAGCTGCAACAGTGTATCCTTCACAACTCTTGCAACGTGTGGCCAAGCGTTGTCATGCAAGAGGATGACTTTGCGTCTGTTACTCGCTATTGCTGGTCTTTTTTGCAACAATACGTCGTTCAATTTGTTCAATTGACGTCGGTAGACATCTGCAGTAACAGTTTCATTCGGTTTTAGCAGCTCGTAATACACTATACCTTGCTGATCCCACCATATGCATAGCAAGACTTTATGGCCATGAATATTTCGCTTCGGTGTCGATGTGGATGGCTCTCCTGGACTAACCCATGACTTTTTGCGTTTGGGATTGTCGTAGTAGATCCACTTTTCATCGCCAGTCACAATACGCCAAAGAAAACTCTTCTTTTTTTGCCAACAAACAACAAAAGTAATGAATGTCGGAAATGCAATTTTGAGCGTTCCATGATTAGCGTCTGTATATATTGAATAATTAAATTATACTAAATGGAAAACTGTTATTTTATGTAGAGAAATGTCAAAACCATCGAATTTAACAGTTAAGTTAGGTTGGTTAACAGTTGTTTGCATTGATCGCATTTTCACCAATAGATGTCGCTGATCAAAATACATGCAAGCACCTAATATATATATATATATATATATATATATATATATAATTTATATTAATATAAACATTTATTAAAAACACTTAATATTAATTAATAACTAATTAATATATGATTAAAAACTTTAAAAATGAAAAAGACAAATGAGAGAGATAATTAAAAATTACTTATTTAAACTGTGTATAATAGGAAATGATACAAAACAGTTGTTGTTAATAGAAAAACCAATAAATTTTGCACATATAGTTGATATTGGCCATGTTCTCAGATCTTCTGACATATTTTCAACAACGTTTATGTAAAGCTCTGATGAATCATATAGATAATCATAGAAGCATGAATATTTGTTAAATTGTTTTCCTATTATAAAAATATCATCTTCAGTTGTAATAACAATGTTTTGTATTTCAACAATTATAATATTTTCGTCATTACAAGACAGTAACAATCTGCATTGCTATACTGCTTCATTGTTAAAATAAAATTATTTAAATAAATTAACAAATTCTGGTTTTGAGGCTTTCGCGGCCAATGGAATCATTAATGCAAAAGATTTCCGGATGGATGCCGCGTGATTTGACAGCGTAATGCCGACGTTTCGCAAACGTTGCAGTTTGCATCTTCAGGGTTGAGAGCTCCGATATTGGGCTTTCTTGGGTTGTGGTCCTTATATATATTTCCAAAGGGTTTTCCATCTGCGAGAAAGTATTCTGTTATGAGAGCTCCGATATTGGGCTTTCTTGGGTTGTGGTCCTTATATATATTTCCAAAGGGTTTTCCATCTGCGAGAAAGTATTCTGTTATGAGGCCCCCTGGTGGTGAGAGTACATACTAAGGACGGTGTGCCATATAGTGCTTGTTTGATAGCCTTTGTCGCGGTTGAGGTTGTCGGGATGTTTTAGAATTTCTAGGGCTTCCCGATATACAGAGCTTTAACAATTTCTGAACCAACTTCCCTGAATGAAGAACTAGAACATCTTAACCAGGTCTTGACCAAGAATGGATATAACAGGAAAGACATCATTCGAACAACAGAAAGACTGAAAAACAAAATTTCCAATATTGAGATATCGAATGAAAAAGAAGAAGAAGGAAAAGGTAAGAGAGATAAGAAGTGGACGATCCTTCCGTATCTCCAAGGTACAACAGAACGCATTAACAGAATCCTGGGTAAACACAACATCAAAGTAATTTCCAAACCTCAAAGAAAGATTGCGCAAGTGCTTCCCAATCCCAAGGACCAGAGATCACACCTGGATACACTAGGTGTGTACAAGATTCCTTGCGCCTGCGGAAAAGTGTACATAGGAGAAACTGGGAGAAAGATCAGTACACGCATTAAAGAACACCAACGATGTGCCAAATACAACCATTTTAGTCAATCAGCCTTGGCTGAACATTGGATGGAGACGGGACACTCGGTGCAATATGACAAAACAACCAGATTAGCCTCCACACAAAACTATTTCGCCAGGAAACATCGCACTCTCACCACCAGGGGGCCTCATAACAGAATACTTTCTCGCAGATGGAAAACCCTTTGGAAATATATATAAGGACCACAACCCAAGAAAGCCCAATATCGGAGCTCTCAGCCC
This sequence comes from Camponotus fellah, assembly GCA_030586385.1. Lineage (NCBI taxonomy): Eukaryota > Metazoa > Arthropoda > Insecta > Hymenoptera > Formicidae > Camponotus > Camponotus fellah. The sequence goes on from JAPIVC010000315.1 coordinate 550,122, forward strand.
TGAAGATGCAACGTTTGCGAAACGTCGGCATTACGCTGTCAAATCACGCGGCATCCATCCGGAAACCTTTTGCATTAAAATTAACAAATTAAAAAATAATCTCAAAAGGTTCTTATGATAAGAATCGCAAAGCAAAAATAAAAGCAAAAGAATCGTAGACGCTGAACTTATTGCGTAAACAAAATATTAAAAATTGTTACATAGTAGTAGAAGCGCACTGCTCATACAAAAAATTGTTCACAAAAATTATAAAAGAATTCTATTTCGACAGACGTTTCGACCTAACTCCAAGTCCTTTTCAATGTCAAAATTAAGAATATAAAGTAATAATATAGAATGAAAAAATTAATAATAGTGTTCAAAAATAAAAATCATCGCACAAAAGTCAAAGGAATTAAAATAATATACAGGAAATAAATCATAATTTTAACCAGTTTTGAGATTGAAAATGGAAAAATATAAAACATATAAAAGTCAAAAAGGAATACAAAATACATGATATAATGATCGAATATACGAGCAACAGCCCGACGCAGAAATAGGAAGCTCACCTTGCCAATGTGCTTTGTTGTAACGTTGTTATAAGCCACAAAATCAAGCGCAGAAATTTATTATGTGTTACAGAAAGAAAAGATAATATGCCTCGAAGCCAAATTAGATTAATACAGAAAGGAAAGAGCACTCGCAGAAGACCGTGTATCTGAGATTATAAAAAACAATCAGAGCGACCACATCTTACGTCGAAAGCACATGCTCACATAAAAATATAATTACAGAAAACGCTAGGCAGAGCGATGATAAAAATGTGAAACTCATACTCTCATGCAATAAGAGAGTTAGAACAAAATGTTAAAGTTGTAAAAGTAGCACAAAGACATAGTCAAATTTCACAGCGAGTAATGCCGGCAAAGAACAGCGCAACACAATGAGAGCCGGTGATAAGGCGGACTGGGAGAAGGGGAGGAGGAGGTGATGAAAGAAAAGAATGCGAACCACGAACGCAAATACGGCAAACGCGGGAATCACCAAAGGAAGTGTCGACAAGTAGATGGCGCGAGGAACACACTGGCATTTATTGAGTACAGAGGGATATATTTTATCCAATTTTTCTGTATCACTTTGAATGTTAATGCCGAACTATTATTGTGTGATATGCAGCATTTCTGAAATAGTTCTTTTTTTGTAAGAGGGTTCCTTGTCTAAAATTTCAGCTTCACTCCAATTAAAGTCATGGCCCAGTAATCTATGAATGGAAATGACACTCAGTTCTGTGTTTTTCAAATTAATGTTTTTCTCATGTTCGTTAATACGTGTTTTCAACTGTCTTTTTGTTTGGCCTACATATGAGGTTTCACAATTGCTACAGTTTAGCTTGTAAACAACGCTGGAATGTTGCATCTTTGTGAGAGAATCCTTATGGAGTTTAATGACTGTATTCAATTTATGGTCAACTGTGTATGCCAGAGTACTATCCAAACTTTTCGCCAACGTAACAAATCTCTCAGAAAAGTTCTTTATGTATAGAATCGTGAAGGACGAGGGACCAAGAGAGGAAGTAGCTTGGGAGGGGATCTCTGGAGTATTGTTCTTTGAGATCAGATATTTTATTCTATTGTAAATCATTCTAAAAATGAAATCTATCGGATAACCATTATGAAGAAGGATGTTAATCACAAGATAAATTTTCCATATGATAACGCGGATATGAAAGTTTAAATATTTTGTCTACTAATCCTATGATTACTCCTTTTTTGTGCATTAAAGGATGACGTGAATAGAAGTTTAGAAATCTACTTGAGAAAGTAGGTTTTCTAAACTAATTAAACTCCAAGTGTTCCCCGTTGACGATAAGTGTGATATCCAAAAAGTTCAAAGAATTAGTTTCTGGGACTTCAATGGTGAACTACATTCTTTTGTGAAAGGAATTAAACATATTAAGGATATTCGGAATGAGGTAAGAAGGAGCTGCTAAGGCAATGTCGTCGACGTATCTAACATAAAATGGAATATGAAAAGGTAACCGAAAAAGCATTGTTTCTTTTTTGTATGAGTAGTGCGCTTCTATTATTATGTAACAATTTTTAAGTAATATTTTGTTTACGCAATAAGTTCAGCGTCTACGGTTCTTATGCCTTTATTTTTGCGATATTTAAATAAAGATTCTTATATTGTTTTACCCATTTATGAATGTTATTAATTAAAGGACCAGAATCATGTTCTATTTTGTAATCACAATGAAAATTTAAATTTATATGATTTTTATTTAATGAAAGATTAATTTCTGTAATTCTGCGATATATTTGTTGTTGGAGACTTAACCAATTGTTTCAGTTGACATAAAAAATTTTCGAATGGTAACGCTGAAAACTCATCTAAAGTACGGTAAGCTTCAACATCATTACAAATATCACTTAATAAATGGACATTATAAACTATAAATTCTAAGCCATACAAATAATTTTTACAGTGCTTAATAAAAATATTTGAAATCTTTTTCACAGTCGGAAGGATAACATTTTTAATATGTTTATTCGACAACAACACAGAAACTACAAAATGTAATAGAAGAAAATTTTTATAAACAGCTCTATTTAATACACCTTTGAAAACTGCTAGACCTGAATAAATTTTTAAAAATCTAAATTCTGCTGCAATTCTGAAGTTCTTCAAGTGAACGCGGTTTACGATTGAACTCTATTGGAATATATTTTTTAAACTAAGAAGACGTTCTGAAATTATATTTATTTTTCTATGTGATAAACGTACTTGTAATAGACTTTGAAGTAAACAATAACTTTCTAACAATACCTAAGCAAATATTGTGCATGTAATCCGTTGAAAAACATTTTATTATATCTATTGGTAACTGTAAAAGGGCTGTTTGATCTGTATAATGATCATCATCGATATATCTTTTAAATGATTCATCTGTACGTTTTAAAGCTTAAATTAGAAAAAACAACTTTATTTTTATAATATTCACCTGGCTCTCTATACATTTGTCACAGGATGAATAATCTGTATGTTGTTTGATACATTTTAAAAAAGCCTTAGCAGGCGCATCGCATACAAAACTATGAATTTCAATAAAAAAATGGTTTTTTCCAGAATGAAATCCATATGTTAGCAGTTGATTAAGTTCAACAATAAAATCATTTAGAAAACGATCAAGTGATTTTAGTTTAGCAATTCCACAAAAAAACGGAAATAGCAAATGCTGGCACACCGAGTTTAACACCCAATTTTTGGTCATAATTGTAATTTTGAACTATTAAATAGAAGGATTCGGTCGATATTAAATTCAATTTTCAATTTTTCATTGTCTTAAAGCATGTTTCATTTTATATGTTAAGCAATGTACAAGGAGCGTCCCAAACCAAAATAATAAAATTTATCTGTATCCAATTTTATTATATTCGGATTAGAAATTGGAGTTTCCAATAGTATACGACTGGTAAGAAAGAATTATATGGAACAAGTATGTGAAATAAATCAGTTAAAGGTGATCGTGATACATTATGCTTCAGAGCCCATTGTATTAACTTTTGCAAAATATTCTTATTTTCGTTTTCTATATCTAATGAAGAATTTAAATTTTCACCACTTGTGTGTAAAAAATTATATTCATTATTGTTGGGTATATTGCGCCTTCTGACAGGCGCTAAGCACTACTGATTGACGATGCCTTTATGTTTCTTAGAATATATGTTTCTTAGAATATATGTTTCTTAGGATATAAGTTTCTTAGAATATACGTTTCTTAGAAATCGCGCCGGCCGGTTTATCTCTTAGCTAAGGGCATCTGCACCGGATGGAGTTCGGAGAATTCCTCGAACGACTGTGCACACGGCACGATAGTAGGAGGAGGTATTAAAAGGCCGATCGAGAGATGGACCGTCGGAGAAGCATAAGTGTGGTCGACGTGAACGGAGCATAACGACGTGCTTCTATTACTACCACAGTATATACAGTAGCGCAACTCCCTGTCGGCACTTTTAAAGTTTGTGTAACATAAAATGAAATGCGCATGCGCGAAGTCAGCGAATATACCAGTACTGCTATCTGTACTTACCTCTCTCTCTCTCTTCTTTGATTTTCATTCTCTTTCTAACACATTATAATATGTAATATAAATTCAATTCAATAAAACTTGAATATATGTACATAAAGAAATTGTGAAAAATATAACACAAAATATATAATGCAAATATATATAAAAAATAGTATATATAACATGATGTGAATATTAATTTACCATTTTGTCATATATAACTGATAGCAGAAAAGAATGAAAAGATATATACTCATAATACTCACATAATACTCACATAATACATATATATGATTTATAATATATTTACATATTAATACTTATACATATAATTTTTAATATATTCATATATTAATTATACATATATATACAATGTGTCCGTTGTGACGTGACGCTTTTGAGCTCCGTCACAGCTACCCCGCCGAGGGGATAAAGCGTGCGCGGGGTCGTTTCTTGCGTCTGCGGGGGGACCTTTAATAATCCGATAGGACCTTTTTTTAGTTATAGAGTTAAGATACTTAGATAGAGTGCGGCGATCTGGGCGAGCGTGCAATACCGAAACTTATATTCCGAGAAGATACCGCAGAAGATTCCGAGAAAGATACCGCCAAAGAAGAGGATACGAAGAGTGAACACAGGTCTCCGCTAACTAAGGTCACGTATCAGGATCCCGCACCGCCGTGAGTCGAGTATCTGCCGAAAATTAATCCCACCTATTTTCAGAATAACGTCGGCGGGGAATCCGGACGGCAAAACGACAGATAATCGCCCAGGCTGCAGACTGGGAGAAGAAATACCGTGGACGAACGAGGCCTGGCCAGCCTGTCGCGTTCACGTGGACGAGAAGTCCCGACCGAAAGTTACCGTCATTCAACGAATTCCACATCCCTGCAAAGGGAGCAACCCGCCGTCCAGCATCTCGAATTTTGAAGGGGCGGAGATATCGACCCCTTCTAGGAAAGATCGACAGGATGCCCGGAAAATCGGGCGGGACTTGAGGGCCCCACGGAGCCAGTAATTTCGAGTCACTGTACGGTGACCCTTGAGAGAGTGCAGACCAAAGAAATTCGTCGAGATCTACCGAAGACTCTACCGCAGCCGCCGACTCAGTGTAAGCCGCCGCCCAGGTAGCCGTACGATTTTTTCCCGGAAGCAGCTGGTGTCGAACTTTGCTAGATACCGTTGCAGGGCGACGGTATTCGCATTGTCGATTTATCGGGTAAGCCTGTGTGCTTTTCGCGTGTGTCGTTGCCGGACGCCAGCTGATACCGGGAGTCGCGGATTCGTCCCTCTCGGGGAAGTTCACACCGACAGTCGTCTTATCGTCTCGTTTCGTATATCGTATCGTACCGTCTCGTACTGTTTTCGTTCTGTCTACCGTAATACCGTTACGTCTCGTATCGAATTTTGGATCGTGCGTGGTGACGAAAGTTAGACATTTCCGTATCGCGTTTTAGTTACCGGGATTTGCGTGAGAGCATTCTTCGCGAGCAAGAGATACCGTATACGCAAAATCTGCTCTGCAAGAATTGCATAGATCGCGAAATCTCCGTTGAATTTTGTGACCGTTAAACTTCGTTTGTGATATCTCGTTTGAGAGTCAAGGTTGTTGTTGTTGAGCGCGAAAGGTCATGAAGATACCGTTAAAGATTGTGAGACAATATCAGTGCTCGTGTACTTGAAATTACCGTTAATAATAATCTTTGTTATATTCTCGAATTTATTGCCGTAACGTATCGCCGACTTTTATGAGAATTTCCGTTCGATTTATATCGAAATATCGCGAGAGGCTCATGCCTATAAATGTATCATATATTACTCGCTTAGCATATTCTGTTCGATATCAATTATTTTCCCGTGATCTATACCGCTAATTACCGCTAATTATTTCAGAAAGTTTTACCGCTAATTATTTGAAAAACACGATTTGTATTGAGATATTTAGTGAGGCTCGCGCCTCCGAGTGCGTTCCGAAATCTGCCGTGTACTCTACGCCGAGTGTTACCGTTTATTTCGTCACTTATTGTCAGTAGATTTTACTTATCGTGGTCGTGAAGATTTATATCCGTTTCCGTCGTCTTATCATTGTACTATTCTCGCGTGTATTATATCGATCGTTTCCGTTACAAATATATCTGACCTTCGTGTCATACGTTATAAATTGTATATCGTTCTTTCCTTTTGAATTTATATATATTACCGTTTCTCATTTATATACCGAGGTTTCTCTGTTCTTTCTTTGTTCATTATCGTTCATTCTTTCTTTTTATTATTATCTTTGTTATTTTTTTTACTCTGTATTATACTTGTTCAATATATTCTAACTAATTATAAGATAAATTGAGTGTCGATTATTTCTCTCTCCCGGAAGTCCTCTCGCGTTCTCTCTCGTTCACAACGAACCCTGCCCCTCTGCCATATACTGAGCTCTGGGTTACCGAAAATCTCGTCCGTTACCGTATCGTTATCGTGGCGCGGAAGACCGCGCCTGGCGCCCAACTTTACTCTCCTACGGGGAGGTTCATAAGATACCGTACGCTACCGCAATTCCGAGATACCGCTTAAGGAATTATTAAATTCTCGTATCGGCCAAAAATTTGCACGCTACCTCCTCGGGATAGGCGTTCTCGAGGCGAGCAACAGCGTGGCACCGTCAATTTTCGACCTTAATGAAATAAGAAAGTAGATTGGCTCAAATTAAGAAGGAATGACCTGTATTGTTTTGGGATTGTCGCAATAATTAACGAAAAATTAAATAAAGAAGATCGGCCAATCTGCGTGAATAGAAGCGCGCGGCGACGAGAGTCGTCTCACTGTAATCCAATAGTACGATCGCGGCGAAGCAGTGGGTGGGTCGCTTTCCGAGACATGATGGTTTGCCATATATCGCAATATCACGCCGAAAAATGATCCGTCCTTTTAGTGGCGAGAAAATGGTGCGCTATCATTTCCACACCACCTGCAGTAGATAGCATGGTGCGCTTTTTTATAGTGATTTCCCTCATAGGCCTATTCCACTCTCAATTTGAAAATTATTCAAAATGCCATTACTATACGCTGAATACATCGTAAATGTGAAAAATTAATGGTGACAGTACCTTTACAAAAATTGATCCGTGATTGAAAATCCCTTGATAAAATGTATTGGACACGTTGATAAGTTGATGATAAAGTGCTTCACAAATCCTTTCTTCATCTCGTATACGAAGGCGCACTGCTGGACCGGATATTATGCACGACACCCAGTTTCACATAATTATTGCACAACACGTAAAATTGTACTACCACTTGGTTTTCGTGCATGCCCGAGAAATGATTCCATGTAAATTGCGGCCGCACATGTCCGCTCAGCTGTCAGCTGTAGTTGCGTGCTGCTGGCGTACGCAGTTTGGTAACAGCGTGAGAGGGCTAAGACGTTTTAATAAAAATCTTATGTTTGCGTAGTAAATTAACAGTGAAAATGAAGTATACTCTGCAGGAATATACGGATATGAGTGTGGCATACAGACTAGCGGCAGAAAATACTTATCGTGCGGCCGCAATTTACGTGGAATCATTTCTCGGGCGTGCACGAAAACCAAGTGGCCGTACAATTTTACGTGTTGTGCAATAATTATGTGAAAGTGGGTGGGTGTCGTGCATAATATCGAGATAAGCAGTGCGCCTTCGTGTACGAGATGAAGAAAGGATTTGTGAAGCATTTTATCATCAACGTGCCATTATCAACGTGTCCAATACATTTTATCGAGGGATTTTCAATCACTTTTTGTAATGATCAATTTTTGTAAAGGTAGTGTCACCATTAATTTTTCACATTTACGATGTATTCAGCGTATAGTGGCATTTTGAATAATTTTCAAATTGAGAGTGGAATAGACCTATGGGGGAAATCACTATAAAAAAGCGCACCATGCTATCTACCGCAAAGTGGTGTGGAAATGATAGCGCATTATTTTCTCGCCACTAAAGGACGGGTCATTTTTCGGCGCGGTATTGCGATATATCGCAAACCATCATGTCTCGGAAAGCGACCCACCCACTGCTTCGCCGCGATCGTACTATTGGATTACAATGAGACGACTCTCGTCGCCGCGCGCTTCTTACCTATAACTCTTAACACATCGTGACTGAAGAGATGCAAGTAAGCATCAAAACGTCTCACTTTTAGTTGCTTCAATAAATGTGACTTTGACATTGTATTTACCGATTTTTAACTGACCTATCTTCCGCAGTTGAGCTCGTAGTAGGCTGATTAATTGTAACCATCATCGTTTTTTTAATTATTATTAACGAACTATATCAGCCTTAATTAAGTCTGGATCTTTTACAATAAGAGCGGGTGTTTCAGTGAATATTCCAATCATGGATTCATCTTTATACTCATCGTAAGTCTTTCAAATAATCACCTATATACTTTTTCTTAAGCATAACATCTTTAAAAGTACCAAAAACTAGTATTGGTTTCGGATCGCGAATGTCACGTGATTTCCAAAAATCATAGATCGATGTAAGATAATAATAAACAGCGAGAAATATAGCTTCAATACCGCATAGTTCCAATCATTTTAAAGGTGCCAATTAATTATTTCGAGCGATGTTTGCTGGTAAAGAAAAAATAATATATTGTTAAAAATTCATTTTAGAGAATTCAAAATTTAATGAAGGCTTGTCACGTTCCTATTTAGGGTTTATCTGCCACTGTTATTGGCACAGTGAAAATATTGTTATTCATTACGAGGATCTTGGAAGATGGTCACTCTATAACATTGTATTCGTCGGTACCATTTCTCACAGAAGACCAATCGGAAATCAGCATGCAGTGGATGCGAACATTTCCACCGACACTTATTTAGTCAGCCAGCAACCTTCCAGAAATCCTTCGTGGCAATCGGCATTGCATCCATCAAGCGAGATGCCAACATGCTGGAGTTGCATATCACCATGTTAAAAAACAGCATTAGATGTGAAATCTGGATAGCTCAGTGATCTAGAGCTGTTCGAGAATAATTCGGGTATCGATAGGATCATTTAGAATCAGGCGCGCTGTTGCTAACCGTCTCACACGCCTGACGGCGCCACCTCTCGAGCTTGCATGTCACGTGACCCGGTACAGGCCCAATATGGAACTTCTTTTCCGGAAGCTCGTCAGTCGTTCTCTATCACAGAGTGTATAGTGCACGTGCTTTGTGTCGCTCCCCTATCATTCTCACGGCTCAACTTTCTCAACTGCTTTCTGCGCTTCTTGCTCAGTGCTCACCTCAGTTTTGTATCGAATTATCAGTGTCGGGATTAATTATTGTCAGCTCAACACGAATACGCCTTAAGGCACGAGAGCGGTGTGCTCGCGCGTGCCACGTGCTCACTCGTAATCTCTACATCGGAAGTGCGGTGTGAGAACGTCGCATACATCGACGGGCTCATCCGTACTGCTCACGTGAACTCGTAGACTGCTCATCGTATTTCAAAGTGCTCATTATTTTTACTTTGCGCTCAACCGTGTATCAACCAGTTTTCACCGGCCATTTGCGTGTGTGTGCTCGTCCCCTCGCATTTGGCCGTCTCGGCCACGTGCGTCCGACGAGTCGGTGCGAACCGCGTCCGGTTAACATCCGTCGCCGATTTATCGATATAGAATTATCGAACATTCTGGTCCTTCGAGCCGGATTTGTGCTGAAAAAGTGCTCAAGGTCAATCTCGCGTGTGCCTACGTGCACACAGCCGGTGTTCACGTGATACAAATCATAACAAACAGATCATAACAAATCATAAAGGGCAAACTCATCTACAATATCATCATGTCTGACGATGGCAAAAGTATTTCAAAATCTCTTGAGGTACCGACAACGGGTCGAGCCTCCAGACCGGCCTCGCCGACCGGATCTACCGCCTCATCAAGGAATGTTTCTTATGCTGGAAATACTCGTGCTCAATCTACACCGGCTCAATTATCAACGGAGCTCATACTAAAGGTACAAGCTCAAAGGGCGAGGTTCACTCTAATGAAAGAATTCCAAAACAACCTTCCTAGTTCAAAGGAGGAGTTGTTCGAATTTAAAGTGCATATAGACGACACATAAGATGTTCTCCAAGCATTCATACTTTGAAACCGTGTGACCAGCGGATTGCTTAGATCATGAGTACTTCTCACAGGACTGCTATTTGGACGCTCAACGGACATACACATCATTGACAAGAGAGATTGCAAGACTTCGAAGCTCATTTCCACCGGATTCAGCCAGCTCATCGGTCTGTCCAGACACCACGCCTCATACGAAACTTCCGGACATTTCACTTCCGGAATTCAAAGGGGAATATTCCAAATGGCCGACATTCAGTGATCTCTTCAAGAGTCTGATAATAGACAACCCCAAGCTATCTGATGTGGAACGGCTCCATTATTTACGTGGATGCCTCAAGGATGCACCAGCTCAACTCGTCGCCAGCCTGCCACTCACAGGAGCTTCGCTTACAATCTCGGGATCTACTCACATCGCGCTATGAAAATAAGCGTCTCATAATGCAATCTCATTTTGACAAACTTTTCGGGATCACAACGGCGCAGAAAAACTCAAACTCATTAAATCTGCTCATTACTACAGTTTCAGAGACTCAAAAGGCGCTGCTCAATCTCGGTGTGACCACCACTCTCGGAGCATGATGGTCTATCATGTCTTAAAATACTTGGATCCAGCAACTAGAGAAGCATGGGAACTCTCTCTCGGCTCTGCAAAGGAGTATCCCTCCTGGGAAAAGATGAGCTCATTTTTGACCGCTCGAGTGAGGGCTCTTGAAAGGATCGAGGCAAGAGGAACAAGCTCACAGACATCCTCACAACGGACATCTTCTCACGCAAAGAATCAAAGGACCAGCTCCAGCTCACGAACTGCGGCATTCGCTCACAGCTCAACAGCTCATCCGTGCGACCAGTGTCAAGGGTCTCATTACATAGTCGCATGTGAACAATTCAGAAGGTTGCTGCCTGTTGCACGCCGAGCCATTACAAGTGAGAAAAGGGTATGTTACAACTGTTTAGGCAGGCATAATGTAAAGGCGTGCAGATCATCTAAAAAATGTAAGACGTGTGCTGGGTGGCATCACACGATGCTGCATGATCCTGGCCACGCCAGCTCAACGAAAGACACCGCTCAGCCCTCAACATCATCAACAGCTCAATAATTACTCGGTGCAGTCGCCCATACATGCTCATCTCAACAAAGTTTCCGCTCAGCTCTTCTCGGAACTGCTCTTGCGCAAGCCATCACCAAATTAACAGCTCATCCAGTGCGCCTGCTCATTGATTCAGGCTCAGAATTGACATTTATTTCGGAACAGCTCACTCTTCAGCTCGGCCTTCCTCGGCATGCATCATCGCTCACTATCAATGGAATAGGAGGATCCCGATCAACTCAGACTCTCGGCTGTACTCAACTTCAGTTGAAGTCCGTCCATTCAATGGAAACCGTGATCATTGAAGCACACATCTTAAAAAAGCTCACATCATTGATCCCATCTATCAAGGTCACTCCTAGTGACTGGCCACATGTTAACGGTCTTTCCCTTGCAGATCCTGAATACCATCGTCCTCGAGCAGTGAACATCATCATTGGGGAAAATCATTACGGCTCAGTTGTCAAGCCTCAGATCATTAGAGGTGACATCACCAGTTGCCCAACTCTCAATCTTTGGATGGATTCTCATCGGACCAGTGAATGTGACCAACTCAGCAAGTGTGCACCAAATAACAGCTCATCAGCAAGATGCTCTCAATGAGCTTCTAACAAGATTTTGGGAACAAGAGGAAGTGCAAGCAACGCTGACTCTAGCGGAAGAAGAATGTGAGGCTCACCTTCAAGCTACTCACACCAGAGATACATCAGGACGCTACATTATACGGATCCCACTCAGCTCATCACCTTCAGCTCTAGGAGAATCTCGAGAGACAGCATCGAAATGTCTAAAACGAACCATTCGTCGATTGAGCAAGGATGCTCAATATCGCCAGCTCTATACAACATTTCTCAAGGAATATGAAGATCTCAGGCACATGAGGAGAGTCTCTGGTGGGGGATCGGAACTCAGGAAAAACCTGGCACATGATTCCTCGGAATTAGGAGGGTTAAGGGAAGATTCAATCAACCCGTCTTTGGCTCATCCACCATTCTATCTGCCTCATTACGGAGTGCTTAGACCATCGAACAGTATATCGAACAGTACATCGACGAAGCTCAGAGTCGTCTTTAACGGCTCAAGTCCAACATCCTCTGGGAAATCCATCAACGACATCATGCACCGGTGTAAATTTGCTGCTCAATGTAATGGACGTGCTCATATGGATCCGTCATCATTGCCACATCTTTGCGACTGACATTACAAAGATCTATCGGCAAATCAAAGTACACAAGGAGGATTGGAATCTGCAGCGAATCTTATGGATTGATGACCAGCTCAACGAGATTCCTTTCCATCTCACTACCGTAACATACGGTACACGTGCAGCTCCTTTCTTGGCTACGAGAGTATTACTTCAACTGGTCAAAGATGAAGGCAGCTCATTTCCACTAGCGGTTCCATCACTAACGCATGGACGTTATGTGGACGATATCTTCGGGGGAGCAGACACAATCTCAGAGGTCACAAATGTCGCTCATCAAATCATAGGCTTGTGCAATGCGGGCGGTTTCCCTCTCGCAAAATGGCATGCAACAGATCAACAATTTTTCACCGACATCTCAGTATCATGTTCTCAAACGAATACAGTATCATTGGACGACTGCGAAACCAAATTACTCGGACTCAAATGGATTCCTCAAGAAGACAAGTTTGCTTTCTCATCAAAGTTCAACTCACCTCCAAGGAAGCTCACCAAACGCCTCATACTATCTGAAGTGGCTCAGATATTTGATCCTCTCGGTTTGATTTCACCGGTTGTAATAAATGCCAAGGTTTTATTACAAGAATTATGGTTACTCAAGCTCGGCTGGGATGATCCCTTACCAGCATCTCTCAGTATAAGGTGGCTTTCAATAAGAAACCAACTCAACGCGCTGGCCAGCGTCTCAGTTCCATGATGGTTTAATACGTGGAGTGATTCCACTGTGGAACTTCATGGTTTTTCGAATGCTTCTCAGCTCGCTATGGGAGCAGTCATTTATTTGACTGTCAACTCACTGTCCACAGGCTCATACTCAATATTGGTGTGCTCTAAAAGTAGCACCTCTCAAAAGGTTGACAATTCCACGTTTAGAACTCACAGCAGCGCTCATACTCACAAAGCTCGCCGCACATGTCAAAGCCACACTGAAGCTCAAGGTAGGCGCAACTCATCTATGGACAGATTCTCAAGTGACTCTCAATTGGATCAGATCGCACTCATCTTGTTGGAAGGATTATGTCAGGAACCGAGTAATGCAAATTCAAGAATTGTGCACAGATACTACCTGGCGTCATGTTCCTGGCAGTATGAATCCGGCGGATTATGCTTCGCGAGGCGTTAACACCGACCAGCTCAAGGATCATCCGTTGTAGTGGATCGGGCCACAATGGCTCACTAAAGCTCAAACGGAATGACCCTCTCAACCAGAATTGTCATCATCCCTTGGCAACTCAGAAGCTCGGGCAGGAATCTCATTAATTGTTAGTGCTCCAAGCCCCATATATCACTGGGACTTGATCTACCGATACTCATCGCTCAATACACTGCTCAGAATTACTGCCCTTTGTACAAAATTCATCGGCAAGCTCGGGAACTCCCTCAACACATCCCCATCTCTCATCTCACCAATGGATTTACAACAAGCCCGGCTCTTCTGGATTAAGGCAACTCAAACGGCATACTTTTCTCAGGAAATTAAACTGCTCACTAAGGGATCATTGTTACCTCATTCTCACGCGTTCTCAAGACTCACTGCATTCATCGACGAAGGGAGTGTAGTAAGAGTTGGAGGGAGACTCAACGAAGCTCAGCTCAACTACGGAGTAAAGCATCCTGCAATTCTACCCAGGAACTCTCCGTTAACAAATTTAATCATTGATAAAGCTCATCGGGCAATTCTCCATGGTGGTACTCAGCTCACACTCTCAAGAATTCGCCAAACCATCTGGATCATCGGCGGGAGAGCTTCAGTCAAATCTCACATTCTAAAATGTGTTGTGTGCGCTCGATAAAGGGGGGCACGAGTCCAACAGCTCATGAGTCAGCTACCATTGGCGCGCGTGACACCCTCACGCCCATTTTCTCATACGGGGGTAGATTATGCAGGACCGATCACGCTCAAAACTTGGAAGGGGAGAGGAGCTAAAACTCACAAAGGATGGATATGCGTTTTCGTATGTTTCGCCTCTTCTGCTGTCCATCTGGAGGTGGTCAGCGATTACTCAACTGAAGATTTTCTCGCAACTTATCGAAGATTCTCATCAAGAAGAGGATTGGCTCAAATAATCTACTCGGATTGTGGAACGAATTTCATCGAGGCGGATAAAGAACTCAAGACTCTCTTTACGAAAGGCTCAAGGGAAATAAACAAGCTCACAACCGCCTTATCAAATGAAGGAACCGAGTGGAAGTTCAACTCACCGTCTTCCTCCCATATGGGTGGAAAGTGGGAGGCGGTTGTCAAATCAATCAAGTTTCACTTACGAAGGACAATTGGAGAAGCTTAGCTCACTTTTGAAGAATACTCTATCCTGCTTACTCAAATTGAAGCAGTGCTCAACTCACGACCGCTCGAACCATTAAGTGACGATCCTGAAGATATTTCAGTGCTCACACCTGGGCATTTTCTCATCGGGGGGCTCTAAATTCAGTTCCAGAACCATCATTAATTGATCTCTCAACTCCTAGGTTATCTCGATGGCAGCTCATCCAACAAAAGGTACAACAGTTCTGGTCTCAATGGTCCGCTCATTACCTACAACGTCAACAGGCAATCTCGAAATGGCATCATCCCTCGAATCAAAGTTGGAACGCTGGTGCTGCTCACGGATGAAAGACTACCCCCTTCCAAATGGCCACTCGCAAAAGTGTTGGAGCTACACCCAGGAAAGGATGGACTCACCCGGATCGTCACAATCAAGACAGCGACAACACAGCTCACGCGCCCGGTTGTCAAGCTCGCCCCATTACCAATTCGCTCATAGGCTAGTTTTACATCAGCAATAATTGCTGATGGCGGGCGGAATGGTCGCGAATAATTCAGGTATCGATAGGATCATTTAGAATCAGGCGCGCTATTGCTAACCGTCTCACACGCGACGCCCGTCTGGCGGCGCCACCTCTCGAGCTTGCATGTCACGTGACCCGGAACGGGCCCAATGTGGGGTTTCTTTTCCGGAAGCTCCATGTCAGTCGTTCTCATCACGGAGTGTATAGTGCACGTGCTTTGTGTCGCTCTCCCGTATCATTCTCACGGCTCAACTTTCTCAACTGCTTTCTGCGCTTCTTGCTCAGTGCTCACCTCAGTTTTGTATCGAATTATCAGTGTCGGGATTAATTATTGTCAGCTCAACACACGAATACGCCTCAAGGCACGAGAGCGGTGTGCTCGCGCGTATCACGTGCTCACTCGTAATCTCTACATCGTGCGGCGAAGTGCGGTGTGAGAACGTCGCATACATCGACGGGCTCATCCGTACTGCTCACGCGAACTCGTAGACTGCTCATCGTACTTCAAAGTGCTCATTATTTTTACTTTGCGCTCAACCGTGTATCAACCAGTTTTCACCGGCCATTTGCGTGTGTGTGCTCGTCCCCTCGCATTTGACCGTCTCGGCCACGCGCGTCCGACGAGTCGGTGCGAACCGCGTCCGGTTAACATCCGTCACCGATTTATCGATATAGAATTATCGAACAAGAGCAGTTGCCCGGAATGGGAAAAACTCGATTCTTTATCCAATCATTTGCACCTCATATATTTTTCTAGTTCACAAATATTGTTTTCTAGCAATTATTCGTTAGGCTGAAAAGTGTGTGAATGCCTTCTTTGCATTATGTTTCGATGCCATTGCCACGGATGGATTCTGTCGCTCATTGGCTGAATATGCGTACAGACACGTCTAACCTCTTAATACATATATCCTTATTTTTATTAGAAGATACCGAATCCGTAAAACATTTCAAAATTTTCAGAAATTGATATTCAATATATCGTTAACTACAAATCTTTCATATTCAAAACACATTATTTCGTATTATTTTCAATTCCGCTTATATTTCTGTAACATCTATATTTTATCATTAAGCATCTGAAATGGGCTTTAATAATTTTATTAGTCTTATACACATCCGTTGTTGAAATCTTATTGTTGTATTGTAACAAATTATCGCCGACTTCGAGTTGATTGTTATGAAAACGTGGAAAAGACAAAATGATTTGCTTGGAAAAGACAAAATCATCATTAGAAAAGACAAATGATCATTAGAAAAGACAAAATGATTTTGAGATTTCGTAAATTCTCGGAACATTCGGGATTTGAGAAATTCGTGACATATATTTCTTGGAGCCGATGGACACCAATTTCTAATCTTATCGTCGCTTTGACTAATTAGACGTTTGTGCAAGTTTAAGCAATAAAAAAAATTATTAAATCAAGACAAAGAGTTTCACTTTATCGCTCTCCAATAAATTGTAGTTGTAATAAGATAAATGTAGAGACTTATGCCTTGACTTGCAGCTTGTCACCCGTAGATAGCTCCAGGATTTATGCGCAAGAAATTACATATGCGTATAAGAAAAATGAACTAAAGATCTTTTATAATTTATTATTAAATTTTTATTTTATTATTAAATTATGCTTTATATTTACCAATATACTAATTCCAATCACATAAGCTTTTAGCTATTTCTACATCTGATAATTTTAAGAATTTTATAATATAAATATATATATAAATTTTATTTATCTGAGCTATGAAAATATTTTGTTATACTTTGTGTAGTTTAAATTTTATATCATAAAAATAATAATTGAAAGGCAAACAAACCACAAGCATTGATAGACGACGCAAATATCAAAAAAGATAATAATTGAATAGTGTATTAAATTTCAAAAATAATAATATTTAAGCAAAAGAAAGAATACATGGTCGCTAGATATAAAAATTCAATAAAATACAAAACACAAACGTTTTGATCCTCTCTGGATCCTTTTCAATGTCACTTGAAGCAAAACACTAATCAAAAAAATTCAAAAGACTCAAATTCGCACGCAAACATAAAATCGTCGAAAAATTTCTAACATACAAAAATAAAAAGTAGAAATTACAGTCAAATCAAATTTATCTAATAAATAAACACTTCGCAAATATAAAAATAAATCAAACTATGGTAATGTCTGAGAGACCGCATGTTATTCATCTGTGCTCCTAAACACAGATCGGAGCTATGTAAAAAAAAGATGGAGGAAAAAGTTTGTTATCGACTGTAGGAAAAAGCCAAGCGATGAAAATTCAAACGGGCAGCCTTATTACTAAAATTAAAAATTCTTTTTATTTTGCAAATGATAATATGTCCAAAAGAAGGAAAAGCCGATATCTGAAAAATAAAATAGGACAGAGCAACACGCATTCCCGCAAACAAAGACCAAGCAAAAAAATGCAAGCACAGAAAATAGTCATAAATACAATTGATGCAAAATTAATTAAGCGCAGAATATATACGAACAACAAATTGTGCAGAAAAAGTGTGACGAATACAAGCAGTAACATACAGGGCCATATTAACTGAGTGTACGAAATGTGCATTGTACACGAGCGGCAAATTTTGCATAGACCTACAAAATAAAAGTGAGTGATCCTTCACTCAAAGAGTGTGATATTGATGCGATAGAATTTGATACGGAAATCGAAAATATTTCAGTTTTCTTTGAAAACGAACTTAATAACTTTCGGTGTATTATAATTTATGTTGAAAAGTGAATTAACCACAATATTTCCAAATTTAACAGTATCTTTAAGAATTTTACTAGCTCTACCTGTAACAGTAGCTACAGGAGAAAGATCTTTTTCTAAGCTTAAACAAATAAAAAGTTATCTGAGATCTTCAATGTGTTAAGAAAGACTCAATTCTTTAATTATTTAAAGTATAGAGAATAAAATATTGAAAGCTTAAATAATATAAAAGACAATATTAAAGAATTTGCTACTAAAAAGTCAGAAAAGTAAATATTGACAAGTTCAATTATGTTTGTTTTTCTCGCTTTTTTGTAGTAATTATATACCTACACAGAGAAAAACATCATTCTACCGCCAAGAAAAGCGATTATTCAGTTTATTTTTCTTTTTCTAAGTAATAATTTTCTTCAACAAAGAATATATGCTTGATAATAATCTTAAAATATACTCATCTCAAGTGTTAGAAAATCTCATTATCATGTACTCAAAAGAAGAATTTATTTTCTCTTCAAGAATATTATAAAGTTGTATCAAAGAAAAATCAAACTTATTTTACGTCAACTCTTGTATTAAGCAAACCAAATTTTTGTTTTCATTTAATATTCTTGACTAAAATACTGCATTTACTAAAATGCAAAATATATTCAATTAAATTTAATGCTGGTGGTAAACTTATGATATATTTGCGGATATACAAATTTATAATATACTTAAAATAAATAATATTTTTAATATTATTTATTTTAAGTATATATTTATTTATAATATTTACTTGACTACAGTATACATTTTTCTCTGAATATATATATAATAAAATATATATATATATAGGGTATATATATATATATATATATATATATATATATATATATATATATATGTATGTGTATATATATATATATATATAATATATATGTATATATATATATATAATATATATGTATATATATATATATATATATATATGTATTGTGACCGTTAATTTTATTTTGGGCAAGAAATTAATTAGGACCAGTGTCGTTGGCCCACCTTCGGCGCGATTTTTACTAAAATGTATCTCGGAAGTTTTGGGCGCCAGGTGCGATAATTCGCACCACTCTAAAACCAGACTCAATACTGACCATACGCAATAAAAAATCTACAAACACTCAAAAGTAATCGCGACGGACGCTCGGCTAGCCCCGTCTCGGAATTGGTAGAGGGGCGGTCCGTTTTAATAACGAACAAGGAAGGATCGAGAATACAAGGAGGCTGCAATTTAAAACAAGAGATTAGTGTAACAAAGATAAATATATTTAACGAAGATCACATAACCGACAATGGTCGATGTAAGACAGATTCACGTTTTATTTCAGATGGAATATAATCGATTTGCGTAATATTTACCGGCAGTGACGGGCCGGTCTTCGAACGTGATCACCGCGATATCCCGTGTTACTCGATAGAAAAAGCAACATAAAAAGTATCGGAATTTCAGCTAGGGGGGAATAGAGCCTCGGCAGTCACAAATTCGAATTAAATTATTGATTATTTATGCCGCGATGATAGTTCGATTACTGACATTCGTCTGTTATAAATCAAAGATGTTAATAATGACGATAAATAAATTGGTCAAATACAAAATCGAGAGAATCGATTCTAATAAACGTGAGTTAGACAAAGATAAATTTTGAGCGATTATACAGGCACAACTGACTGAATAATCATACAATATAAAAGATCGAACGCAAACGCAAACAATAAACGGTACTAGAATTTCAAAAATACGAACGATAAACTATAACAAAATATTGGAAGGTTCACGCCGCGGGGATACGCGAGTCGATGCCGCAACGCAATCGTCGGCTATCGAATATCGCAATCGTCTTTGTGTGTGAGTTTGCAAATCGAAAAATTATTAAACACAGAATTTCGCAATATTACATTAATCATGACAAAATACAAAAATGACTGTCGGCGCTTAACCGGGAGAGAGGGCACTTAATATTATTGTAGCTCGAACAAAGAATGTCGGCCGGCCGTCGCGCTCTATTGCGCAATTATCAAAAACGCGAATAAAGGACTCTAAGACAGCAACACTTCGGCACGGACTCTGTTCGGGCTAACTCTACCTGATACTCTACTATACGGCTTGAGGAAGTCGACGTTCGTCTCACCGGTGACTCCTGTAGATCCTCGACGCTCTCGGCATCCGCACTTGTAATCGACAGATTTGGGCCGTCGTACTTTCACGCAGGTCCGCCGAACAGTGACGAGCGGGAGGCCCGTCGGAATCGCGCCGGCAATTAATTTGTAAATAGGCCACTTGGGGCGCTTCCGCAACCCTTAGGATCGTCGCGGGCCTCAATTGTTCCTGCGGCCTTCACGGCCATATTTGCGCCTGTCGTACTCCGTTTCCTCTCGGAATTTTCCTAATTCTTTGCAGCTGCAATTCATAGTGGGGTTTCCTTCCGGTAGCTGCTCGCCGATATCTTTCTCTGATCTCTTGGTAGCGCTGAATTCGGACGAGCTGGCTCCGTTTTCGGGGTCCTCGCTATTATTCCTGCTGATCATATGGAGATTTATAGGGGCGACAGCGACAGTTTAAAATAGATGTTGCAAATTTTATAAGGCGGATAAGAATACTTAACTCGGCGTTCTCTTCCTACTCGGCGCCTCCGCTCATCCCGAACTTCCTTTAGCTGGGTCTTCTACGCCGGGTCGAGTCATCGGATGAGATCCCGTCAATGTCCATCCTCACAATCGCTAAATTTTACTCTAATAAATCTCGCAAATATAATTTTACGCTAGAGAGGCGAGTCTACCCTCGCCTCCAATATTCGCTCTCTCTCCCTAAATCAAGGGAGAACGAGGGCCCAAAAATGTTTCCGGTCGGATCTCGCGATCCTTGTGACGGACCGCCAAGCATCACGTCACAGTATATATATTATATTATATTATATATATATATATATATGTATATATATATTATATTATAATATATATTATACATAGAAATATTATGATTATTTCATTATTTATTTTATTTGAATAAATGTTTAAAGTTCCATAAAATTGCTGTTTATTAACTCTACAGAAATAAGTTTTTCCTGCCTTGCCCAATCTAATAAAAGAAGGATGGCAATTATTAGCTTGCACACGGGCGGCATTAATGCTTAAAACAGTTCTGGTAACATATCGCCAAAATTCAATCATCAAAAGCGAACGATATATCGTCGGTGAAATAGTGCAACAGACTGAGCCACGCGAAAAGAAGCTTAGGCATACCAATGAAAGGGAGGGAGAGGGAGGACCAAAATACAGGAATGGAACGAAAACAAAACATGGTTCTATAATTATTCTGAAGGAAAAGACTTTATGATGAAAAGATAAGATTTATCTAAATTAATATTGTCACTCTGAACGTTCAAACTATTTTTTTGCCATATAATATGGATCATTTCCGAAATGATTCTTCTTAAATATAAAGAATCTTCATCCAAAATTTTCATCTCATTCTATTTAAATTCATGTCCCTCTAACCTGTGTTAAGAGATCACTGAGAGAGATTCAAAGGGCTTATTAATATTTGATTTATGTTCTTTTATTCTAGTAGTGAACTGTCTACTAATCTGCCCTATTTAAGAAGCTGTGCAATTTTCACAACAGATTTTATAAATCACATTAGAATGATTTTCTGTTGGCAAAGGCTCCTTGTAAGTTTTAATAAAACGATTCAA
The DNA here is from genome assembly GCA_030586385.1 of Camponotus fellah. NCBI lineage: Eukaryota > Metazoa > Arthropoda > Insecta > Hymenoptera > Formicidae > Camponotus > Camponotus fellah. The sequence continues at coordinate 571,780 of JAPIVC010000315.1, forward strand.
TTTATTCAATATGACAAATGCCAAAGATTTGTTCAAATTAGCGGCGATATTTTTGAATTGTTTGGAGACACTATCAAATCAAATTAAAAATTGAAATTTAATAAAAATAAAGCAAATCGGAGAGGAGACCCCTTTTATGCATAATTATCAAAAAGATAATGATTTAATACACTATTAAATCATTATCTTTTTGATAATTATGCATAAAAGGGACCTCCTCTCCGATTTGCTTTATTTTTAAATATGTTATAGGGGAGATCTTCCCTAGTAATTTCGTATACATATATATATAAAAGTCAGACTCAAAGTTTTGGAGATATAAGCTGAAAAATGATAAAAATAAGAATTACAAAAATAATTTTAATAGAATATATGTACAACCGATATGTACCGTGACAAAGGCTATCAAACGAGCACTATATGGCACACTGTCCTTAGTATGCACTCTCACCACCAGGAGGCCTCATAACAGAATACTTTGTCGCAGATGGAAAACCTTTGGAAATATATAAAAGGACCACAACCCAAGAAAGCTCAATATCGGAGCTCTCAGCCCTGAAGATGCAAACTGCAACGTTTGCGAAACGTCGGCATTACGCTATCAAATCACGCGGCATCCATCCGGAAACCTTTTGCATTAATGATTCCATTGGCCGCGAAAGCCTCAAAATCAGAATATATGTATTTGTAAACTTTGCTTTGTCTTGCAAAGTACATGCGGGGATACCGCATGTTTCTCTCCCTCCTACGAGGGAAGGTTCCATTTTTGGAAGATATAACTTAACCCAATCCATGTCTGAAGTATGGAATATATCTGACTTCATATAAGGACATATAAAGTTATAAACTTATATAAACTATATGAATCATATAAAGCGAATGTTATATATCAAGGTATTTCACTTCAGACACAGATTGGGTTAGGTTAAGGTCTTCCAAAAGTGAAACTCCCTCCGGGTGTTCGCGAATAATTCGGGCATCATTAGGGTAATTTAGAATCGGGCGCGCTGTTGCTAGCTGCCTAACACGCAACGCTCACCTGGCGGCGCTACCTCTCGTGCTTGCATATCACGTGACCCTGTACGGGCCCAAAAGTGGGGTTTGTTTTCCGGAAGCTCCTCGTCAATCGTTCTCAACACGTTGTACTAGTGCACATGCATTGTGTCGCTCCCTTATCATTCTCATTATTTAGCCTTGCTCAATCGCATTCTGTGCTTTTGCTCCGCGCTTGCTTGTGTTAGCATGCTTTCTTTCTGCTCATCGGTGTCGGAATCTATCATTATCTGCTCATCATAAGAATACGCCTCACAGTCTATTGTTATCTCACCATAAGAATACGTCTCACAGCACAAAAGCTGTTGCTCGCGCGTGCCATGTGCTCATCTAGTTCCCGGTATTTAAAAATCATATTGCTTTCGGCTCATTATAACAGAAGTGTGATGTGTGAACGTCGCATACAACGACGGGCTCATCCTGCACGCTAAGCTACTGCTCAACGCGAACCTTAAGACTGCTCATCTTACTATTTGCTCGCCAAAACCAGATCGATTATTTCACCGGCCATTTGTGTGTGTGTGTGTGTGTGTGTGTGTGTGTGTGTGTGCTTGTCCCCTCACATTTGGCCGTCTCGCCACGCGCGTCCGAAGAGTCGATGCGAACCGCGTTCGATTACCAACCCGTCGCCGATTATTTGATAAGCAATTATCAAACACATGGTAAAATTATAATATCTACATTTGCAACTTTTCACGCGAATTTTTGTATTTATTATTTTTATCCTTTTGCAGCCTATATCTCCAAAACTATTTGAGTCTGACTCTTATATATATATATATATATATATTGTTACGTTCCTCGCACACTCCTCGGGAAATCTCACAATTCTCTCGCACTATCTCTCGCGCCCAAAATGAAAACGCATGCATAAGATGAACCAGAACTTTAATAATAATAATAGGTAAAGTAACACAACGTAATATAACAATAACTGAAATAAATGTAAATGAAAGTCCGCCGTCGGAGGAAACGTCCTCACGGCACGACAGCCCGCGGTGAACTCAAACATGGCGCCGGAAAAACATCCGCGCCCCGTTGTTTATCAACAACCCTCCTAGCGATGATATCCAAGGGATAAAACGAAGATGTTCAGGGGATGAAAACCAGGGACGTAACACTGCCCCCCTTCTTCGAGATTGTCGTCCCGACAATCAGAAAGAGAGACAGAGAGCTCTTCAATGATGCTGTCCTTAACCTGTGCTACGATGCCGACTTCAGGACTCCGACGAATATCCTTGTTCTACCCTGGACTCCTGCCACAGGTTACCGAACAATTCGCCTTCCCGGATCCTATCGCACATCTGACGCACGTCGACTCCAGGGTACCAACGAGCCTTCCTGCTCTCCCTGGACTGCTGTCTCAGGTTACCGAGCGACTTCGCCTTCTTGGTCCCAATCGACTGACAGCCACTCGACTTCAGGATTCCGGTGAACCTTCCTGCTCTACCCTGGGCTACTGCCTCAGGGTTACCGAGCGTTCCACCGTTGGAATCCCGTCGTCCTGATTCCCTGCGAACTCCAGAAAGCTTCAGACAAGGGGGGGGTTACTTCCGTGGACCCATCATCCCTTACGGACTCCCAAGTCTCCGCCTCGGCATTTGCCCAAGGTCCCGCGGGAAAACCACGGATCAAAAACCGCGGGCGAGGCGGTCTTCTTAGAGTCAATCTTCCCAAAAACCTTCCTCAAACTCCTCCTTTTCCATCAAAATAAGAACTCCTCTCTTTGGAATTTCTGAAAAAGAAAAACAAAATTACGCAGTAACGAACTCGCCCTGCTTCCATCCATTTAACTTCTCTCTCTGAATTTTCCCGAAGAAATAGATATTTTTTGGGCTCCAATTTTTCCTAGCAATTCTAGTCCCTTTCCAGAAAAGGAGCTAACCTATCCGCATGAACGACCTTCTTCCTAGGAGTCTTTTGAATGCAGTAAACTACATCATTAAACTTCTTTATTATGCAATACGGTCCTTCCCAATTGCTCTGTAATTTCTGAGCCTTTCCCTTACTCCTCCGGGGATTGTAAAACCAGACTCTCTCCCCTTCCTCGAAAAGAACCGTTCTAGCTTTACGATCATATCTGGTCTTCATCTGCAAAGATCTCAACGCCATGTGTTCCCTAACATCGGAATGGATTTCCTCCAATTTTTCCCTTAAATTCTCTACAAAATTCTCTGGAGGAAGTCTATCTTCAAATCTAGGAGTTCCTTGCAATAAATCCATTGGCAGCCTAAGCTCTCGAGCGAAATATAACTCCGCAGGTGTCACTCCCGTAGTTTCATGCTTCGAAGATCTATAAGCCAAAAGAAACATAGGGACCCATTCATCCCAATCCTTCTGATTTTCCGAAATGTACTTCGCTAAATAATTAATAATCGTCTGATGTTGTCGTTCTACTTGACCATCGGATTGAGGATGAAGCGCAGTGGTCCTCGTTTTCTTAATCCCAAGGAGTTGCATTAATCCCGCAAATAGCTGAGATTCAAAATTTTTGCCTTGATCCGTGTGAATTTCCAGAGGTACCCCATGCCTAGAAACAAATTGGCTTACGAAAACTTCAGCCACCGTCTTGGCTCTTATGTTCTTTACAGGGAAAGGTCTTCCACCCACTTCGTAAAACAATCAACCATTACAAGCAGATATTTATTTCCGGCCTTGGTCAATGGAAAAGGACCAAGAATATCCATTTGTATCCTATCCAAGGGAGCTTCAACGTTGTACAACTGCAAGGGAGATTTTCCTTTTCCAAAAGGACCCTTCCTCGAAACACAGATCTTGCAAGTTCTACACCATTTCTCCACGTCCTGTTTGCAGTTTGTCCAAAAGAATCTTTTCCGAATTTTCGCAAGAGTTTTATTAACTCCAAAATGTCCTCCCGATGGAGAATCATGAGCCTCCTGTAAGATCTCCTTAATACGTTCATGAGGAACAATAAGTTGGAGGAAACTGGTAGATTCGGGGCTTCCCATCTCTTATAAAGAACTCCATCCTTTAGGACAAGAGAAGACCGAGCTTGTCGCGTTTTCCTCGGCGTCTTCGGCGAATGTTGAATTGCAACTTTTTTTTTTTTCCTTTTTCAACTCGTTGCCGCTTCAATCCCGGACGAGCCCCCAAAATGTTACGTTCCTCGCACACTCCTCGGGAAATCTCACAATTCTCTCGCACTATCTCTCGCGCCCAAAATGAAAACGCGTGCGTAAGATGAACCAGAACTTTAATAATAATAATAGGTAAAGTAACACAACGTAATATAACAATAACTGAGATAAATGTAAATGAAAGTCCGCCGTCGGAGGAAACGTCCTCACGGCACGACAGCCCGCGGTCGAACTCAAACATGGCGCCGGAAAAACATCCGCGCCCCGTTGTTTATCAACAACCCTCCTAGCGATGATATCCAAGGGATAAAACGAAGATGTTCAGGGGATGAAAACCAGGGACGTAACAATATATATGTACGAAATTACTCAGGAAAATCTCCCCTACATACATATTTAAAAATAAAACAAATCAGAGAAGAGGCCCCTTTTATGCATAAATACCTCTTTTTTATGGTTGTGTTTATCAACGCTTGTTTGCATGTAAATTATTTTTATAATTTTTATTTATTAAAACCACTTTTAATTAAAGAAATTTTCTTCTTTATTTTAAATTTTATATAATTTTTTAGTACTTCAAACAAAAGATTTACAATTAGAGAAAAAGACTATTGAAATCTCAAATACGATGCAAAATCTTGTTTGTTTTACATTTTTGCTAAAAAATTAATAATATATACACAGAAAAGAAAACTGAATAGCTTTTCGCACGTATTAATGCAAACTGTTGAAACTGCATTGCTGCCGTTTTTTATATCCTATGCCAATACATGACGTATAATTAATTTAAGATATACAAATAGATAACACTAAATATTTTTTTACAATACAGAACAATGTTCGTTCTAAGAAAAGATAAAAAGCAAATATTTATTCATCGTTGTTACTAACAAATGTTTAAGATCTAAGTTGTTGATAAGTTTATTTATGTATTCAAATTAAATATGAAGTAACATATAGTATCGAATTAAGTAAAAATTTTATGAAAAAGGAGGGAGAGAGAGAGTAGTGATAATTTTTTGCAATAAAAAAAAACATGAAATTAACACATTAATACATTTTACATAAAGGGACATAAAGTCGAATTAAATTGTTACGAATTTAAAAAATAAGAAAAAATTTCCTATAATTGGAATGTAAACTAAAATAATTTTTATGAAAATATATACAATTTATCACATATTAATTTTTAAATATATAGCAAATATTAAATATAATCATAAAATTTTAAATATTTTATAATATGTTTTTTAAACCATATCCATCCATTGATAATGTTTTATCGCATTCTAGAAAATCATGTTTAAATTTGTTTACTTAGAATATGTTATCTAGAAATATTATATGTGTGTCGTATAATTTTCTTGTGATTTTATCCACAGAAATGAATAATATATAGATCACTGTAAAATGTTCATACATTATGTAAAAGAATGTAGAATATGTGTCCAAAATGTGTAAATAATTTTTTAATTATTTTTATTATATTTTTCCATTCTCACTATATTTTTCCATCTACAACTTGATAGGAGAAAATATATTGCGATATAATCTTTTTCACATATATTTTTATTGCTATCACATATATTTGCACATACATTTATATACTATACTATTTATATACTATATTTATACAATTTGGCAGAATTTTTAAATATAAACTTTAATTAAAGTAATTTTTTCTTAGCTAAACCTAACTGGATTAAATCTTCGACTATAACTTATTAACAATAAATATCTTAAAAATTTGATTTCAAAATATGATGATATACATGAAATAAGTTACTTGAAATAATCTGTAAAATAATGTTTTTAGGGCGCATTAATTCACGAAAGATTTCTTAATTTTATCTTAAGTCAAGAAGTATATTAATAAATAAACTTTTAAAAACTTTTTAAACTTTTTAAACTTTTTAAAACTTTTTTTTGTTCTTCTTATAACAAAATATAATAGTAGTAATAATAGTAGTCCCAGCTAGCACACTTTCGTCATTTTGACGTGATGTTCTAGTCATTCTCTAACTAAAAATGACGTGTTAAATGACGTATTTATGACCGAAAAATGATGGACTAATGTCACAGATAATTGACGTCACTATAAAGACGTTATAAAAACGTTATTTTATGACGTTATGAAGACGTTAAATGTTAAATAAAAATCAATTTAAATATATGAAAAACAAAAGGTAACTTGAAATTTAATCGACCAACTAGTCAAGTTTAGATCTTTATTTTTCACAACCATTTTCGACCATTTGGTTGTGGTCCTTTTCAAGTAACTGAAAACACGATAAAAGAATAAAGTAAAAATGAGACGGTAACATTAAGATGGTAAAGTGAACAAATTAAAACGCCGTGTTGTCAAATTTGAATACATACGTTGGAAAGAGAATGTGAATGTCAAATTTCCATAGTCAAGATTTTTAGGGTTGCACCATATATAACTGAGATATAACAATGTCAAAATACAATATCAAATTAGGTGGAAAACTTGTCAACAATTAAAAACAAACCATCTAATTTTTCCGTAATTAAAGAATATATATAAGTCAATAAGGAAATTTTAAGAAACACGTCATGTCGGTATGAAACACAACCCATCAATGACAGTATCAACAATTTAGGCGACCTTTATTATTTTATCATAAATATTATTCAAACTGTCTGTGTCCCTCTGTAGATTAATTGTGTTGTTAAATTTCTTGAAAAAGAACATTTCAGCTATTTTTCTCTTTTTTATAAATTGTTCGACATGCAATATGTTAGGTTCTGTCCAGTCAAATTCATGCCCGTATTCTAGCCTGTGTTTACTTATAACGGAGTGACAAGATTCATGTAATTTGATATTGTTAAAATGTTCTTTTACATGTGTACTTAAATGGCTTATAAAATATTTATTTAAAAACACTTATTTAATCTAATTAATTTTTAAATAGATATCATACGATGTATGGATATCACACACATTAATAATAATAATAATATTAATATGTTAAATGTTTATTATGTCTACCACGCATTCTTCAATCGAACACATGATCGCGTTCGATAGCCAGTAGTACCTTAATCTACCGCAACCTATCACGACAAAAACTGCTTGCCGTCGCATTGTCGTCGCGTCGTCGCGTCGTAAGTAACATGTCCGCGCGCGTTTCTTTCATCGAGTGATTTTAATCGCCAACAGTTATTATTCGACAGTGATTAGTGATAGAGTCATCAGTAAATTTCTCGTCTCATCGAGTGAGTAAATAAATGTGATTACGTTAAAGTTTATAAAAGAATGCAGTTCATGAAAGAAAAAAAACTTTCAGTTAATAATTTAGTGTGGATTTCTGCCTTGTGCAACGTGATATCTACGTTAAATTTGAGAACGTACGATCTATCGGAAAATTCATTTCTCCTTCAAACAATTACAGCAATACATCAAAAGTCATCGAACAAGGTAATAATAACTATTTTTTGACGTTATGTGAAAACAGATCTCGGGAAACACAGAGGGACAGTATGTCAAAGAAAATTCATAAAAGAGAGGGGGTTTTAGGTGGGTAGGAGTACCGAGTTGGTAATTCGACTTGGTACTCGAGTCCCACATAACTCACTGGATCGATCGGTGAGTATGCATTAAAATGCATTTTCCCCTCCTCGAAAAAAAAAAAAAAAAATTACAGGTGAGTGAGCGAATGAAGAGAGAGAGAGAGAGACAGACAGACAGACAGTGTATGTGTTCGCATGTGTGTCTGTGCATGTGCAGCGATCAGCTAATCGCAGCAGGCGCTCCGCGTAAGCGCCCGCGGCTGACGGTGAATCGCGCCGCCCCTGCCTGCCTCTTGTACCCGACCCGTCATGCGTCAACTACTTTCTTTAATAATTCGAAAACTAAGCTTCGGACGAAATTTTGCAAAAGGAAAAATCATCTTAGAATTGTCTCACTAATATGTCATTTCAGGGACACAGGGGTTATTTTGAATCACCCTGTATATATATATATACAGGGTGTTGAAAAAAAGGGTACATATTTTGATAGCAGGTAGTATTGATCAAAACAAGAAGAAAAGATCTAATTAACATGGGTCCTAAGACTAATATCTTCAAAGATACAAGCTATTTTGTTATTTGAGCTCTTTGTCATTTTCTTATTAGTCGATGACATCCAAACACTGCAGGATCGCATTTTCAATGCGTGTCGGCAAATTTCTGACCAGCCAGGTGTATTTGAAAGAGTGCGTGATTCTCTAGGAATGAAACATGCGTGAGAGTGAATGGCAATCACATAGAGCACCTCCTCTAATGCTGAGTCAGCATTAAAATTTTTTGTTTTTTGTAAAAAAAGAGTTTTTATTTTGTTATCATACATTCAGTTTCTTTACTTCAGTTTTTTTATAGAAGATAAATAATTACATTTCATATTAAAATAAAAATTGTTTCTTTATCTCTCTTTGTTTATTTTTTATTTTTTAAGGCCTAGAAAAAAGATATCTCCATTGTACCCCACTCTCCCCTATTCCTTTGTTCATTACATTCTAAAGATAACACAACTTAATTAGATCTTTTCTTCTTGTTTTGATCAATACTACCTATTATCAAAATATGTAACTCTTTTTTTCAACTCCCTGTACATATATAAATATATATTTTTTTTATACAGGATGTCCCAAAACTCATAATCAATCTTTGAAAGACAGATTCCTGGGATCATTTGGAGACGATTTTTCCTCAGCGTAAATGTCGATGAAGGCCATCATTTTTTGCATGTTCCCAATTTTTGTCATCATATATCTTTGCAATTAAGCCTTAAATTAAGACTTAAATTAAAATTTAATTAAAGTAAACTCTAACTAAAGTAACTCTAACTGAAGCTTTAAATTAAAACTTAACTAAACTTAACTAAACTTAAAGTAAACTCTATTTAAAATTAATTGAAGAATGTGGTTTTGTTAATATTTAATTTTTATAAAGTTTAGTTTACGAAAAATCTCTTATTTCCAATCACTTATAATTCGAAAATTATTAATTACCTCAACATTTTCGTTGAGGAAAAATCGTCTTCAGATGATCTCAAGAATCTGTCTTTGAAAGATTGATTAGGAGTTTCGAAACACCATGTATACAGGGTGATTCAAAATAAGTATAGTGTCCGTGAAATGACATATTTTTGAGTCAATTCTAAGACGATTTTTCCTTTAGCAAAATTTCGTCCGACGCTTAGTTTTCGAATTATTAAAAGAAATAATTAACTTATAATGGATCGGATATAAGAGGCAGGCAAGGAGTCACCGTGACGCGGGTGCTTACGCGGGGCGATCGCTGCAATCAGCTGGTCGCTACATACACACATATGCGAATACATAATTCTCAGCCTCTCTCTCTCTCTCTCTTTCTCTCTCTCTCATTTGCTTACTCGAAGTTATTACTACTCTTACTAAAATTATTATTTACTTTTTATTGTTACACATTTTCACTTTAATTATTTTTTTTATATTGTACCATTTTTTTTTTACGAGAGAAGGGAAAATGCATTTTATGCATATTCACCGGGCGATCCGGTGAGTTATGTGGGACTCGAGTACCAAGTCGAATTGCCAACTCGATATTCCCTACCCACTAAAAACTCCTCTCTTTCGTTAATTTTCTCTAACACTGTTTATTTGACATCCCGAAATTTGTTTTCACACAACCAAAGAATAGTTATTATTACCTTGTTCGATGTATTGCTGTAATTTCTTGAGAAATTTGAGAAATTGAGAATTTTCCAATAGATCGTACTTTCATTCAAATATCACGTTTTAAAGGACAGAGATCCACACTAAATAATTAATCGAAAATTCTTTTTTCTTTTATAAACTGTATTCTTTTATAAACTTCAACATAATCACATTCATTCACTCACTCGATAAGAAGAGAAATTTACCAATGACTCTATCACCAATCATTATCAATCACTGTCGAATAATGCTGGCAATTAAAAATCACTTGATTAAAGAAAGATACACGTTATTACACGACGCGACAACGATATTTACCCGGCGACAGCAAACAGTTTTTGGTTATGCTAGGTTACGGTAGGTTAAAATACTAACAGCGCTGTCGAACGTGAACATGTGCTTGATTGAAGACGCGACAATTTAGCGTATAATATTATTATCATATGATATTTATACATTGTATGATATCTGTTTTAAAATTAATTAGAATAAATAAATGTTTAATACTTTCACTGTTAATGTTAAATATTATTTATTATTAATAAATATTATTATTAAATATTCTTAAATATTATTAACATTAAATATTTATTTATTATTATTAAATAGTATTATTAATATTAAATATTTATTTATTATTATTAAATATTATTATTAATATTAAATATATTTATTTATTATTATTAAATATTTATTAAACCATCTGATTGAAAATCAATAATAATATGAAAATAATATGAAAAAATATCATTAAATTCTGGCGTTTCAATCTCTCTTGGTTTTTTCTTATGGTTTTAAAAACGTAAAAAGTTGTTCCAAATGTTCAAAAATATTGGTCGCTCTGAATTTGTTATGTTGAAGTTTATAAAAGAATACAGTTTATAAAAGAAAAAAGAATTTTCGATTAATTATTTAGTGTGGATCTCTGTCCTTTAAAACGTATCTACGTTCAATTTGAGTGAAAATACGATCTATTGGAAAATTCATTTCTCAAGAAATTACAGCAATACATCGAACAAGGTAATAATAACTATTCTTTGGTGTTGTGTGAAAACAAATTTCGGGATGTCAAATAAACAGTGTTAGAGAAAATTAGCGAAAGAGAGGGGTTTTTAGTGGATAGGGAGTACCGAGTTGGTAATTCGACTTGGTACTCGAGTCCCACATAACTCCGGATCGTCCGATGAGTATGCATTTTCCCCTCTCTCGTAAAAAAAAAATGGTACAATATAAAAAAATAATTAAAGTGAAAATGTGTAACAATAAAAAGTAAATAATAATTTTAGTAAGAGTAGTAATAATTTCGAGTAAGCAAATGAGAGAGTGAGAGAGAGAGAGAGAGAGAAGATGAGAATTATGTATTCGCATGTGTGTGTATGTAGCGATCAGCTGATCGCAGCGATCGCCCCGCGTAAGCACCCGCGTCTGACGGTGACTCGCGCCACCCTTGCCTGCCTCTTGTATTCGACCCGTTATAAGTTAATTACTTCTTTTAATAATTCGAAAACTAAGCGTCGACGAAATTTTGCCAAAGGAAAAATCGTCTTAGAATTGACTCAAAAATGTGTCATTTCACGGACATTATACTTATTTTGAATCACCCTGTATGAATTTGGGATGAGCAGCGACATATTTTTTTTTAAAAACAAACAATTTTTTTTCTTTACATTTATTAACTGATTTCTCTTATTATTCTATGCATAAAATTATTAAAGTAAAATAATTGAGAAATGAACATTTTACCAGATATTTTATAATTTATATAAAATTATGTCAACTTAAAGAATCAAACATCTCGTTAACTATTCAATTTTTGACTATCCTATCTTTATAATTTTTTACATAAAATATTGCGAGGAATCGATTTATATAAAAAAATTAGGATGGTTCCATTAAAAAATTTGAAGATAATCTTGAAATCTCTGAAACGCTTCCACTTACGAAAACAATATTAGCATATCATGATCCTTTTAAAGTCTCGTACATTTTTCGTAATTATAATTTTTTCATATTTATAAAAATAACGTAGATATTTCAAGAGTTAAGTTATGTGTTCGTGTGTGTCTGTGTGTGTGTGTGTGTGTGTGTGTGTGTGTGTGTGTGTGTGTGTGTGTGTGCGCGCGCGCGAGCGCGTGTGCGTGTGCAGCATATATAGGAGTTATGTGGGCAAGCGAGAAGGTAATAATAAGGGAGAGCGAGAGCAATAAGAGCAAACAAGACAGCAATAGCACGAGCAACAAAGACTTGGAAATCGAGTCTTTCTTGCAGACTGGCATACTCATATATATAGTACTCCTATATTGCCAGTTCTGTAGGAGGAGTGAGCGAAAACATCACGGTGCAGACGATAGCCCTCTCTCGCTTCTTTTATGCGACGATACACTTTGTGCATGCGTCAAATATATATACATATATGCCATATATATGTATTGAACGTGTTACGTCCGGTGGACTCCACGATTCTTTTCTTTCTTCGGAACGATATCGTAGAAACTAATAAAAATCGGTTCTGATTTTAAAAGTAAGCAATCTTTCAGCGCATAAGAAAACTTAACCCGCGTAAATAACCAGAGTGGCCAGTCGAGATAGCGCTAAAGAAAATTTAAATAAACTTTTAAATTATAAGATTCGGAAATATAAGAAACTCGAACCATCCGTATCAATTGAAACCAGCTTATCTCGATATTCTAAACAAAGATCCTGTGGTCGTCGAGAAATTGACGAAAAGAAAAATAAACTTTATGAAATTAATATACTGCACGTGCGCTCGTTCGACAGGCCACCCTCAAGCGCTCCCCAAATCGTCAAGCGATAAAATAATCAGCTCACTCCCACTCTCTACTGGATGGAGCTAAGTCTCGAGCCAAAGGGCTCAACTAATTAAAATCTTAGGACACTCCTCTCTTACTAAAAAATCGAACTTCCTGACCCTAAGAAGGGAGTATTAGAAATTATTTGATTTGATCAAGAAAGATTCCCACCATCCAGAAGGGAGGAGGAGCTAAAACCTTAAAACTCGCGAGCCGAAAAGTGCGCACACACAATTTTTTACCAGTTTCTCTGCCAACACTTGCACGCCGTTCGATACTTTTCCGCACCACAGCCGTACAACCAATATTTCCAAAGTTAAAATAAATTGAAAGTGAGTGAGTGTCTATCCTAGGTTTCAAGATCGTGCAAATATCGGAATCCACTGCGTACTTCCAGCCCTTGGAAACCACCCTCCGGGTCGAATCAGCTTAAACCAAATTTTTGTCAACGCACTCAATAATTAGTAAGTGTAATTCGATTATATCTCCTTTATTCCTTTCCTTTTTTTCTCTTTCTCTAATTGTCATTGGGAACGATTGGTTAATTTAACAGAAGATAGATTAAATAATCATCTTTATTTTTCTCAAGAAAATAGAATCAATCATTAAAATCTTGTTTCCTGGCTCATTCCTTCTATTTTTCTCTTTTCTTAATCCACCTTTTTCAAATTTCCTTGTTCGTCGAGAATCTCCGAAAGGCGGTTCACGAACATTTCCTTGTTCGTCGAGAATCTCCGAAAGGCGGTTCACGAACATTTCCTTGTTCGTCGAGAATCTCCGTAAGGCGGTTTACGAACAACTCCCCGTTTACCTTGACTCTCCCTAACACAATTCATAATTAATTTCTAATCCTAGTTAAATTTTCAAGAGCCGTTTCCTTTTCAATCTCTCTTGAACTAATATTCAAATTTCTTTACTTCTTTATTTCCTTATATTTTACTTAACTATACAATCCAGTAGGTATTTTCAAGACTAATATTATTTGTCTGAGTTTGAACAAAACGTCTCCCAACGACAATAGTGATAGACTTAAGTTAGATCTTCGAGTCCCTTATTGACCGTGAATTATTGTTAGTGCCTCACAGCAAACGGCGGGCTGCATTGCGGTGGCGGAATCGGCGTAATAAGCGTGCTAGAGAGGAACAGCCTCAAGTCTTGGAGGAACTCTCCCTCGATAACACCTCAAATAGACCTGATAATCTTTTCTCAGTTAACATTTCACACAGAGACAGTAACACACATTCTCTTGACATATCTCCCCTTATCCCTGCGCCGTTTTACTCCCCTATCTCCTCAGAATATTCTTCGTCCTTCCTTCATTCACCTGTCTCAACACCATTGTTCGCGTCACCTCCCAGGTCTTCTACCCCTTTACCTCAACCTTCTCCTCCATCGACTCCCCACATAGAACCCTCTCCTTCTCCCGCGCCCCTAATAGAATCCTTCTCTCCTTCCCCTATCCCGGTAATTACTTTCGATTCCGATCCTCCTTCTCCTTCCACTTCCTCGGAAGATACAGAGTTCCTCGAGGATCCGGAGGATTTTGGAACAGATCTTCCCGACCTTGATCAGAGCTCCTGTGACTCCAACTTTCCCCCAGAGTTTCCCTCAGAATCTCCTCTCCCCAACCCGATCCCTGAACCTTCCCATCCTGCTCCTTTGAATTATTTTATATCCCAGTTCCCCTTCCTTGATTACCCTATATTCCAGAAGGATCTTTCTGCGTGGGTCCAGCTGACGTGAATCACGAAGAATTCCTTCATCATTTAACCACTGCCCCTCCCGACGCTATAATCCCGTGGTATCTCCCTGGATTTCACCTACCTTTAGGTGTTCCTATACAAGCTCTCCTGAAAAGATTTCCCCCATCCACTATCCAATTTAACAATCTTTGATCCTCTCCTCCCCTCCAAAAATTTTTTTTCCTAGTAACTAAATGTAAATAATAGAACTAATAAATTTTTGTAAAATGCCAACCAGGATTCTGTAACATTAGAATTCCCATCATTTATCCTGGTTGATGACCCCCGTATTTTTGTAACACCCGCGGAATTATACAACACACACATGCGTACAACACACACACACCCACAAACATTCTTTTGTAAAATGTTTTATCTTTATTGAATAAATTTTATTTTATAGATAAATTTTTTTTATTTTTGCCCGCTCACATTCCTAAATTCCCGAAATCGCACAGGGTCCCGTTCCGCATAAAAGAGATTCGATTCTCTTACTGAAAAGGGACCAATGAGCGTAACGGCCTAAGACAGTGTTAAAGGGACCATTGTGGTCACTGACCTGTGTCAGGCTCTTAATAGTGCGCTCGACCCGAATCGTGCACACGCCCGAAAATGTGTCACCGGGTAAGTAGGTTGCGTCCTTCCAGTTGGCCCGACCTTTCAAGGGTCTGGACGTAACAAACGCATACACAAAGTGTATCGTCGCATAAAAGAAGCGAGAGAGGACTATCGTCTGCACCGTGATGTTTTCACTCATTCCTCCTACAGAACTGGCAATATAGAAGTACTATATATATGGGCATACTATTTTTTTCTCGCTCGCTCTTATTACTATCTCGCTCACCGCTGTTATTGTTTCACTCGCTCTTACGTACTTATACTATCATACTCATCTTGTTATCAAATCTGCTGCTGACAAGCGGCCGATGACAAATAAATAAGTTAATTATTTTAAGATATATTTATAAAGATATACGAATAATTTTGAATAAAACAATGAAAATTTTGTGATTAAGATAACATCAAACACGGTATCAATCGGATAAATGTAGTTAAATATATAATCAAAATTTTTATTATCAAATCAATTAAAAATTATCCGATTTACGTCGTGTTTGATATCATTTTAATCGCAAAAATCTCTTTAATTCATTAAAATTACTTTCAAATCGATGAAATTAAAAATTAAATTAAAATAGATAAAGAATTAGGCTCTGAAATGTATTAAACAACCGATATACGAGAAAAGAGCGATAAGAGCCACCGCGGATGATGGTGCGTAAAATTTATAAAGATTAATAAATCGCGAAAAATAAGACGCGAAAATAAGACATATGCATATATTTTACTTGGTGCATAAACCAAGGTAGATTCTCCATTCGAGAATACTATATAAGACCCCTCTTTACCCCCCTGCAGAGATATAAGCGAAAAAAATATCGGGGCGAAGTCGCTGAATCGGCTCCCGATTGGTCTTATATAGTATTCTCGAATGGAGAATCTACCTTGGTTTATGCACCAAGTAAAATATATGCATATGTCTTATTTTCGCGTCTTATTTTTCGCGATTTATTAATCTTTATAAATTTTACGCACCATCATCCGCGGTGGCTCTTATCGCTCTTTTCTCGTATATCGGTTGTTTAAAAATTAAAGTTTTAATTTTTATTTCATAAGATGTTTACATTTTCGTGAATTGCGAATGGATAGAGGAAGCGAAGAAATTAATTGTAAGAGACTTCGGAACTCTTTAATGATAGGTCATCTCGCTCGCTCTCTTCTCATGATCTTGTTTTCTCTGTCACACTTAGCAGTCGTGAAAGCCCGGAATGATAAGAGGACCCAAGAATCGAAAGCGGGCGAAATAGCAACAAGAATGAGCGAGACAATAATAGGAGCGAGCGAGACAGTAATAGGAGCGAGCGAGACAGTAATAGGAGCGAGCGAGAGGAAAATAATAGCGCGTAAGAAAATCCGATTCTCGAGCTCGAGTCCTCGTTGCTCGTGTTATTTCTATCTCGTTCGCTCTTATTATTATTTCACTCGCTCTTATTATCTTCTCGCTTCCTCACATATTCTCGCATCACTTTTACATACATACATACATACATACGTACATACGTACACTCCGCGACAACGATTCGTTCCTTGGCCCCTCTCTCGCGGGGAGCGTAGAAGTAACCAATCAGCTGGCAGCTCTTTAACTTTTAAGTTAAAGAGAAAAAGGGTGGAAGAAGCGGAAAGGCAAAGTCATAGAGAAAAAGTATTATATATATATATATATATATATATATATATATATATAGAGAGAGAGAGAGAGAGAGAGAGAGAAAAGAAAAAGGGAGGGACGGAAAGAGATTATCACATAAATTTATATAATAGACCGGCTCCTACCGTAAGAGGCAGCATTGAAAGATCTAAAGGACAGAGATTCCGGGTATCTCTGTCCTTCTCTTTTGTCTCGTGGTGAAGACACTGTAGGAGTTGAGGGGAAAGCAATGTGCATGCTTCGTTTTCACTCATCCCATCAGTGTCCCCACCACGAGACAAAAGAGAAGGACAGAGATATCCGGAATCATCTCTCTGTCCTTTAGATCTTTCAACGCTGCTTCTTCCGGTAGGGCCGATCTATTATATAAGTCTATGGATTATCATATCATTAATTATTATGTCGTGTTATGTTGTATTCAACATTTTAATATTATTGGTTACATTTATAATTATATGTTATTTATAGTAAATATTTTATTTAAAGTAGGAGAGAAAGAAAGAGAGAAGAGAGACAAAGAAAGAGATAAAAAAATTTTATTAAAAAAAGCAGAGAGAGGGAGAAAAGGAGAGATAGAAGAAAAACAGAGAAATAGAAAAAGAAGTTTTATTAAAAGAAGCAAAAAAAGAGAGAGAGACAAGAAAAAGAAAAGGTAATTATGTTGTGTTATGTTGTACAATATTTTAATATTATTATTTATAATTACATTTGACAGGGATTTAGGTTGTTGAAAATATTAGACACTGGTTTAAAGTGAATGTACTCGTATTTTGTAAGGAACTGTATCATATATTGAGTAACTATAATTTCTACAGGAGTATAAGATAGACCGCACGATGCACAAAAGTACGCGTATACCGAACGAACAAAAACGAATAGATACAAGAAGGGAAACTAAAAAGAACTATGCTTGCAGCGCACCGAGCGTTGTGAGCTCTCTTGGAACTAAAAGCTATTTTAGAGATCTTTTCGATATATGTATATCTCTTAGATTTCTCACACTCCCTCTATCGACAAGATCTCTATTAACAAATAATAGTATTTAGATTTAACATTTGAATACACCTGTCGTGTTTACATTTGGTTAACGATTTTGTAAATATATCGGCAAGCATCAAATCAGTCCGTAAATAATGAATTACAATTTCTCTCTTATCGGCTAACTCGCGTGTAAAGTGGAAGTTAATGTCAATATGTTTACTCCGCTTATGAAATACAGCGTTCTTTGATAACTCGATTGCGCTCTGGTTATCGCAATACACGTTAATTGAAGGTGTCACGTATTTTTCGAAACCCATGTGGATTAGCAGTCGTTTGAGATAGACTATTTCACGTGAAACCTCTGACAGTACCGCGTATTCTGCTTCCATTGTCGACAAGGCTACAAACGCTTGCTTTTTCGATTTCCAACTAATTGGACCCGCAGCCAACATCAAGATGTTTCCCGAACATGACTTGCGATCATCGATGTCTCCTGCCCAGTCCGAATCGGAGTATGCTCTTAGGCATTCTTCATCCTTAGTGTATGTGATTCCATAGTGGGACGTTGCCTTTAAGTAGCGAAGTACTCGCTTTGCGATGAGCCAATGATCTTTTCCCGGGTTCCCACAGAACCGACTTAACGTGGCTGCTGCAAATGATATATCAGGACATGTGGCATTCGCTAAATATATTAGCCCTCCAATTAGCTCCCTATAAGGTCGATCCTTCATTTCTTGCTTCGCCTCTTCTGTTGATGGACTTGCTTCCTTAGTAATTTTCAAATTTGGCTCGATAGGTGTGGACACCGCTTTAGCCTGCTCCATACCGAATTTTTCGATCAAATCTTCGACGTATTTCTTCTGCGAAATGTGTATTCTTCCGGTTGCACCTTTGCGTTGTATACTTATTCCAAGAATGTTATTTATTTGACCAAGGTCCACCATCTTGAACGTTGATTTCATCTTTGACTTGATATCTTCCAGATTGTCTATCCTTTTTGAGGCTAAAATTAAGTCATCTACATAAATGATGACAATGACTCGTCTTTCATTTTTACCAATTACATAGACGCATGGATCTGCCGGCGTATGCTTGCCGCCGATTTCTGTAATATAATTGTCGAGTTTTTTGTATCATTCCCGACCTGACTACTTTAGTCCGTACAATGGTTTGAGCAGCTTACAAACTTTTTCTTCGTGCCCACGTTTAACAAACATCTCGGGTTGTTCCATGTATATTTCGTCGTTCAATTCTCCTTGGACATATGCTGAGACCACATCCATTTGATGTACATGCATCTCTTCATTTACAGAAGCGGCAAGTAGCGTGCGAATTGTTTCATATCTTGCCACAGGGGCAAAGACTTCCTCATAGTCTACTCCCCATTCCTGAGTATTTCCCCTAGCCATTAGTCGCGCTTTGTACTTCTTGATCTCGCTATCCTGAACAACTTTGGCCTTAAATACCCATCGGTTGGTCAAAATCTTTTTATCGGCTGGTCTGGGTACAAGAATCCATGTTTTGTTTTCTTGTAAGGTGTCGTACTCTTTCTTCATGGCTTCTAGTCATGCCTCTTTGTCATCTCGCTCTAACATTTGTGATGTGGACTTTGGATCTATATGTCGAGCGCCATTGCATTGATAAATCTTTCGAGGTCTTCTCGGTTTACCCATTCTATCAATCCTAGGGCGGCCTGGCCCCCGGCGCGGCTCACTATCTTCTAATTCTGTCGTTTGGTGATGTGATATATCATTCATTGATTGGTCCTCCGTATCTTCTTCGTGCTTTTCTCGAGAATCTTCTCTTACTTCGTCCTCAATATCTTTATTGCACGCTTCTTTGTCAGACATTTCAATGAAACTATCGGGCTCGGCAAATACCTTTCCTGTTGAGAATTCAGAGGGGGATTCGATCCTTTCGAAGAACTTTACATCTCGTGCTTTTATGACGGTCTTCGTTCCCGGCTTCCACAATCGATACGCCTTTGACTCTTCGGAGTAACCTACCAGCAAGTATTCATCGCCTTTCGGTTGGAATTTCCTTCCTCTTTGGTTCTTATTTAACGCAATTGTTTTACTTCCGATCGTTCTAAAAAAACCTACGTACGGCCTTTGTTGCGTTCATGCTTCAAAAGGCGTAATCCCATTGAGATACTTCGTGGCACATCTATTCCTCAGGTACGCCGCCGTGTTCACTGTCTCGACCCATAAGGAATCAGGGAGACCAGCTTGCAACATTATGCATCTGGCCATTTCCAGCGTGCGATTGGCTCGTTCTGCCACACCATTTTGTTGAGGCGTGTACTCGACGCTCAGTTGATGCCGCACTCCTTCTTCTTTGAGATAATTGGCGAAATTATTGGACAAATATTCCCTCGCGTTATCTGTACGGAGTTTCTTGATTCGTTGACTGGTTTGATTTTCTACTTTTCGTTTGTAGTCCTTAAATGCTTGAAATACATCCGATTTATTTCGGAGCATGACGACTTCTGTATATCTGGAACAATCATCGATAAATGTAACAAAATATTTTGCGCCACCTATCGACTCCGTGCTCATTGGTCCGCAAATGTCTGAATGCACCAACCCTAAGATGCTTGCCTCACGATTTGACGATGGTTTGAACGGTTTTACATGAATTTTACATTTTGCGCATACTTCACAATTTATCTCATTCATTTTCGATGCAAGACTCATGCCCAGTACCATATCTTTGGCCTTTATCGCTTTTAAATCCCTAATATTAAGATGTCCGTACCTCTGATGCCATTTTATTAAGTCGACTTCGTCTTTTTTATTAACAAACGCTGCCTTCCCTTCTTTCGTTGACAACATATAATTGGTCGCGTTTTGACGCTGTAAAGACTACGGAACCGTCTTTTCGATTGACTGTTGCTTGATCCTTTCCGAATATAACCGTTATCGGTAATATTCGACACTGACAAAAGATTATTTCGCAACTCTGGAACGTATAGCGCGTTTTCTAATTTTACTGGGTTGGTTATACGTCGATTTGATTTCGTGTCTAATTTTATATCACCTCTGCCGACTCTACGAAATGTTCCGAGGCTGTATGTACTTTTATTTGTTCGTCGTTTTTTATTGTCGCAAAAGCCCGCTCGTCATTACACATATGCCTAGTCGCGCCGCTATCGAGATACCAAGTATTCGATTTATTAATAGTAGTTAGGTATTGCACGCGATTGCGGTCATCGCATCGGTCGCATCGTTCGGTTCGTTACGTTTTGGTTTCGCTTTACAGAATCGGCTCATGTGCCCGCTTTTACCACAACTAAAACATTTTCCGCTAAACTTATTTACGCTCGCCTTCGTATGACTGTCACTTGATTTTGTATTTGGCCGTTTTGACCGTTCGGGACGTCCTTTCGTCAGTAACGCATTATTGTTATTATGGTCTTCGCTAGTTTTCGCGACTCGGTCATTCTGCCTAGCTTCTTCCTCAATAAGCTTTATTTTTAAGTTTTTAAGTGTCGGTATTTCGTCGCGTGACTCTATCGCTACACTAAAATTTTCGAATTCGGCCGGTAAAATGAATGAACCTAACAACATTATTGACAGTAACTCATCTGGTATTTCGATGCCCGCTTCTTCAAGCTGTTCGGCCTTCCGCGTGAAGTCGGTAACATATTGTGTCATCGTGACGCCCGGCTTCTTTTCCATCCTCTGCAACTGCTTGTACAGGGCTGCCTTCCTCACAGGGCCTCGTGATTCAAACACCGTCTTGAGTCCGTCCCATGCTTCCTTCGACGTCGTAGCCCTCTTAACATGGTTGAGCTGGCTGTGCGTGATACTTAGATTTATTAACGCTAATGCTTTTGAATCTTTCCTTATCCATTCTTGTGCATCTGCTGCCGATTTTATTTCCGTGCCTTCGGCGTATTTCCACAAATCGTTGAACACCAATACGCTCTTCATTTGGACTTTCCATAGCTCATAATTAGTTTCAGTTAGTTTTTCAATGTTTGCGAGACTCGATATGGTAGCCATTTTTTTCACGAGCGTTCTTCCTTGAGCCTTGAATTTATTTCTTGGCGCAGTGCGCGATCCCCATAACCTGATAGGGATTTAGATTGTTGGAAATATTAGACACTGGTTTAAAGTGAATGTACTATTTTGTAAGGAACTGTATTATATATTGAGTAACTATAATTTCTACAGGAGTATAAGATAGACCGCACGATGCACAGAAGTACGCACACACCAAACGAACAAAAACGAATAGATACAAGAAGGGAAACTAAAAAGAACTATGCTTGCAGCGCACCAAGCGTTGTGAGCTTTCTTGGAACTAAAAGCTATTCTAGAGATCTTTTCGATATATATCTCTTAGATTTCTTACAACATTATTTATGGTAAATGTTTTATTTAAAATTATATAGAAGAGACAAGATAGAGAAAGAGAGAAAGAAAGAAGAGAGACAGAGAAAGAGATAAAAAAATTTTATTAAAAAAAGCAGAGAGAGGGAGAAAAGGGAGCGAAATGGCAATAAGAGCGAGCGATATAGGAATAGAACGAGTAACGAAGTCTCAGAAATCAAGTCTTTCTTGTAGGCATACTATTTCCCTCTCGCTCGCTCTTATTATTATCTCGCCCGCTCCTATTACTATCTCGCTCGCTTCTGTTATTGTTTCACTCGCACTTACGAACTCATATATTGTCATGTTCATCTCGTTATTAAGCCTGCCGCTGGCAAGTGGCATCTTAACATTTCTTCCTCAAAAATTCCAACATATCCTCTAGCTTCACATCATCGTTACTCTCGACTTCTTCTTCCCATGCTCGAAGCGTCCTCGCATCAAGCCTCGTCTCTATATGCATGACAAGCTCATCCCATGTTTCTGTAGCGGAATCTAGAACCTTTAACACTCTTAAATGAAGTATAATCGAAGTATAATCAATTAACTCTCTAATTGCCCTTGCAGATTCCTTCCTCACGGTCGGCATCGTAAACAAATACTGAATATGCTTTTTCTTGAGCGATCTAGGATCATAACGTTGTTGTAGTAATTCCCACGCAGTGATGTAGTTTTGCTGTGTTAATTCAATTGATTCAATAATTTTCGCGGCGTCTCCCGATATTGAGGAGAGACGAAGTATTGAAATTTCTCGATATTGGATAAATACGATTTGTCATGAATAATAGAACGAAAATCATTTCCAATCTTCAATTTTCCCGTCAAAACACGAAAGCTTAATGGTACGCAATTTGACTCTATTATCTGTATGGTTAGATCCGGTCGCATTCGCAACGCGATCTAGAATTTCTGTTTGCCGCGAAAGAATGACCGCTATTGTATCGTTTCCGGTACTGGACGAAAGAGATGTCATGGCGGCTAAGAGTTCGACTCTCGACCCGTGTCTTATTTGTTGCATTAATTCGGATTGCTGTTGCAATAATTGCGTGATTGCGTCCATGGTTTCTGTAGCATCTTCTTTAGGCAGTTGCTTCATAAATCGTTTTAATAAAGTTTTTACCTCGAAATAGCTTGTCTCGAATTGCTCATCCTCTCTCGAATCGTCACCAGTAAAATCGTCACTCCCTTCTAATAATTGTCTTTGAATAGCCTCAAATTCTCGTTGAATTTCTTCTAGCTTCTCTAATCTCGTTTCGGCTTGTTCCTTGTCAAACATGACGCCGGTATCCTCGGATGCTTCCAGAACTTGTGTTCTTAACCTAGTCAATTTCGCCTTTACGTAGCCTCGTGCTCTCCGTAAACCCGCGAATTCCGCCATTGCTGTGATTTTTTCATCACCAAAATTGTGTAACCTTGCTCACCGAATCCTCAATTGATTCACGATAACTCGTCAGATCCGCGCGATTCGCGGATCCGGCTCGAAGGACCAATATGTTTTATTGTATGTTATATTGCCAAAATCGTACTGAATACAATCGCACCGCTTACAGTCTAACTGTCGCCAATACACATACTTGACTGACTGTACACAAGCCCATCTCGTCTTTTTTTTTAAAACAAAAGAACATGCACCTATCTAGAGCCAAGCATACTCGCTACCAAGCGCAGTCGATAAAAATAAACACAGTTTACTGGTCGCAGAAATCATAAGAAGATACTCACTTATAACTATTTACCGATAGAAGCCACAACAATATCTGTAACGTATATTTACAGTATGAATATAGAATATTTGAATGATATCATGTGCTGTTAGGATAGTACCTCCCAAAGTTGAAAAATATAATAAAAAATAATAATTGCAAAAAAAATAATTGTAAAAAAATAAAATTGCTGAATTATAAAGTCATCGGTTTATTTATTACGTTTAAAAATTATTTTGAAATTGTTTTCTTACCATTAAATTTTGATTATCTTGAGAATGTAAATAATTTTTAAGTGTTTCTACATCTTTATGTGTTTTAAATGGAAATTTAATAGGAAAATTGGATAGTAATGTATAGTTATATTAGTAGAAGTTTTATTTATAAGTTCGCGAATTTCTTTCAATTCTTCTCTTGTTTTTGCTATTTCTCCAAAAATTTGCACTATATAAATATAAATATAAATAACTATATAAGTGTAAATATATCCTGGCGAAAATAAAATGTAAATCGAGCGTTAACAAAGCATGAATTGGAGAGTAAATCTAATGTAACGGAAGAATGTGACGGAAGCGTAAATGAAGCTATTAAAAGGCGTAAATTGAAATATCGGAACATAAAGAAAGTGGTTATTAAGTATTAGAAAAGCGTTAACGAAACGTCATCAAATTCTTCGACAAGTTTGAACGAAATATCCTTCAAATGTAAACGGAGCGTCATTAAACTCCTTAAGCCCCGGTTCCACAATTCGAGTTAATCCGAGTTTAATATGTTAAACTGGATCCTGATTGGTCCATTCACTACTTAAACTCGGATTAACTGGATTGTGGAACTGGGCCTAAGGAACGTAAACAAAACGTCATGGAACTCTCTAGTGGCAAATATAAATTAAAAATATTTAATATAATTTTTAAAGAACGTAAATGTTATGAAACTTATTAGCAAATACAAATGAAATGTTTATACTCTATTATATTTACTACTATATGTACTTTACTATATTTACTGTATCGTTAATATTGTACTTTATAAGTACAATACCTTTTAAATAGGTAATAACGGATTATTTTCGTTTATTTTCGCCAGACATTTACTTGTCAGACTTATAAAAATCAATTTAATATCTGAAGCTTCTGCACCGAAATCAGAAATTAAATTGAAGTATATCTTTAATCTTATTTACTACTCCTTATAAACTTTATATAATTTTCGTAACTAACTTAAATACGAGAAAGATAGTGCATCGCACGTCGCGTAGCGGTAAGCGAACGAACTAACAGATCCTTGCGTGCTTGCGCGAAACTTTGACGTCCTTAAAATTTAAACTATTTGTTTAAATTGTTAAAGTGTATGGAAAATATTTCATATATGTTTTATGCAGTGTTTAAGCGTTGAAGAAATGTGGATGAAGAGTTTCTAAATGTCAATCAATGAAGTATGTGAGAAGCGAAGTGCTTTGTTCACATTTTATAGAGCTTTTGCGGAACGTAAAAGAAAACATGAAATATTAAAGCGTAAGGAAAGCGTAACGGAACGTACACACACTTCGTACACACTTTATGGAGCATTCAAGAAATATGCATGAAGATTTAAAATCGCGAAGAGTTAATGGGAAGTCAATGAAGCTTCTAAGAAGCGTTTATTCTGTTCGTTTACACATCTTTGACACTTCGAGAAGCGTTTAATTTTCAGGGAAAAAACTAAAACTTTTATTTTTTATTTTATTGATACCCTAACAGCACATGTAGATACTGAGAATGTTCGAAGAATATCGCAAAAATACAATGCATATATTCTCAGAACATTCGAGATATACATACTGTAATATATTAAGTATATACTAAGACTGCTCTAATGTCCACCTATTTTGATCGATAGTAAATACTGAGAATATTTTGTAGTATAATTCATACATGTAATATAAATACTTTTGATAAATGCCGTAAACGCACGCACTATTTCTCATTTTAATTCAATTTCAAATAATCTATAATTTTAATTCAATTTCAAATAATCTTTTTAATATTCTGAATCCCAACCAGAAATCCAGAACAACTAACCTACTAAACAAATTTTAAATTAAGTCAGTTTATTATAAACTAAATTAACCAAAAAGAAAAAAGAAGAAACTTTGGAACTCATGTCAGTATATACTCATACCAGTCCTTTATTTCCATTTCCAAAAATTAAGTACGAGTTTGGTAGCGCGCGTAGCGGCAAAATGAGGAAATACATGCAATATTATAGAATATCCTGAAAATATACGAGAAAGAATATACTAATACGAAGTATTTAAAGTATATTCTGAGAACATATGAAAGATAATATACAACAAGAGATGTTATGAGATCATTCTCAATATACTACATCTGTAACTTATATTTATAGTATAAGTATAGAAGTATATTCGAAGGATATGATGTACTGTTAGGGTATGAAAGTAATTTTAATGTATTATTGAGATTTTTACGATTAAAATGATATCAAACACGACATAAATCGGATAATTTTTAATTAGTCTGATAATAAAAATTTTGATTATACAGGGTGATCCCGAAAAACCTTCCGTCTGTAAAATGACGTATTCCTGACACCATTCTAAGACAACTTTTTCTTTACCAAAATTTGATTTGAAGCGTAGTTTTTGAGTTATAAGCAAAAATAGTTAATAAATCACACGTCAAGTACAGAAGGCAGGCAGGAGTGGCCCGGCGCGCCGCGAGCGCGGGCGCAGCTGATCGCTCGACGGGTGATTACCACTGCATGAGTCAGTAATTATTTTATCTTATAATATAAAATTATGCTTTAAATAAAATTTTAGTAAAGAAGGAAATGTCTTAGAATTACATCAGGAATACGTGTTCCTTAAAATAACGTTAATTTTTAAAAATTATTCCAGATTGTCGGCCGTCGAACGCTGTAATCAGCTGATTGCTACACACGATGTGTGTATGGCGGAGTGTATGCGTAAATAAATATATACATATATATATATATATATATATATATATATATATGATTAGATTAAGTCTAAAATCATACATAATTATATATACACAATTATATATAACATTTTCCCACGTATTCATTCAAGATCCATAATTCGTTCATTAAAGCACGTCTTATGGATCTTCATTGGTGTTGCAAACGAACATACAATAGATATTTTATAGACATCTACTGTATTCGATATGGACACCCGATGGATGTACACTATGTCCAGCATGTACGTTCGTCGTACGTACACTCCGCGACAACGATTCGTCCCTCTCGCGGGGCAAGAGGAGCGTAGCCTCTGACCAATCAGCTACTGCCACGCTACCAGCTGATTGATCATTTCTACATTCCCCTTACCCCGCGAGAGAGAGGCCACGGAACGAATCGTTGCGCAGTGTACATAGGACGGTATATACATGTGCTTATTGTGTTCGATGTTACTTTAATCGCAAAATTTTCATCATTCCATTAAAATTACTCGCATACCCTTATAACTATATTTTAAAATGATTAATTTATTTATTTGTCACAATTTGTCATAGGCAAACATTAGAGCGGATCGAATCCAGAGACGCAGATAAGATAGAAAATTCTTCCAAAGAAGGTGAGTCAAGAAATAAGGGATCTGCCACAGGTTCCAAAATGGCATTCATCTACTAAAGATACTGTAAATCAAAAATCTACTTCGTTAGCTACCTCAATTAATTCAGGCAAGTGTTATTTTTGTAACGGATCCCATTTCATATATTATTGTGAGAAATTTCTAGAGTTGACCGTTCCTGACAGAATAAAGGAAGTCAGGAGATTAAAGTTGTGCATCAACTGTCTGAAAAATGACCACTATGCCAAGGCATGTAAATCTGGGCATTGTAGAGAATGCGAAGAAAGGCACAATACGTTGTGTCACATATCACAGGACAAGGTCATCTCAAGGCCAGAAGTCGCAGAAATAAAAAATGAAGCAACTATAGAATCACCCAGCAATATGGCGGTCCATACCAGCAATTTAAATGGACGTCGTGTTCTTATGGCCACAGCCATGGTGAATGCTACACAAAGAAGTGGTTCTTCTATACCGTTACGCGTACTACTCGATAGCGCGAGTGAAGCCAACTTTATTACTCAAGCGGCGTATAATAAATTAAGTTTAAAGCAAAATCGCGTTACAGAAATCGTTACTGGATTGAACGAAATTGAAAACAAAATCAACAGTTGTGATATTCATATCAAGTCGAAATATTCCAATTTCGAAGTTAATGCGCAATGTTTAATTGTTCAAGATTACTAAGAATTTGCCATCCATGAAAATAGATTGCAGTAAATTACAAATACCTAGCAATATTAATTTAGCAGATTCAGAATTCCATAAAGTCGGTCAAATAGATATGTTAATTGGAGCTGAATTCTTCTTTGATTTATTAGAATCAGGTAAAATAGGTAAAATAAGAGCTTAGCAAAAATCAATTGATTTTACAAAATACTAAGTTTGGATGGACAGTAATAGGATCAATGCCAGTAACTGCACTAACAAATCTAGTTTATAATCAAGAAACACTTAGTTCATTAACCTGTTCATTAAAGTCATATGAAACATTAAACGAAAATTTAGAAAGATTTTGGAAATTGGAAAATTACGACAATACAAACAAGCGAATCTTATCTGCAATTGAGCAGAATTGCGAGCAACATTTCGAACAAAAATACGACACGGGAAAATGGAAGATTCGTCGTAAAATTACCATTTCGCGATAAAAACTTGAATATCGGCAATAATAGAGAAATAGCTCTTAAAAGATTGATGCATTTGAAACGCAAGCTTAAAGGCAATACAGTAATTCGCGAGCGTTACAATAATTTTATGCGTGAGTACATTGAGTTAAGGCACATGACTATTGCGAATGAATTTAATCCCAATTCCAAAATTATAGTTTATTTGCTGCATCACGGAGTAATTAAAGAGACTAGCAGTAGCACAAAATTACGCGTGGTTTTCGATGCGTCGGCCAAAAATAATAGAGGTGTATCTTTAAATGATGCGCTTCTTACCGGTCCCGTATTACAAGATAATTTGATTGACATAATCTTGCGCTTTCGATTTTACCAGATTGCTTTAACGGCTGATCTACAAAAAATGTACAGGCAAATATTGGTACATCCCGATGATCGCGATTTACAACGTATCTTATGGAGATTTTCATTAGACGGACCGGTAGAATATCGTTTAAACACTGTTACGTATGGACAATCTTGCACGCCATACTTAGCTGTTCGTTGTCTTAGGCAATTGGCTATAGAAGGTAAGGAGCGTTATCCTATGGCATCACACGCACTCTTAAATGATACTTATGTCGATGATATAATTACGGGGACTAATTCAGTGGAAAATGCGCGAATATTACAAACCCAATTGCATGATTTATTGTGTGAAGGAGGTTTCAAAGCACATAAATGGTGTTCGAATACAGAACATGCGTTAGCAGAAGTACCGATAAATTTACAAGAGTCGAATTTGAACTTAAGCATCGATGCCAATGACATTATTCGTATGTTAGGGCTTGAATGGAATCCTATCTCAGACGAATTTTATTTTAGAGCACAAATGACAACACGCGTATGTACGAAACGCGAAATGTTATCTTCGATTAGCAAACTGTTCGATCCTTTAGGATTAATCGGTCCTGTATTGACCGCAGCTAAGATTTTGATGCAAGGGTTATGGGAAATTAAAATAGATTGGGATGAGCCACTGCCAATAGAAATTTTAGATAGGTGGAAATATTTCCAGGAAGAATGAAAGGAAGCTCATACCTTACGAGTAGTCATTAATCCGTTACATAACAGTCGCCTTTTTATACAAGGTTTTTGCGATGCGTCCGGAAAAGCGTATAGTGCGTGTATATATATATATATATATATATATATATATACAGTCGATGAACAAAGATAGTAGTGAGTCAAGATATTATGTTCAAAGGCCAGAGTAGCTCCGCTAAAAAAGACTATCCTAGATTAGTCTATTCCTAGATTAGAATTATGCAGCGCGTTGTTATTGGCCAAATTGATTAGCAATGTTAAACGATCAATTCACATGGAGATTGATGGCATTAGCGATTGATTCTATAGTTGTACTGTACTGGATTCATGGCAATGTATCAAGATGGAAGCCTTTCGTATCCAATCGCGTGTCTGACATTATCGAGATAGTACCTGCTGATCATTGGAAACATGTGAAAAGTTCCGATAACCCTGCAGATTTAATTTCAAGAGGAGCGACACCCGCACAACTCAAGGACAATGCTCTTTGGTGGAGTGGACCAAATTGGTTAACTGATTCACCCCAGCTAGATGTATGTGATAATAACAATTGTAAATTGACGGACGAGGAACGTTCTCACGCCGAAGGGGAGATTAGAAAAGAATCGAAGGTTTGCAATTTAAGTACACGTCAACCAATCGCTTTGGATGAGATGATCCATAGGCTCATCGAAAATTGTTCTATTATAACCAAAATTGAAAGATCATTTGCCTATTGCTTCCGATTCATATTTAATTGTCGTCAGCGCAAGGAACATAGGATCGTAACAAGTCCAACTCTAAGTGAATTGGATCGAGCCCGTCGTGAGATTATTAAATATTCCTAAGGTACTCAGTTTCAAGAAGAAATAAAGAGTCTTCAAGTCAAGGGAAGACTAAACGGGAATAGTCGACTATCACAATTGCACACCTTTCTAGATCAAGACCAGATTCTCAGGGTGGGCGGACGCCTTCAAGAAGCTCCTTGGAAATTCGAAAGGAAACATCCAATACTACTACCCGCTGCACGATTACCTTACTGCAAGATTACTCGTTTAATTATTGAAAGAGAGCATCGTACATTATTACATGCTGGACCACAATTATTATTGACTTCAATTCGTCAAAAATATTGGCCACTAAATGCGAGAAATCTGGTACGACAAGTTTGCCATTCGTGCATCAAGTGTGTCAGAAATAATCCAAGGGAATCCACTCAGATCATTACCTGGTGCCAGAATCAAGCCATTTCGACCTTTCACAATTATGGGAGTTGATTTTGCTGGCCCCACCATTACTCTCGTCAGCAAAGGTCGTGACCGAAGAATCTGCAAATCCTACATAGCACTATTCGTATGTTTTTCAACAGAGGCCATACATTTGGAAGCAATTAGCGAATTATCTATCGCAGCCTTTCTGGCAGCATTGCGAAGATTTATAGGAAGGCGAGGAGTACCTCGTAAAATTTGCAGTGACAACGCTACAAATTTTGTAGGCGCAAAAGGAGAGCTGGAGGAATTATATAATACACATTCATACGTTCGTCTATCAATGGATCAGTTGGTGATGTTTTAACCGAAAGAGGCATTGAATGGAATTTCATCCCTCCTTACTCCCCTCATATGGGTGGCATATGGGAAGTAGGAGTAAAATCTTGCAAATACCACTTGAAAAGAATAATGGGTAATTCCTTATATACGTTCGAAGAACTATCTACTCTTTTGATACAGATAGAGGCTTGTTTAAATTCCCCCACTATCTCCTATGTCTTCGGATCCATCGGACTTACAACCTTTGATACCAGGGCATTTCCTTGTGGGAGGACCATTAACTAGTTTTCCTGAAATAGACTTAATGGATACAAAATTTAATCGTCTCGATAGATGGGAATCGTTGCAGCGCTCATTGCAAGATTTTTGGAAACGGTGGGCGGTCGAATACGCCAATCTCCAAGGTTGGGTCAAGTAGCGATCAGAACAAGGAAATTTGAAACCAAATCTAGTTTTGTTGAAAGAAGACAACCTTTCCGTGCTGAAATGGAAAATCGGCCGTATCTTAGAGATACATGAAGGCAAGGACAAACTAGTGCGTGTTGTAACTGTGCGCATGGCTTCGGGTAATACCAAACGTGCCGTTTCAAAACTTTGTAAGTTGCCTTTGAATGATCAACCTGATGCATAAGATCAGTAGCCTGATCTTGGTGGGCGGGATGTTGTGGCTTCTATCGGTAAATAGTTATAAGTGAGTATCTTCTTATGATTTCTGCGACCAGTAAACTGTGTTTATTTTTATCGACTGCGCTTGGTAGCGAGTATGCTTGGCACTAGATAGGTGCATGTTCTTTTGTTTAAAAAAAAAAGACGAGATGGCTTGTGTACAGTCAGTCAAGTATGTGTATTGGCGACAGTTAGACTGTAAGCGGTGCGATTGTATTCAGTACGATTTTGGCAATATAACACAATAAAACAGATATAATATACTGAGAATAATCTCATAACATCTCTTATTGTGTATTAATATTATTTTTCATATATTCTCAGAATATACTTTGAATATCTCGTATTAATATATTCTTTCTCGTATATTTTTAGGATATTCTATAATATTGCATGTGTTTCCCCATTTTGCCGCTACGCGCGCTACCAAACTCGTACTTAATTTTTGGCGAAATGAACATAAAGGACTGGTACTAACATGAGTTTCTTCTTTTTTCTTTTTAGTTTAATTTATAATAAACTGATTTAATTTAAAGTAATTTGTCTAATAATCTGGGGATTCCTTGTTGGAATTCAGAATATTAAACAAATTTTAAAATAAGAAATAAGAATAAGAATAAAATAAGAAATTAAAATAAGAAATAATCCATTTACTGCGTTTATTAAAGTATTTCTATTGCCGAGTGTACTTACATAATTGTACATAAATTATCGAGATAAATATTTCAATAAGAATCATTTAAACATTAATAGGTGTTTTTTTAAGTTTTATATTCATCTATTAGAAATAACATTTTTGTCTGAAGCTTTGTTTATAAAGTAAATAATTTTACATTTTTATTTATTTTTTACATGAAGAATCTATTTTTTATTCTACATATGGTCCAATTATCTTCTATATTTATATATAATTTATTAATGTAAAAATAGGCTTAAAATATTCTAAAAATATACTCATAATATACCAAAAAATATTCTGAGTATATACTGAGTAGGTTTCTAAGGCAGACATAGGAACATCCTCTGTACATTCTCAAAATATCTATATATATCTATAAATATTGTTCGCGAGCGTAATGCTGCGGTGCGACGTGGATTAGGAAGGTTTCGTCGTAGAATAGTGCACCTCGTTTCACAACGGAACAAACTTTTTTTTATTCAATAACTTAAACAGAAAAGTGTTTGTGCGGTTAATCAATGTCCGAGAAATAGCGTTTGTCGTAAGCCGAGCGGTCAGAGGAGAGCGAAAATCCGAGTGAGAAAGCGGTCGTGTAACAGAAAGCGGTTTAACTGAGCGATTTAATAAGCGGCGTAAAGTGCGAGACTCGAAAGTGCAAGAGTTCGGGCGGTCCTCGCGCGGTGCTCATTATATATCGGGCGCAATTTTGGGCCCGTGGCGATGTGGGCCAATTAATTTTAAATGTTAGCGGTGACCTCAGGGCGCCACGCATTATTGGCCGCCGATGAGGTCTGATGTCTATTTTGTAGCGGTTGATATGCGCGTAATCTTTTTTGATCAGCTGATTGGCAATCAGCTGATCGTGACGTATGGGCGCGCATGCCCATATGTTTCGCTAACGTTGCTGGCGGTTGGCATTGTTTTGCCAAATGTTTATAACGAGCGACGCAAAAAATGTAAGATAACTCGAACGTTCGAGTTTTTTCTGATGTATCGAAGGCTCGAGAAAGTTTTTGATGCCCGTTAAATTCGAATTCTTAAATCTATTATATTACAAAATGCGGGTTTCAGCTACGCGAATTAAATCGAAAAATTAATTATGAATTTTGAACATCCCGCCCGCCTCGTCAGTACATGACGAAATTTGCTGGTGTATGCGGATGCGGACAGGTCGCAAATGGTTCGATTGATGAGTTGTAGATCGTGTTCAATGAATGCGGTAATGACGTAATGCGAAAACACGTGTTGCTCAGTTCACTTGTGTCTCTCGCGAGAATAAGTAGTGCGTGATAGTGATGATTTGTGTACAGTTGAAAATGATGAGAATATGTGCAGTGATTTGTGAATGAATTTCGCGAGTACAGTGAAATTCATAAAATGACAAAAAAAGGGGAGATAGTAAAAGATCGCGGATTGCACGTAACAATGAGTATGTGTAAGTGTGTTTGAGTGTAATTACACGCGGCGCGATTCTCGGAACGCGATATACGCGAGAAAGGCACGATGCGAAGTAGAACATGAGATATACAAATTCTACAAGTCCTGATACACGGGAAATCTGACACGCGTGATGTTTCACCATGCGGACAGGATACAATTTTCTAAAGGAGACTTTGGCGTCTAAGCTCACGGAACTGAGTGCGTCGATGATGATGCGGTGTCGGCTCTCGGCAGGAGGATGATCTTCATGAGAGGTCGAACGAGCTGCGAAGTTGACGTGCGAACGGTGACCACGCGGACGACGCCGTCGTCCCCCGGATGCAGCGCTGTGATTCGAGCGAGTGGCCATCGAGTTGGAGGTGCGATCTCGGTACGCACCAGGCACAGATCGCCGATGTTGGGGCCGGCTGTCGTCTTGGTCCACTTTGAGGGCCAACGTGTGGAGATACTCGCGTGATCATCGTTGCCAGTAGTGGTCACGCATTTGTTGTACGAGCTGCCAGCGGGATAACGCGTTGCCCTTTCTGTCCGTCTGCGACGGCTCGGGGATGGCCAAGAGGGCAGCTCCAATAAGAAAATGCCCTGGTGTGAGTGCGGTTACATCGTCCGGGTCATCCGACAGTGCTTGCAGTAGACGTGAGTTAAGGCACGCTTCGACCTGAGAGGAAAGTGCTCATTTCCTCGAAGGTGAGCTTAGTTTCGCCTATGACTCTCCGGAGGTGGTGCTTGGTTGATTTGACTGCAGCCTCCCATAATCCACCAAAGTGCGGGGCTGCAGGGGGGTTAAAGTGCCACTTCATGCCTTCAGATGCAGCGGCGTGAGCGGCCGTCGGTTGATGTCGCGCGGAACAGGTTTCTCAAGGCCTTGTCTGCTCCAATGAAGTTAGTGCCGCAGTCTGAGAACAATTCCTCGCAGAGACGTCGGCGGGAGGTGAAGCGCCGGAAAGCAGCCAGGAAGGCTTCCGAGGAGTAGTCAGACGCCACCTCCAGATGTATGGCCTTGGAAGCTAAACAAACGAAGATAGCAATGAATGCTTTGTGAGAACGTTGTCCTCGCCCCTTGCTGGTGCGGACGTAAATTGAACCGGCGTAATCCACGCCGGTGCGGAGGAATGGGCGCGCGGGAGTCACACGGCTCCGTGGAAGATCGCCCATGAGAGGTGGTATGGTTGTGGCTCTCCAGCGGATGCATGTCATGCACCGGTGGATGAGGCGTTTGACGATGGCGCGGCCTCTCGGGATCCAGAATCGGAGGCGGAGCAGCCCCAGAATCAATTGGATCCCTCCATGGAGTGTACGTCGATGGCAGGAGTTCACCAGGAGTGCGACCAACCTGGAGTCCGGAGGCACTCATGGAATGTCGTTCATCTCGAGATAAATTGGCATGCTTCAGTCGGCTCCCGACTCTCATTACGCCACTGTGGTCCAGGAAGGGACTTAGCTTGGCGAGCGAACTGCGGGGTGCAACGGGGCGCTGTTTTTTGAGCGATGTGACTTCGGTGGGATTGTGCAGTGCTTGTGTCACGCGTATCCATTGCGTGAGTGCGACATCAATCTCGCGTGGCTCGAGTGGTAGTGCAGCGTTGGAGGAATGCCGCGTCCCCGTTGGCATGGCCTTCCGTCGCCACCTAAGACACCACGCGGTGACACGCAGGAGTTTGTGCAACTCGGAGTGACGCAGGAGAAGATCAGGCTCGGTGACCCTTTGTCCGACGACGTTGAACGAGCCGACGGCTCGTTGCTCGAGCAGTTCTCCGCTGGGCAGGTCACAGCTGTCGCGGGGCCAGCATTCCCTTTCCTGACAGAGCCAAGCTGGCCCCGTCCATAGCGGAAGTCCGTGCAGTTCCTTGGGCAGGATCCCACGGGAGGCGCAATCGGCTGGGTTTTCTCTTCCTGGTACGTGCCGCCAATGAGTCTCCGGCAGTAGCTCCTGGATGTGGGCCACTCGATGGCTCACTTGGCCACGTATGTTTTCCAGCGGGATGCATGCCCTTGGATCCAGTGCAGGACGACCTTGGAATCCGACCAAAGGTAGATTGATGCTGCGAACAGACCTAGCAAAGTAACAGTGTGAGTAGCGATAGTTGTTAAGAGAGTGGCTACGCGCTGGCTCGAGCCGGGGCAGCGAAATCCTTTACTGGAGCGACTCTGCCCTTTGCCGTCAACAAGTGGAGTGTGGTGTGGCCGTTCACGGTAGCGCGAAGGTACAGGACCGCTGCGTATCCTCGCTCAGACGCACCGGCAAATCCGTGGAGCTCGATTTGAGCGCACGAGTCGTCGCTGCCCAGCCATCGTGTAATTTCAATGTTGTTGAGGTGTGACAGCTCGGAAAGAAGAATTCTCCAGTGTTGTGCATCTGCGTCAGAGAGTGGAGTGTCCCATTCTAATTTCTTTAGCCACGCGGACTGGATAAGAATTTTTGCGCGCATGGTGACGGGTGTAAGCCATCCCAGCGGGTCGAATAAACGCGCGGTTTCGGCAAGAACGCGCCGTTTAGTGATTTTCGAGGGGGGTTGACGCTGGATATTGAACGTGAAGTGATCGCCATCTGGGTGCCAGTGCAGTCCTAGTGTAGAGTGACCTTCGTGAGACCATGAATGCGGTGATTGTGTGAGTTGGTGTCTCGGTGGGATTTCCGCTAGGATCCTGGCGTCGTTGGAGGCCCACTTCCTCAGAGGGAACCCGCCCGCCGTGCACAGGCAGCGCAGTTCTTCTTGCAGCGAGATAGCTTCGGATAGGGTGCTCGCTCCGGTGACGATATCGTCCACGTAAGTATCTCTTTTCAGAGCGGTCGCCCCTCGCGGGAATCGAGATCCTTCATCGGTGGCGAGTTGGCGAAGGGTTCGCATGGCCAGGAACGGTGCACACGCGAGGCCGTATGTTACCGTCGTTAGGCGATATTCACGGACGACGCCAACGGTATCGTGCCGCCAAAGTATTCGCTGGAGATCTCGATCCTTTGGATGGACTTCGATCTGACGGTACATTTTTTCTATGTCTGTCACGAACACGTATCGGTGCCAGCGCCAACGCTGGAGCACATCGGCGAGGTTTGGTAGGAGGTTAGCGCCTATGAGCAGCTGAGTGTTCAACGACGTACCTGACTTAGTGCGTTGCGAGCCATTGAAGACGACTCGAAGTTTAGTCGTGGAGCTGGAGTCTCGCAGCACGCCATGATGCGGTAAGTAGCATATAGCGACGTCCTCCTCTCTAGACGATGGTGTGATTTCCTCCATATGTTTCAGGTCCTCATATTCTCTCATGAAGGCGCGATACATCTCACCGAATCGTGCATCCTGAGAACAGCGGCGTTCCATTGCTGTTAGCAGATGCTTGGCTGGCTTACGGATTTCGGCTAGAGACGGCAGCGGTCCTGATAGAGGCAGCCGAACGACATATCGTCCGGTAGACGTGCGACGGTAAGTACGAATGAACTGATTTTCGCACTTTTCTTCCTCTGGGGTGAGCGTAACCGCGGCGGAGCGTTGCCTTTCTTGCTCCCAGAATCGTTGGACTAATGTACTTAATTCGTGGTCGACGCAGCATTGGAAGGAATTCTTGTGGAGCGTAGTTCTGCTACCTCCGGAGAGGATCCAGCCTAAGGATGTCCTTTGAGCAATGGGCTCGTCTTTCTTGCCCTTGTGGAGGCCGTTTTGAAGTATTACCTAGTACACGTCGGCACCTAACAACAATTCAACCGGATCTCGCCCTAAGTATTGAGGATCCGCTAGAGGAAGGTTGCGAATATGCGGCCAGATGGTGTTGTCTCGCACAATGGGTCCTCGATACGACGAGAGACGCGGGAGGACGTACGCAACGATGGCAAGCGTATTTCTTGTCACTCCAGAAGAGAGGATCATGGAAACTCTTTCGCGAGTAGCTCCGGATGGCGCTCCCCCGACCCCACTGATCGTGATCGAGGAGCGGGCCCGTGGAAGTCGCAGCCGTTGCACCAGAGTCTCGGAGACAATGGAGACCTCCGAACCTTGGTCAATCAGCGCTCGAACGTCGTGAGGCCTTCCCAAGTGGTCAGCGATTCTGACATGTGCAGTGGCAAGAAGGATCGCCTTGCGGTCTGACATGGGCCGGGTCGCGGTCAGTGTGTTTGCCTCGTCGGATTGCGTATACGCGTCGTGGAGTAAAGTGTGATGCCGCGACTTACACGTGAAGCACGTCTTCACAGATTGACACTTGGCCATCAGATGGTTGCCGAGGCAATTGTAACACAGTCTTTTTTCCTCGACTATTGACTTTCATTCGCTCGCGGGCTTCGCCTTGAATTCCGTGCATTGCATGAGGGAATGCCTCCTCGTGCACACGGCGCACTTCGAGCTGTCGGCACCTGTTTTCCCGAAATGTGACTTCGCTGACTTCGGGTTCTTGACGGAGTTTGCGTCGGACTTCGGTTTCGCGGCGTTCAGCGTGAGAATTCGTTTGGTGATGAAGTCCATTACGGCTGTGTGACTCGGCGGATCGACGGAATCACATGTCGAGGATTCCCATTCGAGCCGCGTCCGCGGGTCGAAGAGTTCGACCACGAGATGATTGAAAAGGTCCATTCCGTGTGAGGCAATGGGCCGATCGATGCTTTCCTGCGCGTTAACGGCGGTCGTGACGGCGTTGTAGACGCGGCTCAACTCGTCGGCGGTTTCGGCCTTCATTTTTGGCACGGCGGTGAACGCAGCGAAATTGCTCCGAATGACCTCTCGTTTATTTTCGTAGTGTTGACTTAATATATCCCATGTTCGTTCAAAATTGTTTCCGATAATGGGTAATGAATGTATTAATTTTTCAGCCGGACCTTGCAAGCTTGACCGAAAGTAATGCAATTTCTCGACGTTGGAGATTGAGGTATTGCTGCTAATAATGGAAATGAAGAGATCTCGGAATGCTGGCCAGTCTCTGTACGCGCCCGAGAACGTTTGAAGTTTGATGCGAGGCAACGAAGTTTTAGACGAGAGTTCCTGATTTGGCTCGGATTTCGGCGTCTGGCTCGATTTTTAATCGGTCAGCGTATCCCGCCAGCGTACTTCGCTGGGTGACGTACGTATTCTCCGCGGCGTCAATAAATTCTGATTGTGCGTAAGTAGATATGGGCCACTATGGTGCGTCAAAACAAACTCCCACCACTCGGCCTTTGGCGATGTGGGCGTGGCTAGGTGAAGTGGAGGGAGGTGTTCTGATTGGTGGACTAGGATATTGATAAGATTGTTTAGGTGTTAAATACCTGAAGAAACAATACCCCACCTCCGGAAGTCTCGATTTTGATTGGCACGTACCATAGTGGTCAGAGCTGCGATTGGTCGACGTCGCCTATGTCGACGATTTTAACAAATTTTTATTTCCCTACTTCCACATACTAGACTCGAAGAAGCAATCCTCCTCCCATTCCAGCTCCGGTCCACCTGTATAGGGCTCCAAGCCATTCTCGTTACCTGACTCTTAGACGCTACGCCTTGGCAGAACGACTCCCCCGACTTTCGAGGTAGTCGGTATATGTCTCGAGGAAACAATCCTTACCTCCCGCTCTGTCTCGGGGCCCGCTATGGAATATCGAAACAAGCCCCTCCGCTCGAGCGATTTATGACGCGCTTTTTTTATCGGAAAAGACAAAGTTTCAGCACGAGTCAATAATTGTAATTAGACTACATTGTTATTTACAGTGGACTTGGAAAATTAAAAAGATGAACGTGCAGATGATCAAACGCGAGGCGAGGTGTTAAAAAGGAAGAAGGGAAATGCTAAAAGTATTAAACATAAATTAAGATAAAAAATTTTCAAATTTATTAATATATTCGCATACAATTCGTAATACTTCACAAAAATATTTTTATTTTCTTACAAGTAAACACGATATTAACTAACATTATATTTTTTATGTTTCTCGTAAAGAAAAATTTTTTATGAAATAATTCTATGATTAAATGTTCGTGATATTCGCAAAAAATTTTCACATTTATTAATATATCTGCATACAATTCGTAGTTCTTCACACAAATATTTTGTTCTTATATCTTCTTATAATTAAACATGTTATTAATTAACATTATATTTTTCATGTTTCTTTTCGCGAAGAAAAATTTTATGAAATA
Source organism: Camponotus fellah (assembly GCA_030586385.1). Lineage (NCBI taxonomy): Eukaryota > Metazoa > Arthropoda > Insecta > Hymenoptera > Formicidae > Camponotus > Camponotus fellah. The sequence goes on from JAPIVC010000315.1 coordinate 611,731, forward strand.
ATTCTACAATTAAATGATCGTTATATTCGCAATTTTCGGAAAAAAGACTAAGAAATTCATCAAGATCGTAACCGCTGCACATATAATATAAAAATACACAACTATAGCGTCCGCAAGTTTGAGAGAAAAGTCCTAGTAGTTGTTCGGTATTCCATCGATAAATATTAGAATTTCGTCGGAGACGAAGGAAAAAACCGGGATACAAGGGTGGTATTCCGTAGCTATCGAAGTATGTTCCTGTACCGTTCTCGTCGAGGAAGAAAGCGATCCAGTGTTCTCCAGGACGATTATGATTGTCTGTATTAGCGACGATGGCCGTCGACCTCGTCCACACCATCGGCAATCTGTCGGCAGGATAGACTCCCACATGTTTGGCATCTAGCTGACGCAATGCTTGCAGAATTTCGCGAGAGTCCATTTGTTTGCAGCGAAGACGCACGAACAAGCGGTATTATTTGAATAATTTCTTTCGGCTTGTTATCAGCTTGTACGCCTAACAGATTTTCAATGTCTATTTGCGTGGAGCGATTAATAGACGTACATTCGATTCTTTGCAGATTTTTCTTCTCTATTTTATTATTCGATTGTGCAATAATATTTTCATCCTCATCGTCGTCGTCGCTTACTATCAAAATTTCGGGAGAACTGCAAGTCGTTTGAGTAATGTTGTCTCCATCGCTGTCAAAATTATTTTGCGCAACTATCCAACTTTTTAATTTGTAAGCGTTGCGTAATGCGCAATGAAAGATTCCGAATTTTCGAAATCCGTGATGTCCACACTCTTCTTCTACCGTCAAATTTTTGAATGTCGGTGAGATGCCTTCCAAATTATATATATTTCTAGAAAGCAGATTCTGCAAATAACTCGCTTTTTCGTTTCCTCTAACATAAATGTGACGCAAGTATTAAACATGAATTAAGATAAAAAATTTTCACATTTATTAATATTTTTCAAAAAATCAGGAATTTTTATAAAATTTTTTGCTTATTATTAATGTACAAAAATATATACAAAGAGGAATTATATTTATATTTTTATAAATTTTACATTTTTCTTATGCTACTTACAATATTTATAATTCTATTTTTAAAATAAAATCGGAAAATGCGCGACTCTTATTTTAAAAAAGAAAAAGACGCACAAGTAATAAGAATATTGTTATGCCGTTGTATCCATAAGGTAGCGAATATCTGCTATTGATAAATCTACGTTTTACTAATAGGCGTGCATATTTTTGTTTCACTTCGTGTAATGATTTCGTGAAACGCCGTGCGTCGAATCGTATTAAAGCGTAGATTTATCGAAGTTTCGCTATTTTTTTCTTCTTCATTTTCTTGTGTTTCTTTTTCTCTTGTTAATAGTAATTCTTTTATAGTATTAAAATTAATTCGTCGTGAGTTCTCGTAATTGAGAGTAATACCCTTAACTTTACAAGTTTCGTGAGTATTACCCTCTGGTGTTCGCATGATGTAAGCATAAAATTTCGGACCCCCGGATACGAACGCCTCGATATAGCTACCGTGTCCGTAGCTTTCGAGTTCATCCATCATATCGCCTAGAAAATTTCCCGTAGGCGGCACGTATTCGTTCAAATCACCGGTGCTTATAAAAATACACGAATCTATATCGTAATATAACACGCGGCGATCTAAACGTTCTAGGTACTCGTACAATTTTAAACGCGCTAGTGCAGTCGTATACGACGTTCACGACTATCACGACGTTTGTTATTGGCGAGGGTACGAGAGCCTCTTGTCGCAGTCGCCACGAAACATACATCACCTCGTCATTCACAGGCAATATATCGATTATTTCGTATTCGGTGCTCGTTAATAATGTCGCGAAACGTTGTTGCGTTTTTACAATTTCCGTAGTCGGCAAATTGGATCGTTGGCCGAATTTTCCCCAAAATGAATTTAAGCACAGTTTTGCAACCGAGCGTAAACCGGGATTCCGCGCGATGTTTCGCTTATTAAGTGTGATACCCTCGGGTTTTTCATATTCCCTCAAGTATCGCTCTTTTGCCTCATCGTCATTTTCCCCACATTCGCTTGGCCAACCACTGGCTTCCTGTTTAAGCTGTAAAAATGTATTAATATATTCGGCGAACAATCCACCCTGCCGTGACGTACGATCGTATTGGCTAACTCTATATTGCCAAATTTCGCTTACCGACGTTACGAGATAACCTTTCTGGACGGCCTTGCGTAATTCACAGATTACCCAGGTACCCTCGAATTCACGCTCGCTATCATTATGTGCGCACGGTGTCTGAGAAAATGTATCGCAACAACTACGACATAACACGAAGAGTAATTTTCCTCGCACGCGATGCGGAAGTACAGGATGAAATAAATCACGAGGAGGGAGTACTCTACAGCGAATGAGGCCTTCGACCAAGTCGAAATTATAATTCGATGACCTTCCGATTAACGCGCTACATTCATCGCCGACGTAAATTTCCGGATGACCGATCGGAAAAGCGCCCGTCTTCAATACGAACGGATATAAAGAGCATACGTCGAGGTAACGTATTTTCTCCGTTCCCTTGACTTTGTATTGAGTTGCTATATTTCCCGTACGCCCACCGAAAAACGCGTCGCGAGGATCGAGCGGCGGTGTTTCTACCATCGGATGGTTTGCTAGAAAATCATGCATTACACGATTATCGCGCATTTCTTGGTCAAAGGCGCACTCCCACTTTTCCGACACTATGTATCCCCGCTGACGAAGCCGCCATGAAATTGCAAGAGTTCGTTCATATCGCGAATTTAATGTATCTCCGCGATCCTCTCCCGATGAAAGCGCTTTATCGCGATTTACAGGGAAACATGATGGACATCCGTGCCAAAAGCAACCGTGAATTGCAACACGTACGCTGCGTCCTTCCCGCAACAGACGTTTCGTAGTATCCGTCGACGAGCATACCCTCGATCGTGCGATATTCCCGCGCGCGCCCCGCATGATTTATACGTCGGTCGAGTTCGCGCTCCATCCATATCAGCCATTGTAAAGCTTTACGCGAATGATTGTTCGCGCATCTGTATCCCCCCGTAGGAATGATGCCTATCGTATCGGCTTGCAAAAAGTTTTTCCGGAAAACCGTCATGCAAGTCGAAGCAATAGTTGTACATTCCTCGAACATACATTTCCGCGATCTAGGAAAATTTTTCTAAACGCTACGCATGCTCGTCGAAGAATATCAACATCGTTACGGCAATAGCGTACTATCTCGCGTTGGAAGTCGAACACGGTATTTTTTTCCCTCATTTCGCTATGCCATACGAGAAAGCGTTCGCGTTCTTGCGATTTCATGCTATCCGGAGAATAATATTGTACATCAGGTAACGGTCCGACATACGTTTGATTTTCGATAATATTAAATAAATGCGGAAAAATGCCCTTATCCTCAGTGTCTTTTAGCCCGAAAGCCTTAGGTAATTCGGATAAGCGCATCGGCATATAATTAACGCTATCGATGAATTTCGTATGTTCTACGGTTAAAAGAATAATTTTTGTACCATTTAAAATTACTTTTGGTTCAGTATCTCTACAATTTTCCACGATATATTTCAAAATAAATTGCGCGTCGAACGCTTTCGCATTATGCGCTATACAAATTATCTGTTTAAAACATTTTACCGGACGCGTAGCAAAATCTACAAACTGTTTAACCGGATCGCGTTGAAATACGAACTCTCGCACTCTGCACCAACGACACCGCACGAACATGTTATTTTCTCCCACGCATGCTTTGCAAATCTGTTGCGCGACGCATAATGTCGGAATATGTTTTTTTATATTTCCCGTTCCTTCGACTGTCTCGTCTTGTCGCGTTTCAAAATCGTAAAATACGAAAGCCACATGTCCCTTTTCGCGTTCATATGCACGCTCGTTTGTTTCCGCGCTATCACTTATGTTCCGTGCTTCTTCTTCTTCTCGCATATTAGATACATTTGCCTCATCCGATACTACCGTTGACGACGATGGCCCGGCAGAGGAAATATCGCTCCGTTGACGAAGAGGTTGCGTATAACACAAGTGATTGCGCAGTTGTTGCGAATGGCATAATTTACAATAAGAAACACCGCATTCGTGTTTTAAATTCGATTTAACGATACGACCGCAACTATCGCAAAATCGTACGATACTACAAACATTAGCGCGTGTTCTACCGTCACGATTTTTCGCTACGATGACGCTCGAAACACCCTGCACCGTAAAATAGCCGATTGCACGCGTTGCATTTTATTTCGGCGTGAGTGGAATCGCACGGAGGTACGGATAAACATCGCGGGCATTTATTTAAGCACCGGTGACTATTAGGCCTATCGTTTCGAAAGCCTACATTGCACGCTACACAATAATCGCGAGTACCAGAGGCGGCTTTTAAATTTAAAGGATTATAATGTTGCGAATCTTCATAATACATGATATTTAACCGCTGCGAGGATTCGCGTCCGAGAGAAGCGAGTATTTCGGTTCCGTCATACAACGGTTTTTCGCCGCGACCAAAAGTATTCACTATACACAACGATAGCGATATTGTCGGCGGCGAAATAATGTTGGAAACGTTCGATCTCGCGAATTCCACAATCTTCTTCCAGTATTACGACACCGGCATTTTTCGTTAATTGCAATGCACATTCGCGTTGTAACGAAGAATGCGAATATCTTATCGCGTTCCATTTCTCATGCAGCTCACCCGTACGGATATTACCGCGCTCACTATAAATTTGAGCTACTACGAGGGCACGAGAGAAGCACAGATTATCCAAATTATTAACTTCGACTATCGAACGTTTCGCAACATCCCCGCGTGTTAACGCGACGCGACCGCTGAAGGCATTGAGACATTATAAATTCGTATGTTAAATTGATCAGCGATATCGAGACCACGCGCGCTCTGTGCTAATGAACTCACGAGTCTCTAAATATCTTCATAACTTAAATCACGCGCCGGATGAAAAGATACCCGCAGGACCATGCGATAAATTCGGCGAATCAAACAATAAACCTACGTAATCGCCCGGTTCGCATGAATTTATCGCATACGCGTGAATTTCGCGAAAGGCGTTTTCTAACGAGTGATATATATCGACGCCTTCAGTCAACGGTCGTATCACGAAACTCGCTTCTCTACTGATTATCCGGAATCTTCTAAATTGCCGCGCATTTTCCGTTATTAAATTTATAAAATTAAAATTATTTCCGACCTGTTGCTGAAGATGCTGCTGCTGTTGTTGTTGTTGCTGCTGCTGTTGCTGGTGATACTCGTGCTCCTTCTCCACATCCTCTTCACCCTCCTCAGTCTCGGAAGAAATATTTTCCGAGGGGAGTAATTCAGCTACTTCTCTCACAGTCTCATTTTCCTTCGCTTCTTCTTCCACATTGTTGGAGGAGAGCGCCGAATTTTGTTCATCGTCAACACCACCTCCATATTGTACTGTTAAAAAACCGTATTTATAAGTTATAAAATACTATTTTCATTATTGTTATTATATTAATATTTTTATACTCGAATGTATTCCGTACGGATGTTATAATAGAACGAAATAACCTCACCTTTTTAGCAATCGTTGCTTTTTATTCCGCTACGAATATTCTGAGGAATAACTAATTCCCCAGCGGCGAGTTTCTAAAGAAAAATTAAGAATTTGGATTAAATTCGAGCATAAAAATATATCGAGAAATAAATTAATAAAGTTACCTTCTCTGGAGGGAGCGTATACATTTTTCTCTTCTTCTTCTTCATTTCGCTCTTCTTCCTCTGTCTCTGTCTCTTCTTGTTCTTTTTCTAGCACTATCACTTTTTCCTCTTCTTGCACTTCTTTCTCTTTCTGTACTTCTTCTTCATCAATCTCCACTCTTTCGCGCTCCTCCATCTCTAGCGGAAATTCTAATAATATTTTAAGATTCGAATATTTAATATTATAGAAACAAAATTTTAAAAAAAGTTTTAAAAATATTTTTATATTTGGATTTTTACGTTTTAGTCTATCATTTTACATCATCGTCTTTATCTGGTGTGAACACTTCGCTATCAGGACTACTGACTGCATAAGCGATGTCGACAGCGTTCATGTTTTCCTCGTTATCGTCTTCGTCGTCCTCGTCGTCGTCAAGAACGACAACAGGAATCGTAGGATTTTCCGCGAGTAATCGTGGTCTTCCTGTAATGTAGAAGATTTTTATTAATATTGATTATTATTTTTACTACTACCAAACAATTTAACTGAGAAAAATTAGCACTCGTTTTCATTATGTGCAAACTTACGCGAAGGACCTGCCTCGGATTCTTCTTCTGCACGGCGTCTACGCGAAGGTCGTACCACCGCTATTCCCGTGGGATTATTGTTTCCTGATTAATTAGTAATTAAATATTTAATTTTATAATCGCGATTTTTCATATTTTTTCAACAAAAATAAAAATAAATAAAATAAGTAAAATAATTACCCGTCGACTGGATTCTGATGTAGTTTCGGAGTAGGTGGGTTACATGTCCACCTACATCTTCTTCTTCTTCATATTTTTCATCTTCTCTCAATGTTCTTCGCATACTAATTATTTCGCCGGCAATATTTATCAATTTTGCGTCGCCGCCGAAATGCCCCAATTTGTATAAAATTGCAAGCATTATATCGGAACAATCGCACGCAAAACTTGAAAACACGCTATAATTTTGTTCGCGTATTTCCGATAATTTAGAAATATAGCTCGCGGAATTTATCCTTGGAGATAAACTCGCAGCCAACTTTACACAACTCGATATTAAATTTTTATTACACGCCATTTTGTTCACAAAAAATAACACGCGAGTAAAAATCGTACAAGTTTCTTCGGGCGAAGAAAATTTCGAAAATGGTTATATTCGGTTAAACGTTGCCCATTTTATATATTTTTCCCCCACTCGAAAAAGGAAAATCAAACAAACCTTTATCGTCGCTCGGAGAAGTTAAAAAATGTAGAAGATTGAAATTTTTTGTAATCATACGTATTGCAATTATATTTTTCATCGTAGCGCGAATAATCTATTTGATTTCTTATTTTGTTTTTCCAGAAAAGCAATTGGTGTTAAACATTTTTTTAATTATCTTAATTAAGTAACGATATACGCATATGATTTCTTAAAAACTAGACGTAATAACAAAAAAAATTTGTAATTATTTATCAAAGATTTTTTTATTTAGCGTCGACCAAAGCTATTACACTAGTAGAATAAATTTTTAAAATTATTTGTTTCTTTATGAGAATACTCATTTAATGCTAATAATAATAATAATGCATGTCGCGTTGTTGCGTGTTCGCAATGAAAAGGAAGATATTAGGAAGCAGATATTAGGAAATATATTGAAAATGTAATAAAAAATACTCTGTAAATTTTTTTAAGAAAAGCTTGATATTTATTATTATATTTTATCGATGTACATTTATTTATTGGTTTTCATAAAATTTTCATTTTTGTAAAATTGCAGAAATTTCATTAAATTTAAGCGAAAGTATCTCTACAAATACAATGCTGAAATATACATCTAGAAATGTTAAATTATTAATTTGAATTCGAACACTTTGTTCGATTTGTTCATAATTTCCTTTAATTGTGAGTTTTATAATTTCACAATCTATGTACGATGAGGGAAGTTTTAATTCTATTTCGTTTATTATATATTTAGCACATGTATTGACAGTATCAACGATATTAATTAATTGTGTCAAATGCGTATCTACGCATTTTATAATATTTTCCAGACCGAGGAAAGTAACTTTCTGCATTACGGTAGCGGTGTTATAGGTTTTTCGTTTCTTCGACAGAGGTTATTCTTCCTTCTCGACATTGGAATATTCACTGGTTTCCTTGTATGCCACTAGAATAGCCCTCATGCCATAAGCACTGGTAAAGTTGATGGTGATATTGTTAATAATAATCGGATTTATTCCTCCCGTTCTTTTTTGATCCTCGTTCAAATACTGTCTCATATGATCCATGCAGGCTTGAAATTGCTGCCACGTGTCGGAGTCGAGACAAATCCCATCGGCATTATTGCTTGTTAATTTGACAATTGGAACGAAGCAGTCTTCCTTCGTCGATTGCAATCCCACTTGTATCTTCTTAGTGAAGGATGAATTAAGTCCATATGTTGTTGATAGCAACAAATATCGATTTCTTCCACCGTTGTCGATTTTATTGTCTCCATTTCTCGCCTCTTTAATATCGCAAACATGCGAGGATTTCACAAAACTAGCTATTTCCGTCGTTTCAGCCATTACTATTATATTAATTTTCGTGTGTACTATGTAAAAAATAGTCACAACAACAATAGCGTATTTACGTATAATTTTTCTTCTTCACTCGAGACTTAACTTCTGTTAACGACAGAAATCGAATGAATATGCGGTTTGTCCTCGCGTTTATATTACTGCTTCTCCCTCCTAAAAAAAATTTAAACGAAAAGAGTGGGGGAAATAATATGCACAGAAGTAAGCATAAATGTTCGTTTAAACAAAATATTTTACAATAATCAAAGAAAAAATATCGAGAAACTTCTATAAAATAAATGTTTCTAGAAATTTCTAAAAATTTTCTCTAAGCTTTATCTCTAGATGATTCACCGCGGGAAAAATATTTAGGGGAGTTTTATTAGGGAACATTTTTTCATTATGAAAATATTTTCTTAACCTTCTCAAATAATTAGAAAGAGACTCGCAAATTCGAATGATAAATTTATAGATATTACACGTATAAGCGAATATTTAATTTTTTTTTTTTAAATGTGAAATCTCTCTCTCGGATTTTTTAAGCGACACGTTATATATATGCTGTTTCGGCATAAGAAAAAAATATGTTGATTTAGGATGAGGTGAAAATATTTTCTATATCTTCCAAAATTATTTAGAAAGAGAATTGTAAAACTTGAAAAATAATAATCTAAAGAACAAATATATAAATGACAGATTATATAATCGAATATTTTAGAAAATATGGAGATGTTTTTAATCTATTGCAAATATAGCGGATCTATTTTAAAATAAAAACCATTAACGGATATCTTAAGATGAGATTATTTTACAGGATGTTTCTAGTTTTTTTAACGTTTGTTGAGGCTTTAAAGAACATCTTTAGACATTATTATCGCGAGGGATAGCGATTGTCAGAGAGAACTATCGGCTGATCCATAAAATGCAAGTATATACAGGTATTTTGTAATTTAGACGATACAACGATACAACGATAAAATATATTTTCCGGAATTTATTTTTACTATAGACGTATATGGAGAACCAATTACGAGCTCGTTTAGCATTAGTGCTCGCGAAAGTCGACGATGCTAGCCTACCCTCGCGCGAATAAGCTTACTCGCGGTCGCGCACCGAGTATCGGCTAATCAGCAGTGCTTTCCGCTCGCTCGCGTAACAAAACACTAGCGCGAGCATGCGGCCGGCGCGGATGGGGCCCACGCGAATAAGCTTATTTTCTTCTTACATTCTCGCAAATAATATTCGAGGAGCATGCGCATTTTTTACTTAAGTTATTTGTTGTTAAATATTGTCGTTTATTTTTCATTTATGAGATTGTTCTTAAATACGAAATCGATTATTTAGTATAATGGACGTGCATTGGAAACATCCTTGGACGTCGATCGTCTGCGGCCCTACAGGATGTGGTAAAACAATTTTCGTGAAGACATTTCTTCGACATTTATCTCATATGTCCGATGTCCGAGTCGAAAGAATTTTATTTTATTACGCTGAATGGCAAGATGCGTATCGCTGCTTACATTGTGACATGGGTGAGAGAGAAGAAGAAAAAAGCGAGAGAAAATATTGTGATAATGCTTTAGTAAAATCGAGGAAAAAATATAATCGAATTTCGCGAAGGGTTACCGCGCCCGGAGGATTATTCTAAAGCCTCGTCTACAATAGTCGCAAGCTTTGTCTACAATAGTCGCACAGGCTGTGTCGCATGTCGTATGCGAATGTCGTAGGCTGCCGCAGTGTGTCGCAGTCGCAAGAACTCTTGTCGCACGGAGTTGAATCAACTTCAACTTTCTGCGACTGCGACAAGCATGTCGCAAGAAATCAGCCAATCACAGCACAGTCGCGTGTGTTGCTAGTTGATCCGCGGTATATTTTCGTTTTTATTTGTGTTTTTATTTTTTAATTTAAAAATGAGTGAACAGGAATTAGAGGAGTATCTCAGTGACAGAGAGATCTGTTTCTATTAGCTCACGAAAATAGATTAAATGGAAGCCTTTAGCACGCCGTTTTTTTTTCATTATTTACTGGCCGCACCCACCATCTTCTATTAGACACTTGTCTAGCGACACATGCGACAAACTTTTCTGCGACACTACTACTTATGACATGCGACACAACCTTTGCGACTATTGTAGACGAGGCTGAAGCCTTTAGCACGCCGTTTTTTTTCATTATTTACTGGCCGCACCCACCATCTTCTATTATTTGATTCACTGAGCAAACGGGTATATAGGGATAATAAATTTAAAAATTCTGAGCAAAGTTGCAGAAAAATTAATAGTTGCTGCAGATCCATTGTAAACAATCCTTGCGACTATTGTAGACACTTGTCTAGCGACACATGCGACAAACTTTTCTGCGACACTACTACTTACGACATGCGACACAACCTTTGCGACTATTGTAGACGAGGCTTTATACTCATTTCACAAAATCTTTTCCATCAGGGACGTGGGCAGCGCGACATATCTCTCAACGTAAATTATATAGTGGTTTTTAAAAATCCGCGCGATCGCGCGCAAATTCGCCATTTAGCACGTCAGGTATATCCCGACAATCCAAAATTTATGGAAGAAGCGTACTACTACGCTAACACGAAGCCTCATGGATATTTATTGCTCGATTTGAAACAATCGACTCCAGACGAATATCGATTTCGCACGAGTATCTTTCCAGAGGATACTCTACATTACGTCTACATACCACGTAAATTAGTCATTAGAGCCGGAAGCGTATAAAAGAACAGTATTCGCAGCCGTGAGTTGTAGTTGTACAATTACGACGCAATGGTGAAAAAAGCGGGCCGTAACAAAATATCAGTGACGCCAACATCGAGAAATTTATCGAATAGCGCGATAAAGACTGCGAAACGTTGCATCGGAGAAAGGAACCTTTGTCTCTTAAAAACTTTATGCTATTTGAAAAAAAATCAAAGAGCGGCATTCTTACACGATGCCGACAATAAATTTATAAAGTGTATTCAGGAATGCATTTTCAATACACTCGAAGGTAACGTACCGCTCCAATCTCACGAAAAAAAGCGCTTGTCCAAGCATAAAACGACTTTACGTCACGTCGCAGCAAAGTGGGGAAATTTGAAGACTAAAAGAAAACTGTTGATACAACGAGGAGGATTTTTACCTTATATTATCGGACCTATACTCGGTGCTTTATTATCGCGGATTATCGGCGAGTGAAAAAATACAATTCTTTATATCCATCGTGAGGAAAAATAATAATAATATTTGGAAAAGTATTAAAAGTATTAAAATGGAAAAAGCTAAGAAAATGGTTTTAATTTCTACGGAAAATCTCGAAAAAATGCAACAAATGCAGCAGCAACAAAATCAACAGTCGGAAAATGTTAATAATACGGAAAATGATAATAAATCTGTACGGACACCGGGAACCCCTTTATCGCGACTCGATGCGGAGATGTGTCGTATTCTCAATCTCACGACTCCTGTCGACGAGGGTGAAAGATGGAAAATGTATAAAGAAGTACTTCAACGTTATCTTTACTTTGTTCGCGATGCAAAAAAACGTTTGCGTAAAGATTCGCGCGGAGCTTTAAACGACGACGCCGATGATAAAACTGAGCAGGACGAGGACATGTACTTGGAAGATGACGATACCTCGCAATTTTCACATACTTTAATCAGCAACACCGGAGATGGAGGTGACACCGATAGTTTCGGAAAAAAAACGCGATCAATCGGCGGAAATGATTAAAAACATAATCGAAAGTGTGCCGAAAACTTATCGCTACAAAGCTCACACGCTATTGAAATATTTGCTCGATGCACCGTCGTCAAAGATCGGCTGGGATAAACAAGGACTCGTAACTATAAATGGGGCAATTGTAACGGGTTCGAATATTAGCGAACTCATAAATGACGCTATACGCGAGAGAAAAACAGTTAAAGCAATCGGAAGAGTTCAGTTTGCGCGATTACTACACGACATAAACATACCTCACAGTCTCATAGGAAATCGTAGTTTTTTACACGCGGGGAAAATAGCTCGTCGTACTAAAAGCAGCGAATTAGCGCCTGTTACTTCCATCCCGAAAACTCGACGTTCACGCAGTAGGTTAAACGAAACGGCTGTATCCGAAAGTGATACGATATTTATATCCGTTGATGAAGATGAGGCCGATAAAACATTAGCAAGTAAGGACGAGAATTCCCCGACAAAGAAAACAAGAGGCTTATTCGGTTGGAGCAAATTCTAATAAGATGGAACTCGAAAAATTATATTACGATCCTTCGCACTACGCGGGTTATTCAGCGACGGCCAATTTATCGCGAGCGGCTAAGCCGAATTTCTCGCATAACGAGGTTGTCGACTGGCTTAAATCGCAAGACGCATACACGTTACATCGTCTAGTACGTCGAAAATTTCCGCGTTTACATTATAACGTAACAAATATCGATGATTTATGGGAGGCAGATTTGATCGATCTTCGTAATCTTAAGAGTTATAATGACGGATATTCCTATCTACTAGCGGTTATCGATGTACTTAGCAAATTTGCTTGGGTAGAACCTTTACGCGATAAAACTTCGTCGTGTGTGATAAAGGCCTTTCACAATATATTCTCGAGAAACAAAAAACGTTTACCTGTATGCCTACAAACCGACAAAGGTAAAGAATTTATAGCGAACACTGTACAAAAATTCTTAAAAGAAAAAAACATTCGTTTTCGTGTAGTTCGTAATCCAGATATTAAAGCAGCTATAGTCGAGCGTTTCAATAGAACACTTAAGGAGAGGATGTGGCGTTACTTTACGCATAAAAATACTCGTCGTTATATCGATATTTTGCAGGATATTGTTCACGCTTACAATCATACTCGTCATTCTAGCATTAAAATGCAACCTGCGGTCGTTACGTTGGAAAATCCGCGTATCGCGCGAGAAAATATTAATCGACGTTGGAATATCAATGTCGATGATGCTGAAGAAAGAAAAAATCGCGGACGCAAACAAAAGTGTAAATACAAAGCAGGCGATCTCGTACGCATTAGTAGAGCAAAAGCAGCGTTTGAGAAAGGATACGAGGCGGGCTGGAGTGAAGAAATATTTCGAATTCATCGCGTTCTCGAATGGAGAAGACCTCCTGTATACGAACTAAGCGATTTACAAGGCGAGGTTATAGACGGGATTTTTTACGAGCAAGAATTAACGCAAGTTATTAAAGATTTACGAGAGGGAGAATTTATCGTAGACCGTGTGATAAAAACCAAGGGACGGGGCGACAATAAACAATTACTAGTTAAAATAAAATAAATAATATTAAAAGCTCGAAATTAACAAATTAAAATGAATAATAAAAGGCAGTCTTCTTTTTCGACCTTTAGGCGACTGTTAGCGTGCTGAGTGTTCGTGTCGGTTGTGCCGGTCTTCTCGTGTCCGAGTAAGTGATTTTTGACCAGCGTAAATCAACTTCTTTTTAAAAGACTCGATTAGATTTATATTTATTTTTGCTAGTGCATCGCTCTTCGCGTTTTGCATCGTCGAAGGGACTACTTGCATCGGAGTTTCTCGGGTGGATCAGCTCTGACGAAGTCGCGTCGCTCTTAAAGACAATGCATGCATGTGACTATGCTTTCTTTTCTCTTGCGTTTTTTATTATTATTGCGTTTTTGTTGCGATCTCATATTTTTGTTTCTTGTTTTTATTAGAATTCACTGAAGATGGCTCGAATTGAGTCCGAAACGTTTGAAATAAAGAAGAATGAAAATTGATCCTTAAAATTGATGGTTCTTGAAGAAGTATTTTCACGCCCTACAACTGCGTTGGCTCTTTACTGCCTTTTATTATTCATTTTAATTTGTTAATTACTAGTTAGTTGGCGAGGATACCCTTCTAAATTCGATTCTTGGATACCGGCCTCGAGTTTAATATCAAAATGAGAGGCGAAGAATTTCACATAATCCTCCCGAGTAATAGTAGCATGCAATACTTTCCGGAAAATAAAACAACGTGTTTCATCACCGAATTACCTCAGCGTATAGACTTAAGCGGTCGTTGGGAAGTAGCGCTCACGGAGATCCAGTTTCCGCGTAGCTTTTTACATATACGCCCAGGAGAAGGTACATTACAATTCCTCAATGTTAAAAAGAAGAACGAAGAGATAATTCCTATAGATGATGCCGAAGTACCACCTGGCGTTTATTCGAGTATACACGATATTATAGAAACAATGAATTACGCGTCCAAATTGGTAAACTCACATATCGTTTGGGAATTAAAAGTCGGAGGTAGAGCTGTTATGAAACTTTCTTGTATAGAAGAGAAATGCGACATGCTACATTTCGTGTATTTTTCCGACAAGCTTTGTCGAATACTCGGTTTTGATATAGACAATAAAAAACGCTCGGACTTACTTTTCCCGTCATTTCTTTTTGCACTCGAGGATAATAACGACCATATATTAGCCGACAAACCAGTTTGATTCGAGGCATTCCCGACAAACTTTTCGTCTACTGCGACATTTGCGAGCCTTATATCACGGATGACGTACAATCGCCTCTTCTTCGAATAGTTGCGCTCGACGCGCGAAATAATTATTTGTTTCCATCTAGCCAGATAAGTCATTCTTCGCCCGCGCAATACATCGCTTTGCGTCAAACATGTTTCCGAACAATCGAAATAGATATAAGAGATCAACTGGGGGAAGTTATACCATTCGAATTCGGAACGTTGACTGTGACTTTGCACTTTAGACGTATCGATTAGATATTATAAAATACGCGGAAACTGCGAAAGAGAAAAAGCGTGTTTGACCGTTATTATTATTATTATTATTATTATTATTATTATTAATGGACTATTACTCGGTATATCACGACGAATTACAGAACGGAGGCGACCGCGGTGGCAGAGTTTTCGTCGGATCGCCTTATCAACGCGATCACGGAATCGGTAGTTTTCTCGGGGGATTATTCAGACGCGTACTACCATATTTAGGTAAAGCCGTACGAGCTGTGGGAAAAGAAGCTTTACGGGCTGGCGTTAATGTAATCGAAGACGTCGAAAACAATATGCCGTTTAAAGTAGCGGTCAAACCGTTTTGAAGAATCGCGAGACAATCTCAAGAGAAAAGCCAAAGAGAAAATAAGTAGTCTAATGAAGGGCTCGGGATATAAATCGGATGCAAAAATGCATGTAGCTCAGTTCCCTTTTGTCGGGCTTGATAATCGCATCGCACGATCCACAATAACATCGGCTCGTAAGCGTCGACGGACGAGTAAGAAAATCAAAGCGGCTGGGAAAAAAAGAACGAGTACAAAAGCACGGGGAAATAAAAAGAAGAAGAAAAGTCATTCGACTGTGAAAAAAAGACTCAAGACAACGGCGAAACGACGTAAAATCGGTAAAAAACGTACCGTATCCGATATATTTTCTTAAGCGGTTATATTCGAAGCATTCTAATTTAACGCGCCGGTGGTGATCGTCGGACGACGGGGAGCAATTTTTGGCAATAAAAAAATATGTCTTTTCTTCACACGCATTCGAGTGAGTGCTTAAAGAGTGAACTCGATCTCTTCTCTCTACCGCCTACGCAAACCAGTATCGAAAGTTCGCAATGGATTCATTACAAGCCCGTGACCTCTCTCTCCGACGACTCGCCGATAGAATTCGTCATCCCCGGACACGGAGAAGAATATTTAGATCTCACCCACACCATGCTAAGTCTTCGTCTACGCGTAGAAACAATAAACGCCGATTCTACGAGACAGACTTCAGGAACAAGCGCCGAAAGAATAGGTCTCGTAGGTCCCGTAAATCATTTGCTTCATTCTATCTTCAATCAAATCGACGTGTATTTCAATCAAAAGCTCGTGTCACCTCCAAACAACGCCTACGCGTACCGAGCGTACATAGAGGCGTTGTTAAATTATTCTTCAAAAACTTCCCGCAAAAACTTCCCATCTAACTTCCTGTCTATGGGATATGGATTCATCCGGACACATGGACGATTTGTTGGAATCAAATCCTGGCAATCTCGTTCTCGCGAGACGCGCTCGTTACATTTCCGGAGGGAAGGCGTTAGATCTCGTAGGACATCTCCATTGCGATGTTTTCAATCAAGATAAATTTTTAATTAACGGCGTAGAAGTACGCCTGAGATTCGTTCGTTCGAAAGATTCGTTCTGTCTCATGGAGAGTAGCGGATCATCGAAAATTCATATTCTCGATGCTACCTTACTCATTAGAAGAGCGAAAATAAGCTCGGGTTTGTTACTCGCGCATGCTAGAATGATGAGTAAAGTTACAGCCAAGTATCCGCTCACGAGAGTCGAGGTTAAAACATTCACGATTCATAGCGGCGTTATGGGTGAATCGTTAGATAATGTAATACTCGGACAATTACCGAAGCGAGTAATAGTCGGTTTCGTTAGTAATAAAGCGTTTAATGGCGACAGAAAATTAAATCCATTTAATTTCAAAAACTGCGGAATAAATTTCTTTTCGCTGTACGTCGATGGCATGCAAATTCCCAGTAGACCTTTGCAACCAGTTTTCTCCGTGGATGAACCGCTTTATATCGAAGCTTATCAAACGCTTTTCTCGGGAACAGGCATTCATTTTTTGAATGAAGGAAATTCTATAATCAGAGACGATTATTTCAAAGGATATACTTTATTTGCTTTTGATCTTACTCCCGATCTATCCACTAATTGCGTAGGACATTGGAATCTCGTCAAACATGATAGTTTACGATTAGAAGTGAGATTCGTAAAGGCGCTTTCTGAGACGGTCAATTGTATTATCTATGCCGAATTTGATAATGTCATAGAAATCGACTCGTCTCGCCAGGTCATTGTCGATTTTTCGGGATAGATTTTTTTATAAACGCTTAAAATTGTTCCCTCTCTATTTCGCTCAAAATATCGACATTAGTGTGCAACGTTTCAAAAAATATTCAGTTTTATTGGAGACACGCTCAAAGACGTTGTTTCGCGTAGAGTCTCGCGTCGAATCACATAAGTTTTTCGTAAGATGGATATAGTCGTCGATATTCAGGGTTTTCACGATGGGGAGAAAAAGTTTATCCCTAAGGAAGTTGCTGTTGTAGCGATTGACGCTCCAATTGTCAATCATTGGATTATGATACCACCGTATTCGTTTGCCGAATTACCCGAAAAAATAAGACAAGAAAACAACTGGCTCACACGAAATTATCACGGCATTGAATGGTTCGATGGCGAAACTAATTTGGAATATTTTACATCGCAGCTGCGCCAAATTACAAAATGCGTGCGTCACATTTATGTTAGAGGAAACGAAAAAGCGAGTTATTTGCAGAATCTGCTTTCTAGAAATATATATAATTTGGAAGGCATCTCACCGACATTCAAAAATTTGACGGTAGAAGAAGAGTGTGGACATCACGGATTTCGAAAATTCGGAATCTTTCATTGCGCATTACGCAACGCTTACAAATTAAAAAGTTGGATAGTTGCGCAAAATAATTTTGACAGCGACGGAGACAACATTACTCAAACGACTTGCAGTTCTCCCGAAATTTTGATAGTAAGCGACGACGACGACGAGGATGAAAATATTATTGCACAATCGAATAATAAAATAGAGAAGAAAAATCTGCAAAGAATCGAACGTACGTCTATTAATCACTCTACGCAAATAGACATTGAAAATCTGTTAGGCGTACAAGCTGAAAACAAGCCGAAAGAAATTATTCAAATAATACCGCTTGTTCGTGCGTCTTCGCTGCAAACAAATGGACTCTCGCGAAATTCTGCAAGCATTGCGTCAGCTAGATGCCAAACATGTGGGAGTCTATCCTGCCGATAGATTGCCGATGGTGTGGACGAGGTCGACGGCCATCGTCGCTAATACAGACAATCATAATCGCCCTGGAGAACACTGGATCGCTTTCTTCCTCGACGAGAACGGTACAGGAACATACTTCGATAGCTACGGAATACCACCCTTGTATCCCGGTTTTTTCCTTCGTCTCCAACGAAATTCTAATATTTATCGATGGAATACCGAACAACTACAAAGACTTTTCTCTCAAACTTGCGGACGCTATAGTTGTGTATTTTTATATTATATGTGCAGCGGTTACGATCTTGATGAATTTCTTAGTCTTTTTTCCGAAAATTGCGAATATAACGATCATTTAATTATAAAATTATTTCATAAAATTTTTCTTCGCGAAAAGAAACATGAAAAATATAATGTTAATTAATAACATGTTTAATTATAAGAAGATATAAGAACAAAATATTTGTGTGAAGTACTACGAATTGTATGCAGATATATTAATAAATGTGAAAATTTTTTGCGAATATCACGAACATTTAATCATAGAATTATTTCATAAAAAATTTTTCTTTACGAGAAACATAAAAAATATAATGTTAGTTAATATCGTGTTTACTTGTAAGAAAATAAAAATATTTTTGTGAAGTATCAATTTTTTACATTTACAATACATTCAGCGTATGGTAATGGCATTTTTAATAATTTTCAAATTGAGAGTGGAATAGGCCTATGGGGGAAACCACTATAAAAAAAGCGCACCATGCTATCTACCGCAAGGTGGTGTGGAAATGATAGCGCATCATTTTCTCGCCACTAAAAAAACGGATCATTTTTCGGCGCGGTATTGCGATATATCAAACCACCATCATGTCTCGGAGAGTGACCTGCCTACCGCTTCGCCGCGCTTGTAATATCGGATTACAGTGGGACGACTCTCGTCGTCGCGCGCTTCTACTCACACAGATTGGCCGATCTTCTTTATTTAATTTTTCCTCAATTATTGCAACAATCCCGAAACGATGCAGGTCATTTCTTTTTAATTTGAGCCAATCTACTTTCTTATTTCGTTAAGGTTGAAAATTGACGGACACCCTGTATATGTACAATTAATATATAAATATATTAAAAATATATATAAGTATATATGTATATATAAGTATTAATATGTAAATATAATATAAATTATATATGAGTATTATGAGTATATATCTTTTCATTCTTTTCTGCTATCAGTTATATATGACATATAAAAATGGTTAATTAATATTCATATCTTGTCATATATACTATTTTTTATACATATTTGTATTATATATTTTGTATTATATTTTTCAAAATTTCTTTATGTACATATATTCAAGTTTTATTGAATTTGTTTTATATTACATATTATAATGTGTTAGAAAGAGAACGAAAATCAAACAGAGAATGAGAGGAAAGTACAGATGGCAGTACTGATATACTTGCTGACTTCGCGCATGCGCACTTCAATTTTATGCTACACCAACACTAACTACACCAATTCAAAGGTGCCGATAGGGAGTTGCGCTACTGAGGTAGTAATAGAAGATTCAAGCACGTCGTTATGCTCCGTTCACATCGACCACACTTATGCTTCTCCGACGGTCCATCTCTTGGTCGGCCTTTTAATACTTCCTCCTACTGTCGTGCCGTGTGCAGTCGTTCGAGGGATTCTCCATCCGGTGCAGATACCCTTGGCTAAGAGATAAATCGGCCGGCGCGACTTCTAAGAAATGTATATTCTAAGAAACATATATCCTAAGAAACATATATTCTAAGAAACATATAGATGCATCGTCAACCAGTAGTGTTTAGCGCCTGTCAGAAGGCGCAATATAGCTAACAATAATGAATATAATTTTTTACATACAAGTGGCAAAAATTTAAATTTTTCATTAGAAATAGAAAACGAAAATAAGAATATTTTGCAAAAATTAAGACAATGAGCTCTGAAGCATAATGTATCACGATCACCTTTAACTGATTTATTTCACATACTTGTTCCATATTTCTTTCTTACCGGTCGTATATTATTGGAAACTCCAATTTCTAATCCGAATACCAGGTGTATGTATAAGTTTTTTCCGGTTTAACTAAGAGATGGCACTAGCGAAAAGTACGCAGCGTATTAATTTGACACATACGTCATTTTGTTCGTCTGACATTTAAACTACAAACACACACAAGTTAAGTCCGCCAAAAACTAGCGTCTTTGTTTTATCGTTTAGTGATCATGTCGAGTTTTGTGCCTGAAAAAGAACATTTGCGGCACGCATTGCTTTTCTTATTTAATCAAAAGAAAAAGGCTGTTGAAAGTCATCGTTTGCTGGTAGAAACATATGATGAACACGCTCCATCGATTAGAACATGTGAGACATGGTTTCGACAATTTAAAAGTGGTGATTTCAATGTAAAAGACAGTGAGCGCTCTGGTAGACCACAAAAATGCGAAGACGAGCAATTGCAGGAGTTATTAGACGATGACCCAACTCAAACTCAACGGCAATTAGCAGAATCATTACATGTGTCACAAGAAACAATCAGCAGACGTTTACGAGCAATGGGGAAGATCAATAAACTCGGTAAATGGGTCCCACACGATTTGAATGAACGTCAAAATCGCAAAGTCACTTGTGAAATGCTGCTTCAACATCACGAAAAGAAATCATTTTTGTATCGAATTGTGACGGGTGACAAAAAATGGATTTATTTTGAAAACCGAAGCGGAAAAAATCGTGGCTTTCATCTGGCGAAGCCGATCCTTCAACACCAAGGCCAAATCGCTTCGGCAAGAAGACCATGCTCTGGTGGGACCAGAGCGGTATTGTGTATTATGAACTCTTGAAGCCCGGCGAAACCGTTAATACACAACGCTATCGCCAACAAATGATTAATTTAAACCATTAATCGAAAGACGACCGGAATGGGCCAGAAGACATGACAAAGTGATTTTGTTACACGACAATGCGCCGTCTCACATAGCAAAACCAGTGAAAGACACCTTGAAATCGCTTGGATGGGACATCCTTCCGCACCCACCGTACTCCCCAGACCTGGCACCATCTGATTATCACCTCTTCGCATCAATGGGGCACGCGCTCGCAGAGCAGCACTTCAGCGATTTCGAGGAAGTTGGAAAATGGCTCGACGAATGGTTTGCCGCAAAAGACAAGCAGTTTTTCTGGCATGGTATTCATAAATTACCTAAAAGATGGGCGAAATGTGTAAAAGCCGATGGCCAATATTTTGAATAAAAAAAAATTAATTTCCCTTGAAAATTACGTGTTTTTTTTTTACCAAAAAAGCCGGAAAAAATTTATGCATACACTTGGTATAATAAAATTGGATACAGATAAATTTTATTATTTTGGTTTGAAGTACGCTCTAGTACATCAACATATAAAATGAAACATGCTTTAAAAGACAATGAAAAATTGAAAATTGAATTTAATATCGACCTAATCCTTCTATTTAAGAGTTCAAAATCCTGTCCAAAATAGATCCTGGAGCTCTATGAGATAAAGAATTTTCATGACTTGCATCCTGAGTGCGAAAATTCCAACGCTTTACTGTACTTGAAAACCCCTTACCTTTAGAAATCCCGGTGACATCTACTTTTTTAATGTATTCAAAAAGTTTCATAGTAATAACATCATCTACTGATATCATGGGTTCCGGACCAGTGATTCGAAATGGGAGGGTCCTGTTTGCCCACGAACCCGATTGTCCATTGCCAATCATATCGACCTATGCCTAGGATAACCAGCAACGATTAATCAATCAGAGAGGCCTATTTTGAATTGGCCAATTGGGGCTATCGGATCCCGTGTGCTATCGGATCCCGTCCATTCGAAATTTCCATTACAATTGTGGCCAATATTGGATGTTATAAAAAATTTTGCAGGTGTGCCACCATTTGCTATTTCTATTTCTTGTGGAACTGCTAAACTAAAACCACTTGATCGTTTTCTAAATGATTTTATTGTTGAACTTAATCAACTGCTAACATATGGATTTCATTCTGGAAAAAATCATTTTTTTATTGAAATTCATAGTTTTGTATGCGATGTGCCTGCTAAGGCTTTTTTAAAATGTCTCAAACAACATACAAATTATTCATCCTGTGACAAATGTATAGAGCCAGGTGAATATTATAAAAACAAAGTTTGTTTTTCCTAATTTAAGCTTTAAAACGTACAGATGAATCATTTAAAAGATATATCGATGATGATCATTATACAGATCAAACACCCCTTTTATAGTTACCAATAGATATAATAAAATGTTTTTCAACGGATTACATGCACAATATTTGCTTAGGTATTGTTAGAAAGTTATTGTTTATTTGGCTTCAAAGTCCATTACAAATACGTTTATCACATAGAAAACTAAATATAATTTCAGAACGTCTTCTTAGCTTAAAAAATATATTCCAATAGAGTTCGTAAACCGCGTTCACTTGAAGAACTTCAGAATTGCAATAGAATTTAGATTTTTTAAAATTTTCAGGTCCAGTAGTTTTGAAAGATGTATTAAATAGAACCGTTTATAAAAATGTTCTTCTATTACATTTTGCAGTTTCTGTATTGTTGTTGAATAAATATATTAAAAATGTTACCCTTCCGACTGTGAAAAAGATTTTAAATATTTTTATTAACCACTGTAAAAATTGTTTGTATGGCTTAGAATTTATAGTTTATAATGTCCATTTATTAAGTCATATTTGTAATGATGTTGAAGCTTACGGTACTTTAGATGAGTTTTCAGCGTTTCCATTCGAAAATTTTTTACGTCAACTGGTTAAGTCTCCAACCAATGTGCTACAACAAATATATCGCAGAATTACAGAAATTAATCTTTCATTAAATAAAAATCATATAAATTTAAATTTTCGTTGCGATTACAAAATAGAACATGATTCTGGTCCTTTAATTAATAACATTAATAAATGGATAAAACAATGTAAGAAACTTTATTTAAATAATTTTATTTTAACAATAAAACAGTATAGCAATGCAAATTGTTACTGTCTCGTAATGACGAAAATATTATAATTGTTAAAATACAAAACATTGTTATTACAACTGAAGATGATATTTTTATAATAGGAAAACAATTTAACAAATATTCATGTTTCTATGATTATCCATATGATTCATCAGAGCTTTACATAAACGTTGAAAATATGTCAGAAGGTCTGAGAACATAGCCAATATCAACTGTATGTGCAAAATCTATTGGTTTTTCTCTTGGTTTTCTATTGGTTTTTCTTAACAACAACTGTTTTGTATTATTTCCTATTATACACGGTTTAAATGAATAATTCTTAATTATCTTTCTCATTTGTCTTTTTTATTTTTAAAGTTTTTAATCATATATTAATTATTACTTATTAATTAATATTAAGTGTTTTTAATAAATGTTTATATTAATATAAATTATATATATAAATATATATATATATATATATATATATATGTACAGGGTGAGGCATTTATAGTGACGCGGGCGTATTTCTTGGAAACGAAACGAGATATTAAAAAATGTTTCAGACAAAAGTTGTAGGGTTCCAAGGGGGACATAACACCGTAACCTTGGATTATTCTCGGAATGCGATTTTGAAGGTCATTTCGATGTCTACTTGATTTTTTAAATGGGAGTACTTTTTCTTCCGGAAATGAAAAGAGCGTTTAATTTTGAGTCTAAAAGTACTAGTACACTTATGACCTAAAATTGATAGTTGATGAAATATTTCAAAAATAAACAACAGATATCCGTTCTCTACATTACCTGGGATCAACGACATAAACAACAATGAAAACAATCTGATGTAAGCAAACGTAGGCTTATTATTCAAAATTTAAATAATTTTATTCCAGTAAATGTTCGAAATGATGGTCATTAAGAATCAATTTCCTAGCATATAAAAAAGAGGTCGCTAAAACTATAGAATTGGTCTCAGAAATATAAAAAAAGAAAATTTTAGGAAATTTTGTGAAAATTTGAGGAAGGATTCTGATCTTTCATATATTTGGCGAAAGATCAGAACTTTTAAAAATAGTTTTAATCAATCGGAAACATTCAATAGATACAATAAGGAAGCGATCAATTGTGTTCGCAATCAAATCAACTCACTCTTTCCTCCTGGAATGCCCTTACCCCCCATTTTCTTATATAACCGTATATTCGAACCGTCTCTTCCTTTTACCCAAATAGAATTGGATGTTGCTCTTCCCCCAAACTGAAATCAAGTCCTGGGCTTGATGGCATTGATTACAAGATAATTCGTGCTCTTCCTACTAACGCTAAGAAAATCCTATTAATAGTGTTTAATAATTTTTGTTTCTCACTCATTTCCAGATGAATGGAAAAGATTTTTGGTTTTCTTTATCTCAAAACAAGGAGACGACTTGAAGTTTCGTCCGATCTCTCTTGTTTATGCAAGGTTCTGGAAAGAATGATTGCAAACAGAGTAAGTTGGTTTCTCGAACATCACAATTTATTACCTAGTTCTCAATTTGGCTTTAGACGAGGTAGATGATGCGTGGACAACTTAGCTATTCTTCAAGCTAGTATTCATCTAGGTTTCCAATCTAATTCTTCGACTTTATCTGCCTTTTTAGATATAAAAGCAGCATACGACAATGTGATTCCAACTATTTTACTACAAAAATTAGCGAATCTAGGAATTTCTCCAAATATCCTCGGCTTCATTCATAATTCCACGGCGCAAAGACAGGTGCATTGTAGATATGGACCTTGACGAAATAAGATGAGCGTTCAAAGGTCTCCCTCAAAGTAATGTTCTTAGTTCACTATTGTATAATGTATATGTGTCGGAGATAGAAAGTTGTTGCGTCAGAATATAATATTATCCAATATGCGGATATCGCATTATATTTTACTTCTCATAACCAATTACAAGGAAAATTAATTCTAGAAAATTCCATTAAGAATATCGCTCACACGTTATCACTATTTGGATTAGATCTCTCAGCAAAAAAGACCCAATTCTGCATCTTTCCTAGACACCTTAGCTCTGTAAATAATAACAACATTTCTCTGATTGTAAATAATTGTGAAATTCATCCAACTCCCAAAATCAGATTTTTGGGATTACATTTTACCTCAAACTTAAATTGGGGTTATCAAGTCTCCCATATATGGAAAGCATGTCAGTGCCCGCTTAAAATTGTTAGCTGTCTTAGACATACTTGGTGGGGAGCGGATCCCCGTCTACTGAAAATCCTATGACTCTAATTAGGTCTAGAATTGAATATGGGTGCTTCATATTTTATAATCTCACCGAATCTCAATATTTAAAATTGGAACGCATTCAATTGAAAGCATTGAAACTTGCTTTAGGTTTGAGAATGTCTTCTCCATCTAATTTTGTTTATATGGAAGCTAAGGAGCCTACAATGGAATTCAGGAGGGAATATTTATGTAGAAATTGGATGACTAGGGTCCTCTCTCAATTTAACCATCTAATTCTTCATATTATGAAAGAAATGCATAGAATTATAGACGATCCAATATTTATTCTTAAGGTTAGACCTTCCATTATTGTTAACACTTATATTTATTTGTCCTCGATTTCCCATTTAATTGAAAGTAATGCTCGACCTCTCTGCTATATAAATCCTTTCGACTCTATTATATTTATGCCTGAAATCGACCTTTCTCAGGTGTCAACTTTGATAAAGAATCGCCCTTTAATGAAATATTATTTAAAGAAATATTTCAGTTAGAAATTTTAAACACACAATGTTTTTTCACAAATGGATCTAAAACAATAAATTTAGAATTCACGGACTTTGCAATCACTTCTATTAATCAGTCAGTAAATTTGAGATTCAGATTACGCTTCAATTTTCTCTTTAGAAGCCATGGCTATTTTAGAGACCATTTTTCTTGTAAAGCGTCAAATGAACAATATAACTATTTTTTTGGACTCTAAATCTGTATTACAAACTTTAAAAAATATCAAAAATTTAGAAGATTCTAAGAAGATTTTAAGAAGAATTTAGAAGATTTTAAGAAGATTTTAAGAATAATACATCCCACTTGATTAATAAAATTAGGGATAGCATTAATAAATTTGTAAAAAGAGGAGGAAGGAGTTTATTTGGATCCCTAGTCACTGTGGAATAATGGATAATGAGAAGGCTGATTCCCTTGCTAAAGAGGCTCCTAGATCAGGCATTGATTATCAAGTATATATTTCGAATAGAGATTTCTCAGCTAGTTGGAAACATAATCAATTCGAACGTTTTTTTGAGTGGTGTAAATCATCGGGAGAAAACAGGGCCACTTGGTATATAGAAAATTGCTTCGCTCCTACGAGATTCCCATGGTTTCAATTTTACGATATTTCTCGTAAATCTATAGTCTCGATTAATAGAATGAGATGCGGACATACCTCTCTTAAATTTAGTCTAGATTTAACATTGATTCTTCAGGAATATGTTCTGAATGTGGCTCTCCAGAAACTCTCAATCACATCTTTTGGGAATGTTCACGTTTTCAAAGGTCTCAATTTCTTAAAAAGATACTTAAATCTGTCAATACTCTTCCAATCAGGTCTCTACTAATAAATCTCCAAGATTCAAATATTGTGACGGTACTGGATGATTTTTTAAAAACATTTGACTGCAATATTTAAAAGGTAATTTTATTTATTTCTCGCAAAATAAGATATTAAGAGTATGTAGTATCCTGATATTTATGATAAAGAGTTATATTAATCAGCATGCCCTTTTATTTTCAGATCTTCAATTTGTAATACATTCTCGTTTTTTTTTTTAGTCACTCAATTAGCCACTGCTATTCTAACTATAATTATCATAAATTTTTATTCCGTCGGCTCATTGTTTATTTATTTTATTTTATTTTATTGTACGATCTATTTGTCTAATCCCTAGTATACCTGCAGTAATGATAATGCTTAGATTAACATTAATCTTTAATTTTAATTCTAAAATATAAGAATATACATTATTTTAAAAGTTTAATCTTAATTTTAAATCCTACTACTTTATATTTTTATTAGGGACGGGATTCAATAGCGCACGAGTGTTGCTAATTGGTCAGTTAGAACACTAGGACCATAGACATATATAATAGACTGGCCCCTACCGTAAGAGGCGGCGTTGAAAGATCTGAAGGATAGAGAGATGATTCCGGGTATCTCTGTCCTTCTCTTTTGTCTCGTGGTGGGGACACTGATGGGATGAGTGAAAACGAAGCGAGCATGCACACTGCTTTCCCCTCAACTCCTACAGTGCCCCCACCACGAGACAAAAGAGAAGGACAGAGATACCCGGAATCATCTCTCTATCCTTCAGATCTTTCAATGCCGCCTCTTACTGTAGGGGCCAGTCTGTTATATATGTCTATGGGCTGTATGGCCATAGACTTATATAATAGACCGCACCATCTTATGAGCGCGCGCACGCCGACATGGAAGAATAGTGATGGAGTCGTCCACTCTCTCTCACATTTGAGAGAGAGTGGGAGAAGATGGAGAAGGCGGAGAAGGCATCTTATTTCTTCTAATCTCTAACTTAACCTACTCTATCTTATTCTCTCCTTTATCCCCACCTTATCACATTTAGACAGAGAGAGCACAACTCCAGCTATTGCTCTCTCACTCTTGTGTCAGCGTAGGTTGCTCTCACGGTTGGCACGGTCTATTATATAAGTTTATGTGTATGGCCCATGAGCCAATGCTTTACCTTTTGCATAATAAAAAAAAAATAAATAAAAGCGGGCCATGACGCCTCTCAGTTTTCTCTTTGTGCTGAGGAAGCGGTGTCGGATGTCGCGTCGCAATTGGTCGGTGAGACGAGAAAAGAAAGAAGAGATCACCGAGATAACTTTGGATCTGTTCTTTTCAACTGCACTGCTGCACTAGTGCAATTACTGCATTAGTTAGAGTGAAAGAAAATATGTTTGTCTCTTTCTAACTTATTGCACTAGTGCAGCAGTGCAGCTGAAAAGAACAGACTCTTTATAGGCCGTGTTCCGAAATAATTGCCAGCACTGAAAATATATAATATACGTAACGTGCACTATAGAATTTGCAGTACTGGCAGTAATTTCGGAACATGGCCATAGTAGGAGTTTTTGGCTGCATTCAGCAGAAAATGGCCGCATTCAGCAGACTCTATCGCTAAGTAGCAATCGAACATGATTGGTTTCTACTTTCAGACCCGACCAATCAGCGTCGAATTATATCGGAAAATCTAGTAACGTTGTCCAACTGTTGAGTCTGCTGAATGCGACCATTTTCTGCTGAACGCAGCCTTTGTTTCAATCTGGCGCCAATCGTGCGATTATTTTCAGCATTGTGATTTAACCTAACTTAACTTAAATTGTAATTCTGTTGCGTTTAAACGTGAAAGAAGTAGAGGAAGGTTTTGGTCTTGACTGCGTAATCTGAAGAAAATGCCGAAAAACAAAGGCAGGAATGCATTCTTCTTTTTTATGGTTGATTGGAAAAAGCGCGCCGAAGCACAAGGTTGTAAATTTCCAAATGGATTCAAAGATGTTCAAGCAGATCCAGAATGTAACGAGGAGTGGCAAGTATGTCTACGAGAAATTGATTAGATTTTTATTTGTATTAGGAACGTTTTGTATTTACACGTTACCGAGAAACTATTCATCGTCTTCGAATGTATAATGAAATAACAAGTTGATTTTAATTAATTTAATTATATTTCTATTGGAGTACAAAAAAAGAAAAAAAAAGGATTATTTGCAGTATTTTATATTTCTGAAGAAAATTAATGTTTTCTTTTTTCTCTGTAAAATAATGGTTTTATAATTATACAAATCTAGTAAATAATGGTTTTATAATTATACAAATCTAGTAAAAATGTATTTCGCAAAAATTATGATGCTAAAGTATGACCTTTACTTTTTTTATTTTGTGTAATAGATGTCAACCTTTTTATGTTATAGAGTTTAACTAAACAAGAGAAAGGTCCATATGAAGCTATGGCAAAACAAGATAAAGTTGCAGCACAAATAAAGAGTAAAGATAAGAAAACGAGCTATGGCGAATCAATAAGTATGATTGAACAAAAAGAAAAGGAAAAGTTTCAAGCCATTAAAAATATGAAAGAGAATATAAAATTTACTATTGATACAGCTATAAATCTGAATAGTATGTAATTTTATATATTATATATTATATAAAATATGTACATACATATAAGATAGATTCATGAGATTTGAAAATAATGTGATATATATTCTTTCTTTTTTAATTTCAAAAATTGTTACTCTTTTTTTAAAGATAAAATTTTTTATAGATAAAAAAATAAAGTATATGTATGAAAGAATGAAATGTGTAAAAAAATATACTAAATAGTATAACATGATAATATCTGCGAGTTTTATATTTTTTTATTTTGAACATTTTCTAAATATAATTTTGAATAAATAAATTAATAAAAACTACACATATTAATGTTTAATGAATATATCAAATAATGAACTACTGTATTAAAAAGTTTTTTGTTGCAGTTTTGCCACAATCGAAATTTTGCTTTATGCACGTTAACTATTTTTTCGAAATGATTGTTAACAACAATCTTGAATATTTCCCAGCTGAATATGCGTTAGGAATTTTTTCACTTGAAAATGGTATAGAAGATGTACATCATATAATTGTCAGTGCTAATATTCCATTAGGATATAAACGGGAAGCACTTGAAACAAGTCAAAACACTCATAATATACCTATAGAATATCAAGGTGGAGAAACTGATTTTGCTACCATGTATACGAAATTGATTGATTTTTTAGAACCTAGGAAGATTGTAAACAAATATCCTCCTATTTACACAACAAAAGATTGTAAAAGAATGGTGCAATCTGTGATAGCAAAACTGTGTGATGCAGCACGTAAGTATACATTTGATCATTTTAATATATTTTAAGAATTTGCATACGCATATGCGCACACAACGATATAAGAAAATGTGTGATGTATTGATTATATATATCTTCACTTATATATAAATATACTTATTAATATATATTATAATATTAATATAATATTATTATAATTAATATTATAATATTATTATAATATTAATTAAATAATATATATTAATATATATTTAAATAAATTTCTTTTTCTATTCCAGAACAAGATAAAGATCAGTTTCAGATTTATGAATTAGAAACATTGTTTATATATTTGGCAAATGAAGCTTATAAGAAGAGGGAAGATCGGGAAATAGAGTTTATTAATGCTTATGCTGGACACATCTTTACACGTTATACCTATATTTTTGACAAAGGCTTTGAATGTTCCGTAAGTAGTGTTTTATTACTTTATATTTCACTGTATATTAAATTAATAACGATATTTCACAATGTATGTAGTTTCATAAATTTGTCGATGGAGGTTGCGAGTGGTGCAGTAAAGCCAGGCTACAGCAATGGGCATGGACATTGTGTGATGAATTTTGTAAACCATTAGGAGTGAATATGCGTCCAGGAATACATTACCCTGATAAATCTGATGTCTCTGACTTGACACATTCAGTTAACAATTTGAAAATTAGTGATGCTGGCCAATCTGTACCAGAATATAATACTGTATTATCTATGACAGGTGTAAGTATTAAAATATATTATGTAGGGATTTATACATATGTATATATGTGTTTTTTTATTTTTTTATAAAATTTCAAATTATACATAACATTTTTATTATCATTCATCATTATTAATATGTATTGATAGGTAAGTGAACATCATAGGTTGAAAGTATCTAGTAGGTCATATCAAGAAGAAATTCGTCGTCGGAATGAATCGAAACCAGTGGAAGTTATAGATTACAGCAAATTGGATAAATCTATTGATGAATCTATTAATGAATCTGTTGATAAACCTGATAAGTCTGTCGACAAGCCTATTAATGAATGGAAGAAGAAACATGTGCCAAATTATGTATGTATTCAATCTTTATATTAATTGAAATGTATTATTCACTAATTTCATATTATGTTTAGTTGGGTGAAAAACCATTGCGACCTCCAAATATCGAAAATTGTAAGTTAGACAATTCTAATTCAATATTCGAGCCATATTTTATCTTTTTTATTATTAATGTATTAATTACTAATTTATTGCATATAGTAGTTATAAAATTATTTTACATATCTAATTATTTTTTTAGCATATGTTATTGGTGCTTCCATGGGAGACTTTTCAATGGATGACGAACAGAGTTTTCCTCCTATTGGTAAATAAATATATAACTATATACATTCAACATTATATTTGAATATAATTTTTCATTTCACTAATAAAAATTGATATATATCTGTATATACAGGTGGAAGAGGTGTGTCATGCAAATCTCGAACAACAATAAAGAAGCCACCTTTAGGCAAAGGTAATACTTTACTGCTTACTACTACATAACATTCTTTACAGTTAGATTAGACACTATATCCTTCACTCTATGCAAAAACTGTACCTAATTTGTCTATAGGGCAAGGACATGCATAAGACAGATTGTTGAGACTAGTTGTGTGAAACCAGTTGTTTTGGCCAATTATAAATATTATGTTAAGAAAATATATCAATCATATGATTTATTTTGAATGAACCAAAGAAATGATAATAAGAAGAAAAAAATATTATTTTAATCATAAATAGACAATTCTGTTTACATTATAAACTTTATGCATATATATAGAAGAATTAAGATTATAAAAATTTTTAGAATATTTTTTTTTTTATAAAACATCTAGCTAATAAAAAATAATATTACCTCAGTTATAAAATAATTAGTAAGATATCCAATAAATATAATGCAACATTTCAATTTATTATCATTAAATAATACTATTTTATAATCATTTAGATATAATAAATTTTATTTTTCTATTCATGTAGATAAGAATTTTTTTTAGCAATTAATAATATCATTTATTGTTATAGCTCTCTCTATATTAATAGTATTAATATCTATAACATTATTTTATAAGTTACTACTACATAAGTAATTTAAAAAATTGTGGAATTTGATTGCTTTTATAAAATGGATTTTCGTGATCTTTTGATATATTTATCTGTTGAGGAATGAAAAACAATAATATTTTTACCAATACTTAACACATTGAATTAAATCTGTTATAAATTAATTTCTGGATCAAAAACTTTAGTGATAATGTTATCGCTGACAAGATATTAGTAATAAGTTTTTGTAATTTCTATGTTATTTGAATAATAATTAGAGTTCCTACTTTGAAAAATAATGCGTTTCGATATCTTAAATTTCATTTTTGCATTTAAGAAAATTACTTCAATTTCGATAATTTCGATATATTTCAAGAATGCATTCAGAAATTTTATTCATTGAGTGAAGTAGCACTTGATTGGTCAATCAGGAGCAAAAATTTGTCGATCAATTAAATGCTACTCTACTTTTATTCTGATTGGTCGATTTAAACACCAGGTGAAATGCATCTTTCAATATTTCTAGAATGCAATGTCGTTTGATTAGATTAAATTTTGAATCATTGGCAGTGATCAAACGCGCATTTTTCACATTTGTTTCTATATTATGTAAGAGTTTTATCAATTGTAACGTAAGAGTCAATCTATCAAGTATAGAAAATGAGTGTGATCTTAAAATGTTGAGTGCTCCTTATGTATGTAATATGTTAAACATCTTATTACATTTCATTAAAGTAAGGATGCGGCTAATTGATCTGCGATCATTGCCAGATATGTGCGTGCAAATCAACGCGTTTTATAATTATATTGATTATATCTTTGAATGTAGATTATAACTGATGGATAACATTTTGTATATTGATTTTGCTATTAAAGATTATAATTGTAATAAAAACTAATATTCTTCGCATTGCAATTATTCGCACATAATTATTTTTATTAATCTTGTATTTGAAAAATCATATTCTGTTTTGTAGAGAGTTTTTCGAAGATTATTTTTAACATAAGATTATTATTATTAAAATTATTTTATTCCTAATAAAATTCTTTCAAATATTGCGAACATTATCCTATACGAAAGATTACATCGAAGATAGTTTTTTTCAAAGTTTATGTAATTTGAAAAATTTTGCTGTGCACAAACGTTTTTTCAATAAATGTAGCAAAAATAAATAGTTGATGTAAACAAATACATAGTAACGGCAAAAAGAGAATTATTTATGAAATATTAAATAGGTGTAAAAATCGTGAAATTAAAATCGCGCGTTGTAAATTAATATATTATAATATCCTATTAATATCTTGCTCAAGTCTAAATTATTATCTTATAAACACTTTCCGCAGAAAATTAATTAAAACAAAGTAAAACGTGTCTTTTCTTTCTATTTGAAAAGATAAAATAGAAAAGATAATTTAAAAAATATATATAATAGGTTGATTATAAAGACGATATATTGGAAAGACGAATTGGGGAAAGAATCATATGTGAAGTTGAAGTAGAAAGAAACTTTCAAGGATGGCTTTTAACGATCTCACTCTGCTGCTCAGGCTGCATTCAGAAATCCTACCCATCGGGTAGAGTAGAGTTCAGCAAGGTAAAATATAAACTTTATCCAGAGTAACATCTAGTCACTGCGACTTTCCGAACATATAGTATAAATATGGCAGAGCATATAGTTCGACGAAATTTAATATTGTCTATTGCACTCACGTTCAATTAGAAATTATTGCAAATATTAAGAAATGTAATAGAAGTTAAAAATGAAAGTGATGATGACAATTTAGTAGAAATGTTTTTAAATAGAAATATTATATATTATATATTATAATTTATAAAAAATAATAATTTAATATTTTGGAATATATTACCAAATATTTAGAACAATTTTTATAATTAATTGATAAATATAATCTAACCTAACATTCAAGTCATCAGGCAGGAAAATAATATTTACAATATTTACTTATCGGAGTTAATAAAATAATATTATCTTGAATAACATACATTCCCCATTATGTAAACGATAAGGGATATGACATCTTGCAAATGGCTTAATAAGAGATGCCATGGTGGTCTTCATTTCGAATAGGCACAGATTCTTAGTCAAAATTTGTTTTGTATTTCGCGCTAAAATAGTGGGGTTACTTTATATTGGCTGCGTTCAGCAGAAAATGCTGCTTTGCAACAGTTGTAAAATTCGTGAATCTGATTGGTGTATGCTCTTAGATTCAGCCAAAATTAAAAGCATACACCAATCAGGCTCACGAATTTTACAACAGTTGCAAAGCAGCTTTTTCTGCTGAACGCGGCCAATGAGTGGTACCGGATTGATCACATTCGCCAATTGGCCAATTTAAAATAGGACTCTCTGATTGGTTAATCGTTGCTGGTTATCCTAGGCACACGTCGATATAATTGGTTATGATCAATTCGAACGTGGTCAAATTGAACGCTCCCCTTTATTATAACTCCTGAAAATTCTAAAGTTAAAAAATTAATCTTAGAGTATACTCTGACGTTTTTATCTGGCATTTCCGAAGCAAGTAGTGTGTCAATCTTGTTTTATCCGGATTAGTTTCTAAACGATAACGAGTAACTTTTTAACTCGGGGTAGGATTTCTGAACATAGTTCTAGAGAGACAAAAGGCCTCTCAGCGAGCATCTAAAATTATCCATACATGTGTTGGGATCCTTCTTTTTAATAAACGACTTAACTCGATCTTTTTTCATAGGTAAATCCAAGTAGCAAGTTTTGAGATAATATACTTGTGCTTAGTTTGTAATTTATTTTAGTAATTGTTAAATACAATAAATTTATAGCGTAATTGACTTGATCACCGACTCTCCCACTCCACCACCAGGGGTTCACGCCGCGTACGGTTCTTCATTCATATTTTACTACAAAGCTCATATAAATACGTAAATACATAACATAAGAGATTGATAATCGCTTAACGAAAAGTACAGAAGCGTATGTTTTACAGTACACAATTATATCATGTATACAAAAAAATATGTCGTATAATATATATATAAACACATACACACTCATGCATGCGTATGAAGTTACCCTAATTAGTCGTCGTGTAAATGTTAAATACGAGTGAAAGTGATCTGTGGATGCGCAGGTGATTAGGAGGAGGAGGTATATATGTGTGTGTGTGTTTTTATGTGTGTTTGTATTGGGTGCGAATTATCGTATTCAGAATAAAAAAGCCGAGGGAGGTCCGTGACGGTTGTCTCCGTAAATGCGCGCGTCATGCATATGTCGTTATTTTGGTAAGATAGCCCGTGTTGTGGACGATTATTTGCGATAAGAATTGCGCGGCGGCAAATATTGATTGCTGCCACTGTCTCCGCCGAAACCACCCCCTGGTCCGCCGAAACTACCTCCGGATCCACCGAAACCACTCCCAGGTCCGCCGAAACCACCTGCAGGTCCGCCGAAGCCACCGCCTCTACCTGCTAAAAGATATAATGTACGAAAAGTTAAGAATCTCTTTTTTATAAATATAAAAAATATGTATAGTGGAAAATTGAACATTTTTCTAAGATTCTTTTAATTTAATATATAATCATTAATGTGTACAATCATTAATTTTTTAAATTCTTAATTTTTTAAATTCTTTTTTTAATTCTTTTTAACGTTTTAAATTCTGCGTGCATATTTTATATGGGAGTGTCCCATTTGACCACGTTGCGATTAACCACAGTCAATTATATCTGTGCCTAAGGCAGGGTTTGTAAACTCCTTTGTTAAAATGT
This sequence comes from Camponotus fellah, assembly GCA_030586385.1. Classification (NCBI taxonomy): domain Eukaryota; kingdom Metazoa; phylum Arthropoda; class Insecta; order Hymenoptera; family Formicidae; genus Camponotus; species Camponotus fellah. The sequence goes on from JAPIVC010000315.1 coordinate 647,565, forward strand.
GCCCTGTTAATAACGCCACCAGAAGTGTGCCTTCGGATAATATGAATTATCTTCCGAAAAATCAATATATGGTCAATCAAAATATGATAGATCAAATGTCTCAGACAGCACAAAAAGGCCAAAAGATGTCTTAAAGATATCTAAAGGACTTTGTCTTTTAGATGTCTTTTGGATATGTATGCTGTCTGGGGTGAATCAAATACGCTTAAAAACATGTGCTGCAATATATTGTCGTCAATTGTAGTGTTAAACAGTGTTAATTTTATTATCAACACATTCTCAGTTGCATTAAAATTCAAGTATGTATTTAATAAAAAGTAATTATACATATATGCAACTGAGAATGGTTGATAATAAAATTAATACTGTTTAACACTACAATTGACAACAATATATTGCAACACATGTCTTTAAGCGTATTTCATCCACATTTCTATCGTATTTCGATCGATCATATTGATTTTTCGGAAGATATTATCTGAAGGCACACTTCCAGAACGTTTTAACTTTGGTTACTAACGCTAGTCCAAATTTTAACAAAGAAGTTTATAGATTCTGGCCTAGGATAACCAGCAACGATTGATCAATCAGAGAGTTCTATTTTGAATTGGCAAATTAGCGATGTGGTCAATCAGGTGTCACCCATTTATATATATATATATATATATATATATATATATATATATATATATATGATATATGATTAGAATTATTTGTAACTTTTCAGAACAGATAAGATTTTTTAGAAAAGATAATATACGTCTTAAAACGAGAGAGGTTTGTAATTATTAATGTAAATTCATATGATTTTATAATTTTACACGTGTATATTGTATCCAATGTTTAGCTGTATGGAATTAAAAATATACCGACCTCCTTGATAACCGCCGCCATAGCCTCCAACGCGAGGATATTGAGCTTGCCCTTCATATTGAACTTCCGCGTTATATCCGTTTACATCGTCAGCTGTATATCGGACGATCTGCGTCCTCGAATCTGGCAATAAAACTTTGTATTCTCCTTGAACAACGTTACCATCGCTACTCTCGCGTTGAGAATAATCATTGCCGCTCGGCGGATCGATGACTTCATATTGAAAGCTGTACGGCTGAGGCTAAGTGAAAATAACACAGTAACAATGATCATATTCTGAATCTTCTTTTCGATAAAAGTGTCTCTAAAAGTGGCTTACAGTCAATCAGAGGGCTTATAAGCCACTTTTAGAGACACTTTTATCAATAAAAGAGGATTCAGAATATGGACCAATGCGTAATAGACTGTCATCGCGTACATGACAAATGGCGATAAAGAATAGTGAAACAAAGAGTAACCATAAAAAAATGTATCCATACAGCACAGATCATTATTGTACATTACAGCAATATTGCGGTAATATTACGACATTGCTGCAATGTAACAACAATAGTCTGTGCTGTATGGATAATACGCGAAAGCAAAATGATGGAAACAAAATATCTTTTTTCTAACATTTACATCATATTTCTCTCTATCTTTTTAAAGGACCCCGCACTCAATGAATAACATACTACAGTTTCAATAAAAGATCCCGCACCCAATCAATGGAATTTGGTTCCTGGCCAAATTTGCTGAAACTGTATCCCAGCAAACCAAAATATCGCAGCTACATTGCCGCAACATTGCTGCAATGTTATAATATTGCCGCAATATTGCTGCAATATTCTGTGTTTGCTGAGATGTTATTCAATATTCTGTATTTGCTGAGATGTTATTCACCTCCTGATCAAAGGTCTCAATGGACACAAGGCCCAAAAATGATTTTCGAGATACTGAGCTTCAAAAGTTCGATTTTTAGCTTTTTATATGTATGCAAGTGAACTTTTAAAGTTCAATATTTCGAAAATCATTGATTTTTGGACCTTGTGTCTATTGAGACTTTTGACCAGGAGGTCATAATGAATAACATACTACAGTTTCAGCAAATTTGGGGGTATCAAATTCCATTGATTGGATGCGGGATCCTTTTGAGCATGTGCAAATAAGTAAATCTCAAAAGTCAAAAGAGAGAAAAATTATTTTCTTTCATTGTCTTTTACGTGAAATAGAGATGTACAGTTCAACTCTCCGAAAATATGTAAATAATCTTACCCTCTCACTATCGCGCCCACCATATCCATATCCTCCTTGGAATCCTCCAACACCACGATCCTGGTATCCACCGCTGCCACTGTCACCGAATTGCGGTTGTCTGTAAGACGACGGCTGTCCACCGAAAGCACTCGGTCTGCCGAAAGTATCGCCGCCGCTCCCAGGTGGGCCGTAAGTTTGACTCCCGGGTGGGCTGTAAGCCTGGCTCCCAGGTGGGCTGTAAGCCTGGCTCCCGGGTGGGCCATAAGCCTGGCTAGGTCTTGTTCTGCTGATGCCGCCGAAACCGGCATCACCTGCGTATCCTCCGCCACCACCTCCGCCACCGCCACCGAATCCGCCACTACCTGGTCGACTGTATTGATATCCACTTCCTGCAGCACCCCCCGGTAGGAGACCCGCCAGAACATCGCTGCCGATGCATGACAGCACCAAGACGACCAGCTTGGCCAACTGCAATCAGAAAGTGTTTCTGTAGTTTTGCAACAAACGGCGAGTGACAATTCGGCATAACAAAATAAATCATGAATTATAATGAAGAAATTAAACCCATACAGCACAGAACATTGCAGCAACATTTTTGTATTGCTGCGACATTGTAGCAATATTGTAATATTGCTGCAATATTGCTGCAATGTTCTGTGCTATATGGGAATCGATTAATCCGAATAAGTTTGGATCGATTGATTTTATCGATCGATTGAATCGATGATTGTGGCATTTTCAATGATGAATTCGTAAGAAAATATTTACACGATCAAAGTAAAGTATATATTTTATTTTCTAGTTATTCGTTGAATATTGCAAAATTATTAAAAATGAGTATTATTAATCGCATCATTAAAATAGGAGACGCGCAATAGATTTGTCTTTTGATTTCAATCTTGTAATATTTTATTCTCAGGAAGAATGTGTGTGTGTGTGTGTGTGTGTGTGTGTGTGTGTGTGTGTGTGTGTGTGTGTGTGTGTGTGTGTGTGTGTGAACCGTCTTGATAGATCATCACGAAAGAAATGTCCGACACGCGAGAAATGACGGTGTCCGCTGTGATAATCGTGTGCTACTGAGGGAAAGTGGGGCACAATCGGACATCTCTCCGTTAAGTATAGTTATATGTTCGTCATCGCGTAGGGAAGATTCAGCCGCTATCGACACGGAATCTCTGGTTCTGATTACGTTATTATATGTCTCTCGCGATAGAAAAATCAAGTATTTCATCACATATTATTACCGTTTACACGAACGTGTTAAGAAACGGCTCTTTCTCCAACAGCACGCCTGCATGTCTGAAAGAAGTCATAAAGACTTCTAAAGAGGCGTCTAACTCTTTTCAAACGTCTCTCAAGACGTCATTTAAGTGCGTTGCTGTCGGATCGATTCTTAAAGCGAGCATCTCTCTACATATGCGGCAATTTTTTCACCCGATTATTGAATTTTTTTAAATAACATTGGCTTTTACCGCAATGTTTATTGCGGTATGCGAGAAAAGATGGAACTTGTATATACATATGATCGGAATAAATTGCAACATTTGTCACAAACGTCGCACCTTTCACGATTGCGACGCGTTGTCACCGATTCAGGTATTCATCGCCGCCACAATGGAAGATAATTACAAATTCTCTTGCATATGCACGTTATAGAGGACTTTAGATTAGCGATCACACTGTTGCAACTTATTCTCATTACAACTACTTCCATCTTCTCCCATTAAGTAAACTTAAAAGCTATCTGTGCAAGGTAATTATAATTGCTCTTGCTTATTCATGAAGATATAATCTGTTCGTAAAAGAACAATGTAACTTATAATAATTTAACTAAGTATTCTTTTTTCCAATTCGATTACGTATACAAAGCGCCCTTAATCAATCATATTTTTTGTTTACGTTATATGTATTATAGAAATAGAAAAATTACAATTATTAGATCATTTTATCACATATTAAATACATATATCACATATAAAATTTATCAAAGAATAATTAACATGATATTCAGGAAATTAAATGAATTAAAATTAAAATTCTACTAACAAAGAGAGACACACTATAAGAGAAAATATATAGTATAAATATAAAACGCCTCATTTCGATGGCCTTTTGATTCTTTTCAATCAAAATAATTTAAGAGAATATTATTTTTTTATTTTTCTTAAATTTTAAGTAACATATGCATGTATAAAGATTTAAGATGAAACATGATGAAAATAAATAATATAATAATAATAAAAAATAATATAAAAGAAATCTTAATAAATAAATTCAAATAAAAATTATTAGCGAACATCAGTGGCTCAAGATTTCAGAATTCATTTTGTTAGCAATATTTATAATTATTGGATTAGTTGCAATGCGTGTTATCCGACGGCTACAATTTTTGTAGCTGAGAGGGTTAAAACGACCCAACATCGTGTACGATACTATCTGATGGCCTACCTGGCTATTCATATTGCTGTAGAACTGAAGACGCGAAGTGAACTGAGAAGATGATCCTCCGGGGAGTTTATATACCGCGCAGACCCTTTGTTACAGTTTATCTTTCGTGCTGCATATATATCCATGTATTAACTGGCATGTATTAGAATGACCGACCGCTCTGTGGGAGGGTGTGGGAGGTGGAGAGGTGCGCATCTTCCCTTCACTCCGTATGATGCATTATGGGAAGAGAGCTGATGACTGAAATGGCTTTAAAATTTTAATTGGAGCTACGCACGTGACTTCGGTTTCTCGATCGGGGGATCCACAGCACGAGAGAACGCTTACGTCCGGGAGCACCGCGTACAAATCAATCGCTGATGTGCCGAGGTTAAAAAAAATCGAACGAATCTCCTTCGCGCATGAACGAATATTAAGTAAAGTTAACGAGATATGGTACTTTAAAATATTATTTACTTCGATTCTATAGAATAAATTAATTTGTAGCTTTTAAAGAAAAGCTAGAATATATTTAATTATATATATTATATTTGTTATTTAATTATATTTATTTTAATTATAATTTAATTATAATTTATTTTAATTATAATATTTGTCTCTTTGTATTTCTGTTAGAAGGTTTAGATGTTGAAAGAATATCAGATGATTATTAAATGATTATTACTAGACGATATTTGATGTTTGACATTTGAGAGAAGATTTTAATTTTTTTTCTATGAATATTACATATATTGTATGTAATTGAATTTTCGCATAATATGAAAAAATTATATTACTTTAATATCGAAATACATCATGTATCAATCGATTGATACAGATCAGTTGGACGAGGAAAAAGTGACGGGCTAGTGAAAGGCTAGTGACACGTCTTAAATTTGCAATTATGATTACTTGAGCGTTGTCTTATGCGCGTACAGAAAAGATTTCGCAATATATATATATACATAGCAAAGAAAATTTGTAACTTATCCATAAGTAATACTATCAATTCTGCACGAAATTGAAGTCAAAAAATTTGACATCCTTACATTTCCATAGTAATTGTTTTGTCGACGATGCTGTATTGCTAGACATAGCTTTGCTATATAAATAGAACTGATAGAATCGCGATGGGCGGATATCTATATGTCAGTTTAAATAGAAGATCTCTGAAAATTTTCGGAAACATTATGTGTAATTAAATTATGAATGTACGAAATTGAGAGAATAATTAATTTTCCCCATCAGAAGATGATAGGATGAAAAAAGACATATCCTCTCCACGCGAGCTAATCGAAACTATCGCGAATCATTATCAGATGATTGAGTAATATCAGCCTCTGTCGGCGTGGACTTATTTTTGCATCACATAATAAAAAATCCATGGAGCACGTGGCAACGAGCGAATTTGCGCGTGCGCGCGTAAGAATGCGGTTGCACACAGACGCTCTAGAAAAATTCGTTCTGATGCACCCTTTTCGGTTCTAGGAATCTCTAGCTGGAATCTAAAAGGATCCCTCCTACTTTCCCGAAGACGACCTTCGAAATAAAAAAAAAGTAAACTGCCTCGCACGCGCAAACGGAGGCAAACGCTGATCTCATCCCCGGGCCGAAGTGTATCGAACCAATTACCGGATTGTTGTGGCTGCCACGAATGAAAGGTGAATGTGAAGAAATCGGCCTGCCGGTAAATCTCTTGGATTACAGAGAGAGATAGTGGTGGATGAGACGCGCGAAGTAGTGGACGAAGTACTGGAACATAAATCCGATCTAAAATCCGGTATACCATCCTCGCCGTTAAGCACTTCGATCCGCGGATGATATCAGAGCAGCGAGCATAAATCTCTCGATAGCCACGTCTTATGTAAACGTTAACAAATTTACGAGTAATCCGACGTCACCCGAGCCGCGCGCTGAGTGACGTCTCAATACGCATTTTCGCGATATCTCGCATGTATCTTTCGATTCGATCAAGCCTTCGGTGATATTGTCGACAAATTTGACAGGATCTTTAAATCATTTCTGGAAACATTCTTTTGTTTCTAAATTGGTAGCTATTATCGTTTAATAACACATACAGTACTTAAAGATCTAGGATTGACATAACCCATCAAATAAAGTTTTTAAATATTCAAAAAAAATGATATTTTTTTATACGTATAAAATTTATAGTAGCCCTCTCAAAATTCATATGAAAGACACATGATGAATGAGGTGATTGAATATTCTAAAAATATGATCGCGTGAGTAATCATCGGTTATCTCATAAAAATCGCATAAGTGCGCTCAAGCGCAAATTGACTATATTGGGAATCAGACGCAATTTAGGATCAGACTGAGAAAAAAATCTGGTTGTATTAATTAGAATTCTAGTAGATTCAACCAGTATGTCTGTTGGAAAATGGACGAACCAGAATTCTTATAGGAATTACCAGATGATTCTGATTAATTTCTTCCTGTTAAATTTACCAAATTTTCTCGTTAATAATATTAAACTAAACAGCATTAAGTCTAAAATTTGTTCCATCTAATTTCAAGTCTGTTTAATATTCTGAATTCCAACAAAATTATTGGATAAATTTAATCTAGATTATTAAATAAATTATTTTAAATTCAGTTTGTTAAACCTGATAAACAGTGCACTGAGAAAAAATCTGGTTGCATTAATTAGAATTCTGGTAGATTCAACCAATATGTCTGTTGAAAAATGAACCAGAATTCTTGTAGAAATTGAGATGATTCTGATTAATTTCTTCCTGTTAAATTTACCACATTTTCTCGTTAATAATATTAAACTCAGCAGCACCAAGTCGTCTAAATTTTTCCATCTAATTTCAAAAGTCTGTTTAATATTCTGAATTCCAACAAAATTATTAGATAAATTCAATCCAGATTATTGAATAAATTATTTTAAATTCAGTTTGTTAAAAATTAAATTGATAAAACAGTGATGCAAGAAGAAGATGCAGCTCAAACACACACAATCAGAGAGCTAGCATCCTTTTTCTCTCACTACTGCTCGGAAGAGGAAAAAAATATACTTTGGATTTAATGTTAATACTAGTTCTTTTTATACATTTTATGGCAAATATTGAATACGAATTAAGTTAAGAGTAGCTCGCCGTCTAATGGCAAGCAAAGAAATTAATGTAACAAGAAATTTTATATATCCAACCAGAAAATACTAATCAAATCCTTATAGTAAAATCTATTAAACGTTCTAGTTATAAAAAATCAAGTCTTATTATGATAACTAGAAATTCTTGATTTAACCAAAATGCCTTCAATCATATACGTCTTGTTGGTACAATCAAACGATTTTTCTCAGTGCGGACACTTTCGATCTTCACTAAATTAGTCTATCGATATTTCATGCGCGCGGATAATGATATTCATCATTGAAATTACAATCGGAGATGTCAATCAATATCATATCATTTCGACATTAACATCGCGTTGAGTAATCGCCTGTAGACAAACCGAGGAAGCATTTCTCGGCGAGGTGTATTGACTCAGCGCCAGCTCTTTTACGAGCCTGGTTCAGGGTCTACAATGACCTATCTCGTTCTCGGCGCTTCATTTGTCAGGCACGGTCGCCTCGTCGCCATCACCGGCGTTGGATGTCGAATCGTGGTGCAACCCTATCGCATTTATGAAATCAGCTGTGACGCGTAACAACTACGTCGGTCCATCATGACCGCGGTGTAAAATTTGCCCGATACAGAAGGGACAAAGACCTACGCCGAGTATCCCGAGTTGCGTATGTATTTACGGCGAATGCAGATAAATATTACGTATCGCAACGCAACGCAATTTTAGTTGCCGGCAAATAAATCGATGTATATCACGCGCGAAGCGTGCACGCTTGATTTTCTCTTTTTCGATGCCGGTTTCCTTATATGCGCCCGGTATGCGATTGGCCATGCTACGTTACGAACTGCTCCGGGAGATACATCATACCGCGAATCTACGATCATGAAACGGCTCCGCTCGTCGATCATATGCGCCGCACGCGGGATTATCAGGCGTGTGCGTCCCGCACGCGCGTGCGAATCAGTAAACATTTGGATGTCTGTAATATAATAATGTATGTATCATTTTATTAAAATAACATCGTCTTCACTATATCCGATGCGTTATATAGCTGTAATGTACATCTACTGGAAAGGGATACGCTGGCTGCTACTCGATCTGCTTTCTCAATCATTGATTCTTTCATCGGGATGATTTCGATTTTTATAATCGGTGAAAGCCACCGATAGCTGCATGAAAGTTTTTTTTTAATTTTTTATATTACACATATAAGAGCAGTTTGATTTCTCTTTCTCTTTCTTGTTGTTCATCCACTCTCTAGATTCTTGTACGCGTTGAAGATAAAATATCCTTGAAGATAACTACGAATAATAATAGATCACTATTAATAATAATAGAATAATAATAGATTCACTCTCTAAGATTCAAAGTTTTCGCACAGATTGCATGTGCAATATGGTTTGCATAATATTTCGCGCGTAATGCCGATCAAGAGCGTTACGTCTGTGTATCTTCGCGGTTAATTGCTCTCGATGTCTTTGCTCTGCTTTAATGTGAGACACACTCCTCTCGCCAGACAACATGACATCTTTAGCTAAACATCAGTTCATCGTCGCGTGGCATCGTCAATTTTGCATAATGTCTTTAAATGCAATGATATATATTTACAAGTTACTAATGCATTCGGTTTCTAAGATTGTTCAAAAAATCGATGAGTAATAAAAAAATATAGATTTTAAATCGAATATATTTATTTATTAAGATTTTACCTCAATGGGAGATTATTATCTTCTTCTTTCTTATCTTTCTGGCAAAAGCAAGTATATTTTTCTTAATTTTGTTCTCCTTTGAAACAACAATATTAATATTAAATAATCATTTTAATCGTTTAAACAATAATATTAATATTAACACTTGTGAAAATGGACGCCAACATCAGTTAAGATATTATTATATCTTTTTTTTCTAATGACGCAGTGTTCGCTCGAAAACCACATGTATGTACATGAGGAAGACGATTTCAATGAGCACGCTATCCTACGCGGTATAGAACTTAATGGAAGATGATTAACGAATGTTATTACTATCATTAACAACGTACTTATAAAAATCTTGCGGTAGCGCACATTTTTTAAAGTGCATTCTTACTGCTTCGCATGCAATGCACGCGTTACCTCAATTATTATATTTGTTATCGACATTACATACTAGTGATAATCAAAATAATTTTGAGCATTTATTTTATTATTAAATTTTTTAAATATATACATACATTTTTTATTAAATTTTTTTTATGTAATTATTTCTTTAATCTCTTTAAAAAATCTTAAAAACAGCTAAAATTAACTATTTGATAGAAAAATAATT